>CM064537.1:2559801-2894706 GCA_032716605.1 Paralithodes platypus | reverse complement strand
GTCTCGTGTAACAGCATTACTGTATCCTGACGACAGCGTGCTTTGGTTCAGGAAAAGACCCAATAATATTGCCGCTTCACTTTCCAAAGACTAGAATCGTGTAGTGATTGGCTAGTGGACAATAGACTATCTCTTCACCTGGGCAAGACAGAAGCCATCTTATGTGGAACAAAACGCAAACTGAAAGACATTGTGGGCTTCTCGGTCAACTGTAATGATATTCCTATAACAACAGTGTCACAAGTGAAATATCTCGGACTAAAACAGGACTCGACCCTGTCAGGTGAAACAATTTTGGAATCTATCCTGAGTAACTGTAGAGCACGTATAAAATAGCTGTATAGAGAGGCGGGATGCTTGCCAGCAGCCGACCAAAAGACTCTATGCCAAGCGCTTGTTCGATGTCATTTTGACTATTCTGTGTCATCCTGGTACTCTTCATCATCGAAATCAGCACAGCACAAACTTCAGGTAACTAAAAATGACATGGTTAGGTTATGCTGAACCTAGGACCCAGATTGCATGTGGGCCAGGAACAACTTCAGTCACTTGGTATGCTCAATGTCTCTGTCCAAACAATCAGGCTCACTAATGCCTTCAAGATATTCTATTACAGAGCTCCAGATTAGTTAACCCCTTCACCTCCATGACGTAATCTTCATCATATCCTGGCTATCAATAGACGCTTTACCTTAGCATATATTCTACCTCTAGGACTCAAAGGGGTAAATACGATCTCAATACTCCCTCTGCATAACATAGGTTCTTCTTAAACTGGATAAAATTAAGTAATTATAGTCAGAATCAAAGGTAAAAAGTCGTCATGGTGCCGAAGGGGTTAAAGAGTAATTTTGTTAAAGCAAATGAGGATGGACATAATACAAGAAATAGGATGTTTAATTTTACGGTCCCGAGAATCCAAGACAGGTTAAGCTAACATTCTTCTTCATTGCCATCAAAGACTGGAACGACTTACCCCAGTCAGTCTGTGAACAGAGAACACTGTATTCCTTCAGACGTAGCTTGAAGGAGCACCTGAACCGCACAGCTACGAGAAGGGAGCAACAAGCTTATGGCTACTACTAATACGACATAAGAGATAGGCAAAACAAACTGAAATTATTACTGATTACTGATAATTACTATAGAATGTAAGGTATCTTAAAATAACCCCCTAGAAATACTTTCTCTAAAGTATCTACTTTTTTTTTTTTTCCTCCCCTTTTTCGCCAGCTAACTTAATCCCACAAGGACCACAATGGTCTAACGGTCTTATTGGGCTATCCTTAGTTGGAATTATGAAAAGCTGCTACATGTCATATTTGTAACATATTATGTGGTACCAACATTGTAAAATGCTAACTGGATAAATATTATTATTATTATTATTAACGTATTGCTTTTAAATATTGATATTGCTTTTGGCTTTCACTTTTTTAGTTTTCACTTATAACGCATTCATTAACTCGGTGACTTCCTTTTAATAAATTGGTTAGCTAATTTGACTAAGCTTAGGAAGGACCCTCTACCAATTAAGTTTGCAGACTATATCAAACTAACCCTTCTAGCTGCCATAGATCCTGCCTAACCTAATACCAATAAAGGCACTTTCGCCGGTACTGTAAGGGTCAAAACATAATTGTTGGCTTTCGGCTACTCTTAGCCTTCGGTTTTGAATCGGCGTTTAGGTTACCAATGTTATAGTTGGATTTTGGGTATTGTCTTTTGGTAGTTTGTTTGCATTTAATGTTTGTTTCTGGATTTAATTTTAACCTTGGCCTTTGGATTTTAGATTTATTATAGACTAAGGACGGTTATACTTCACCCAAGGTCAATTTAATACTTTAGCAGCCGATTTATCAATACCTTATTAAATTTGCTCAATCATCTTGCCTAGCTTTCATAATTAACGAACTTATTTTGCTAAAAGATCATGAAGTAATTCAGATAAGATATGACTATTTAGTTATCTTGGTCTTTCGATATTAGTCTCCCCAGTTTGTCATTACCGCCGCAAATTAAATGTTTGACTTTGTGAGTGAACGAAGGGTGGCAAAAAGGCAGCACTCTTGAATCAGCGGAACAATATTGTTGTTTTAACTTCACCATATAGTAGATCGATCCTCTATATTAATGGCAAGACCAGCGGGGGCTGTCACAGTTCAGGTTAGGTTAATGACTAAATGGTTTTCGGGGGAAAAGTATTAATATTGCTAAATAATGGATAAAATTGCTTTTGCCGGTAAATCTACAGTTATACTACCCCTCCCCCAATACCCCCACCACACCTCTCCCCTTCAGAACACCCCTTTTAGCATGTTTTTGGATGGTTTAGCAGACGCGGAAACTGATTTTGTTTGTTATATTAATGTCTCCAATTTTCCCATGGATTTATAGTTTTCTGGTAATTTTCATCTTGGAAGTAATTAAAAGCCTCTGAAAAACGGTTTTCCCCATGAAAGGGGGGGGGGGGAACCCCCCCCCCCTCACCCCATGACGTAATATTGACGTGGTGCGATGTATAAGATGTTGATTTTCGGTGTGAGCATCCTGGGTTCGAATCCACGGACTGCCACATGTGTTTGTAAATTTCATTAATCGATTTTAGGAGCATGGTTGGTTGTTGGAAGGAACTTAATAATATATTGATAGCAGGGGCTAAACAAAAAAAGTACGCAAATTGTACACCCAGGTAAACAAACCGCGGACGAAGAAACCTCGGCGGACGAATCTCGCTTCGCCGAAGGTTTGTAAGACTTCAATGTATCTATTTAAAGTCAAATATAAATTTCCGCGAATCATCAAACCATACTAAGTCTACTACTAATAATATTAACCTATTAGTACCAACAGAATAGCGACAAAATATGGGTAGTATAACTGTAGATTTATCATTTTGCCAAAGCACCTTAAAGCAAACTACTAAAGAATAGGTTGAACAAGATTATGAATTAAGTAAAATCCATATTGACAGCCTGCTTTCCCAAGGGGGGCCCCCCTTGGCTAGTTAATGTCTTGGTTTTTTTGCTAGCTTCGGTTTTGCTTTTAGAGTTTTGATTTGTTAGCTTGCGGTTTGCTTTTGTGGTATGTTAACTTTTGCTTTAAATTTAGTTTATTTTAAACTTTCTTGTAAGTAGGATTTAGTATTTTTAATTGTCTTTGTTTTGGTTCTGGTCTTGCCTTTAAAGTTTGCATGTTAACTATTCAACTTTTTTATATTTATGTGCGCAGGTTCCTGAGTTTGGTTTTGACTTTTGCATTTAATTAATTTCATTGAGTGTTTGGTGTTGTGGTGAAATTAATAAAATATAGATTAAACTTCGCTATTTTGGCTTTGCTATTTCCTTGGATTTTGGCTGTGCTTATAACTTTTGTTCAATTGTGGCGTAAGTTTTTTTTTTGTTTGTTTTGCACTTGCTGTATGATTTGCTTTGAAAGTAACATTATTTTTTGGGTTTAACGCTTGCCTTTTGTAAATTTTGATAGTTTTGTATTTAGCCTTTACTCTTGATTTGGCCTTGACTGGTTCGGCTGTTTATTTTATTTTATTTTTTGTAAAGACCTCCGTCTACATATTGTGAAAAACCTGTTATCCTCCTGCAAATTACGGGGTTGAGTGAGTGAAGTGAGAGACAGTGAATTGTGTGAGGATACATGTTTTTCATAATACGTGTTGCTAGCCCCAAACGCGCGAGCAACTGTGGCTTTCAACCAGCCGACACATCCCCTTGTATTTATGTACATCAAGCATGTTGAAAACAAATAAAGTTTATTTTTATACCCTACCGTGGAAAGACTACGGATACACCACGCCTGCCCGGGCCTCACACAGTGGCATGGCTCAGTCGTACTGAGCTCATGACGCTGTTTTACGATTTTGAGAACTTTTCGCCACATTTGTCAATATTTAAAAATGTCGTGCCATTTAGGTGCCAGCTTTCCTAGCGAGCAATAGCAAACCTGTAATTTTAGAAGGAACCGGCCTTCGGCCGCGATATTGTTTTGATAAATGTAGGCATTTACCTTGAAAAGGGGTCTAGGGTGTGTTTAATCTTAACTCTCTCAGACATATATGACGCGATCGCGTCATATGAATAAGTCCACCAAAAACTCATATGACGCGATCGCGTCATATGGACTTATCTCTATACCTCTCCAATAAGTTTATGACGCAATTTTGCGTCATATGAGCTCAGTAAGTCCGATAAGTTACCATACAATAAAACCGTTGGTGGCAACCTCAGCCTCCTGCGATAATTCTAACGGCCGCAGTGTTGTTGTGAGTGTAGTGCGAGGCAGTGGCAATGATCCTGGGGCTCCCGCCTCCTCGGACTTATTTGAACATTATATGTCTGGGGGAGTTAAATGGAAGTAGCGAAGATACTCTAAAATATAGATAAAATAATATATAAACCATTGATAACGCGCAATACGGTTATGCGCACTTTTAAGATGGAATAAATTAAAAGAATGATGTCAATATATTAAATGAATATAGACTTAAGGGGAAGAATTTGATTTTCTGAACCCCCTTCACGTTTAGTATCATTACTTTTCAAAATTTAAGACTTTCGGCCACTTACTGTAAGTGTCTATTTGTTCCTGGCTCGTAATAGAGCCTGTAATTAGAACGAGCCGCCCTTTGGCCGGGATATTTTGCTACCGAAAAATATACAAATCTCGAAGGTTGTTTGGGGGGGGATTTTTTAGAAACTGCTTTGTCTATGGAGCAAACTATAACTAATAGTTTTTTTCCACCAACCAACTTCACCTCTAAACTTAATGAATGTAATCAACAAATACATGTGGCTCACAAAGGACTCGAACCTAGGATACTCTCGAATTCCGCGAACTTCTGCATTACGCTATCAAGACAGTTTACCGGTAATAATAACAAAGATATACATATAAAATAACGTCCCCTTAGGTTTGAACCGAGAATCCAGAGTACAGTACTGACGCCTTGAACGTACTGTAGGCTACATTTTAATGGTGTTCGTTAAGGGAGGATGGCCTTCTCCCTCATGTTTAGAAGATTAACTTGTATAAGACGTTCGGATCGTTATTTTGGCGATTTAAAAAAAAAATCGCCTATTTAATTTTAAATATTAAAACCCTTTCATGCCGTTTAACACTCACGCATATGACGCGATTTGAGCCTATTAGGGATACTTTAAAGCCTTTGTTACCATCAGGGGTATTTAGAAACTTTTAGTTTAGTTACTTCAACCTCTGCAGTTGTCTTTGAATTAGCTGTGGGCAGAAAAGTAATTTTGGAGAGGTAATTATAAGAGTGAGATAACTATTTATTATTGCTAATCTGGCAACCTCTGAGTCACAAAAGCGTGAAAGGGTTAAGGGTCTTATTTTCTTCCTGGCGAGCGAAAGTGAGCCCGTAATTTGAAAAGAACCGACCTTCGGTCGTTTGAACGAAAATGGTGACCGTGCACAGATTTCATAAAGAAATAGTTTGAAAAACAACATTCATAAATATAATAGTATCTACGCTGCATACATAACCTATTACTGGTTAACTTACCAAAAATAAGTACTTGTTCAAACTGGGTTTAAGGGGGGAGGGGTGGGGGAGATTTATTCTAGACCCCCTTCTCCCTAATGGTTAGCCCCATTTGGTTTTGAGATTTTAAGACTTTCGACCCATTATTTTGTCGCTTTAAAGATCATTCATTCCAGTTAGGTTTTTTTTTATTGGCGAGCGATAGCATGACTGTAATCTTGGATGAGTCGGCCTTCGGCCGGGATATTTTTCAACCGAAAAAATTAAAAATTAATCTCAAAGGGGGTTTCTTGGATTTGTTTAACACCTAACGAGCGGCCTAGGCGGTAATTTATATGTACCGCCCAGCTGGGTGTTTTTGCCCTAAATAGGGTTGTTTACGAGATAATTTTCATGCCTAAATAAGACCCAGAGCGTAAAACAAGTATCTATCCCTGAAAGGGCTTAAACAGAGCTTTCAAATGACACCCCAACCATCCTTGTACGACCGACCGCTAGTTTTCTTGCAACGATCGCGCAACACGAGTGCAAAAACCATGTAATTAGGTACTTTCCCTACATAATTCCCTGTGTAGCGAGTGTGAGGGGGGAAGGAAGGGTGGTTTTCACTTCAGTTGGCCCACCGCGGTGGTGTGCGACGGTCATAGCCTTACTATGCTCCTCACAGCGCTCAGCTCTCTCTCTCTGCAACATTACGTGCTGAAAATGGCACACGACATAAGTTGTGAACCGCCACTTAGTCCAAATTTCTTTCACACGACATAAGTTGCGCGCCGCCAATAAAGGGTTAAGCTAGATTGAAGTATTGAGAAAACTAAAGTAAATAGACAAACTCTCTCTCTAAGGGGAGATTTTCACTTAAGGATTTTTTTCTTCTGAACTCCTTTCTGTTTATCCCCATTAACCCATTCGTAGCGGGGCCCGACTTAAGTCCGTATCTAAAAACCTGGACTATGTGGCGGGGCCCGAATTTAGTCTGTGTGCAATTTTGGTGCAATATTGGCTCTGAGAGAGAGACGAGCGACGGGAGGAGCGTAGGTTGCCTCATGACCGCTCGCCACGGTTGCCGTGGGCCTACTGACATCTACTCCACACACATCCACCCTCCCTCCCTCACTACACACGTAATTATGTAACGAAATGACCGTATTTTAGCGATTTTGCCCTTCGGTTGCACGATCGTTGCAAGACAACCAGTGATCGTAGAAGGATGGTTCAGGTGTCATTGGAAAGCTCAAATAATGCCCTTTCAGGGATACATAATTGTATTATGCTCTGGCTCTTGTTTATGCATGAAAAAGCACGGAAACAAGGCCATTTATGGTAAAACCACCCGCTGGGCGGTACGTAGAAATTACCGCCTAGGCCGCTCGTAAGGTGTTAATTTGTCGATTTTCAAAATATTTTCCCAATTAGTAAATTTTAAGATCTATCGTGCCATTTAGGTGTCTACTTTTTCCTGGCGAGCGAAAGCAAGCCTGTAATATAGGATGAATCGTCCTTCGGCCGGATTATAATTCAACCGAAAAAATGTAAGAATTAATCTTAAAGGGGGATCTTGGATATGTTAAAGCTAGATTGAAGTTTTGGGAGCAAACTAAAAACAATATGAGATGCGGTCTCAGGATGATAAGACCGCATCTCTAGCTGCCACTAAAACCTGCAGCCAACCCTACTCCTGCCAGCCAGAGTCCAGGCGCGCCACCCCCAGAGCCACAAGGACATAACCACCACGCGCCAAACGCCCTTGATCCTCTCAAGCCGGGCGCCTTAAGTAGGGGCAAGAAGATTGCCTTATACTCACCCAGCCTGGACATCATTAACTAAGCTTGCCATTTGGTATTATTTAGTTCAGGGTAAGAACAGCCAGAGATAGCTGGTGTTCAACTTGTCAGTTGTGTGCTGTGATCGAAGATCTACCAGGTAGGGTTCCCCCCATCAGGAAGAGGACTAGCTTGGGCAACCCACTTTGGGCTCCCCCTTTCTGGCCTTCGATGCGGTGCACAAACCAAGTACCAAAGGATTCCTACCTTGTTTTGTTCAAGGGATTATGAGGATAGTGTAATAACTAGAGATCTACCAGATCGGGTTCCCCCCATCAGGAAGAGGACTAATTTTGGGCAACCCACTTTGGGCTCCCCTTTCTGGATTCTCTTTTTGCTACATGGTTCTGATAGTTCCACGAACTAGCAAGGAAGGAAGACACTTACCTTGACCCCCCTTAGACTACCTATAATGTCACTATCTAGACTGCTTGCCACTCTAGGTAGATCATTATGCTAGTCACCCTAACCCCCCAAACCTTGTAGCAGAACTCCAGCATATCCTTTGGGGATCACTGCACTGTGGGAGTGCAAGAGGAACCCGGTTGTCCCGTGGTAGGCGCCAAGGTCTAAGGAATCATCTTGTGACTCACCCTGGACCAGTAGCTGGAGTCATCACGCCCAGCCGCGCCCCCCCCCCCCCCCCCCCCCCCCCTGGAACAACTTCCGGAGTCATCACGCCCAGCCGCCCTCCGGACTACTGGATCCTCCCTCGATCTATGGGCCCTCCTCTTCACTACAGCTCTCCTTTAAGTGCTTTTGTACCGTTTATGGGTATAGAGTTGACTCAGGGTTGTGGTAGAAGTTATCTTCAGGGGTTCTCATTAACATTACGTCTTGCGAGAGGTCTTTCTTCTCCCTACTTTAATTGACGTTAATTAGCCCACTTGCCGGGACCCATTATACATACCTATCAGGGGATCCTTATATATGCACCTTCCCGGGTTATTGGTCTCCCATAGCCCGACAGAGGGGGCGTGCTTATATAAGACCCATAGCATCAAACACAAACACATATTTACACGTAATCTAGTCCCTTTGTATAACTTCTAGCCTAATTCATTTAACATTCTGTCAGGTTCATAACTCGAATAGATTTCACTCTATCTCAGCTCCCGACGATTGTTGCCTCAGCCTTCAGCACCTTGCTAGTACACA
Source organism: Paralithodes platypus (assembly GCA_032716605.1). Taxonomy (NCBI): domain Eukaryota; kingdom Metazoa; phylum Arthropoda; class Malacostraca; order Decapoda; family Lithodidae; genus Paralithodes; species Paralithodes platypus. The sequence goes on along the minus strand of CM064537.1, from coordinate 2,886,207 downwards.
ATTAGAGTTAAGGATTAATCTTTGCCAGGTGAGATCTAGCACACCTATAGTATTAATATCATTTGTGAGCCTTTCCGAGCCCACTTCATTGTTGATGACCACTTGGCCATTATTGCTTTAGAGTCAGTTAACGTCACTATATGCCGGGGACATCATTGCATGATCCAGACGGCATTTGCCATTACTGCACTCTTGTCTTTTGTTAAGATCGTCTCTGAGATCTATTTGGGTAGGAGGTGTACCTCCACCATTTTGGATACCTTATAATTGTATCCTAGGAGTATTATTATTACCTTGAGTCCGGACCCATTGTCCGACTCCTATTGCTTACTTGATAACCTGAGTATTGTATGTCTTAATTATTCTTATTGTTGTTGATGATCTCCAGGTTACAGGTATAAAATATATGTCTTGCTCCTCCATGAACCAGGTGTTAAACTGAATAAAACCCATGTTAACTTGTTACCTGTGTGCTTACTATCCTGCCGTGTTGTCTCTTTATTTAAAGTTTAAGGTATACCTATCCAGTTAGAGAGCTGCTCATTGTACAAAGAATATCTCGCGTTCCAATTTGGACCGGGCATAACACTGGTGGCAGCGGTGTCTCTTTCTCGAAGGTAGCCTTTCAGGTTTTTCCTGCTCTAAATATTTTGAGAGTATCACGACAGGGATAATTAGTCAGGATGGCAGGGAAAGCACTGGATATTATTCCTTTCAGACCAGAGGAAACTGACATTGCCACCTATTTAGAGGTTGTCAAGCCAGTGCTTGACATCATATTTAACCCTTTATTAGCGGCTCACCACTTAAGTCGTATTTAATAAAGCTGGACTATGTGGCGGCGCTCGACATAACTCGAGTGGCAATTTCAGCACGTAATGTGGCTGAGAGAGAGAGACAAGTGGTGGCAGGAGACTAGCGAGCGTATGACTGCTCCAGACCACCGCGGCGAACCTACTGACACAAATCTCAGCTCCCTCCTCCCTCTCTCACTCGCTACATACTCAATTATGTACCGAAAGTACCGAATTACCTGCTTTTTGCACTCGCGTTGCACGGTTATTGCAAGAAAACTATCCATCATACAAGGATCGTTATGGTGTCATTCGAAAGCTCTGTTTATGCCCTTTCAGGGATAGATACTTGTTTTACGTTCTGGGTCTTATTTAGGCATGAAAATGATCACGTAAACAGCCCTATTTTGGCTAAAAACACCCCGCTGGGCGGTACACATAAATAAACCGCATAGGCCGCTCGTAAGGTGTTAAAGATGAAGTTGCCCCTAAAATACATACTGTAGTCATGAAGCTAGGGCGGTCTATGGCCCTAGTTTCCAGTTATGTAAAAGAGAACCCCGGAATGACCTGGGAACAGTTTGAAACATACACTAAAACTGCCATTAACCCCGTCTTAGGTACTGTAATAGCCGACCAGCAATTTCACGCCATCACCTACGACGGGGACCTCGACGCCACCATCAGCAAGCTTACCAGGCTGGCTTCCACCGCATTCACAACGGCTACATCTGCAGAGAGGAAGGAGAACGTCCGCCGGACCCTGATGAGGATCCTTCCGCGTGCAGTCCGGGACCACTTTGCCATCACAGAACCGGCCGGATATGATACAGACCTCCCTATCATACGCCGTATTCTGGCCCTGCAAAAATCCCAGGAGCAAGGAAAGATCGCGGTTATCCAACGAGCTCCCACTAAGCCACAAGGACCTCATTCCGGACCAACCTACCACCCTAGCCGCAACCAGGACAAGCCGGAAGAATGGGCCAGAGTCAAGCCTGGAGACTGGAAGCCCTGCGGGTCCCAGTGCCCTATTAATGGGTTGAAGAGGTCTTTTGCCGAGTTGCTGGCCAAACGCTCGAGGGTTCCACTGTTCTGGGGACAGATTCCCTGGCTGAAGCCCTCCAGAAGAGTTGCCACCATCCTAGAAGACGGCACCGCAGGAGCTGAGGACTACGACGAGGTTGGTGACCCGGACGACCACAGTACAGTCGAGCCGGAAGTCATCAAACCGGGTTTTTAGACCGCCCCCCGCCCACCAACTTGCAAACTGGCGGGGGCTCGAGATAGGGGCAGCTATGATATGATAAAGCCTCCCCTTTACACCCACCTGACCATCCAGGGAGTCAACTCTCGACTCCTTGTCGACACCGGAGCTTCAAGATCCTGTATTTTATCCTCTTACCACCAGAGACATCACAACACTTTTGGACCGATTCAACACTCGTCCACCACCCTCATTGATGCCAACGACAACCTTATTCCTAGTACTGGCATCACGGCCCCACTGTATGTGGCCACCCCTCAACCTAACCACGGCCATCACCACGCTTTCATGGTATTTCCCTCCCAAGAAACCACCTATGACGGATACCTGGGATTCGACCTTCTCACGGCCCTTCGCACTACTATCCAGTGTGTTGAAAAAAGATTGTTATTTTCCACCAAACCCCCAGGACTCACCACTCCGAAGATTGCCACACCGCTCCATGACCCTCCTCAAACCTTGAAAGCCATCCATGTTGCATCGGCCATCACCATTCAACCCATCACCTTGCTGCCACATCATGAACATTGGGTACCCATCCATCCAGCCCTCAACGGAGAACTCATTCACACTCCCTCTCTTCAGAGCCCTTTTGACAGGGATTGTCTCACTGCTCCTGCCATTTTAATACAAAATGCAGTAAGAATAGCCAACATCTCCGACCACCCTATCACCCTACCCAGGGGTCTCACCATCGGAGAACTAGAGACTTATGATGACCAGCCTTCAACCGACACCACCACCTCCATTCCTGCATCAACTCCATCACTCCCAGACGTTCCTACTCACCTCACCCCTCAACAAAAGGACGATCTGTGCCAGTTAATGGCCGAATACCAGGACATCTTTGCCACCAACTCCCAAGATGTAGGCCACACCCATGTCCTAGAACACCACATTCACACTGTTGGACCCCCAGTCAGACAGGCTATACGAAGAAAGAACCCCCTTCAGCGCCAAGAAGAACAGAAGCAAGTTGCAGAGATGTTAGAAGCTGGCATCATCAACCCCTCAACTAGCCCTTGGTCCTCTCCAGTGGTACTGGTCAAGAAGAAGGATGGGTCATCTCGATTCTGCATCGACTACCGACAACTCAACGATGTCACCATCAAAGATGCCACCCCACTACCACGCATCGACGACTCCCTAGACTCCCTCTTAGGGGCCAGATGGTTCTCCACACTGGACCTGCAATCCGGATACTGGCAGGTCCCCGTCGCCCCCACCGACCAAGAAAAAACAGCTTTCTCCACCAGCCAAGGGAAGCTTTACGAGTTCTCAGTGCTGCCATTCGGATTATGTAACGGTCCCGCCACCTTCTCCCGACTGATGGAATCCGTACTTCAGGGATTAACTTGGGAAACATGTCTGGCGTACTTGGACGACATCATAGTATTTGGTCGTACCTGGGCAGAACACCTCCAACGCCTCAGCCAAGTTTTCCAGAGGATCCGACAAGCCGGATTAAAGCTGAAGCCTACTAAATGCACCATGGCTCGACATCAGGTCCAATTCTTAGGACATCTGGTGTCAGAAGAAGGACTTGCACCTGACCCCAAGAAACTCCAAGCCATCCAGGAGATCCAACCCCCGAAGTCAGTAAAAGGAGAAAGAGCTTTCCTAGGCCTTGCCTCCTACTATCGGAGGTTTGTGAAGAATTTCGCCACCATTGCCAGACCTCTACACGACTTAACTAGGAAGGAAGAACCTTTTGTGTGGACCCCCGACCGTCTCCAAGCCTTCACCTCCCTCAAGGATCTACTCGTGTCTTCCCCTGTCGTCTCTTTTCCGGACTACCAACTACCCTTTAGACTCTACACCGACGTGTCCCTTCTCGGCGTCGGTGCAGTCCTCTCCCAAAATCGAGAAGGACGAGAGCACATCATTGCTTGTGCCAGCCGGACCTTAACCCCAGCAGAAACCAACTACCCGGTAACTAAAAGAGAATGCTTAGGCATCGTTTGGGCCCTCCAACACTTCCGGGCCTACCTAGCTGGCGTCAAGATCACCATCATCACTGACCACCAAGCCTTACAATGGCTCAGGAAATCTGATTCTAAGAATGCCCTAACAGTCCGTTGGCGAGAATCACTTGAGGAGTTTGATTTTGAGATTTCCTACAGGCCGGGAAAACTCCATACCAATGCAGACGCCTTATCCCGGCTCCCACTGGCACCAGAACAACTCAACACCATCCAAGAACCTCGACCACCACCTACTACCACTCCCCCTCTCATCCAGGCCTACCTCCGGAACGACAAACCAACTTGGATCTCCACCCGACTTTTTGGCCTCTTACAAAGAAGGGGTGACGCCCTCTTTACCCCAGAAGGTCAGATCGTACTAGGGCCTGAGGATGCTGAACAAATGATGTCTTCTTTGCACACCAACAACGGGATCCATCTAGGCCAAAAGAAGTTGAACACGTTCAAAAACATCTACTGGACTCCTCGCCCCTACACCACGGCCAAGAAAATCACTGAAGCTTGCCGTGCCTGCACCCTGGGAAAAGATCAAACACGCACCCCAGGACCTTCCGGCAAACTCATCGCTTCTAAACCCTGGCAACTTTTGGCAGTAGACATCATGGGACCTCTACAAAACGACAGGGGATACCGCTACATCATCACCTTCGTGGACACGTACTCAAAATACGTGATCGCCTGCCCTGCCAGAGAACACACTGCTATGGCCGTCACCGAGGCATTATTACAACATGTCTTTCCCTATTTTGGATTGCCACAGGCAATCCACTCCGACAATGCCCCTGAATTCACCGGGCAAATTTGGACGCAGATCTCCGAAATGTTTGGATTTCACATCAGCCACTCTTCACCCTACTGGCCAAAAGGAAACTCCATCTGCGAGCGATCTCATAGAACCATCGCCAATCAAATCCGGACACGCCTCCAACAGATGAACTCATCAGACTGGACCAGCCTAATTCGCATCATACAATGGGGAATAAACACCTGCCCCAGAGACAACGGGATCACCCCTCATGAGATGGTTTTTGGGAGCCCACCTCTCCTCATACCACTACGTCACCTAGCTGCCCCTACTGAGGCCTCACCAGGTCTAAATACCAACCTCGTCCACCTCAGGAACCGCCTACGTCAGCTCCAGTTTTCCCAAGATCTCCAGCCTGATGAAGCCCCCAAGAACAACCCTCACCAAGTAGGCGTCATGGTCGCCATCTTACCTGTACCCTCCAAACTGAAGCCACGGTACAAGGGTCCATTTGAGGTCCTTAGGATCCCAAACTGTTTCCAGGTCATAATTAACTATCATGGGGAATCTCGCACTTATAGGAATAGGTTTGTCAGAAGGTTTCAACCTATTAATAAGAATATTACTGTTGTAGCTGAGCCTGATCAGGATGTTGACTGTACCCCTGTTTCAAATCTTCACCCTCAAACTTCCTGTCTTTCCGGACCTGTCCCTCTCAACCATGCTGTCCCTCTCCCTCCACCTCTTTCCACTCCCCCTCTCAATTCTCCTTTGCCTGCCCTTCACTCTCCTGTACTGCAACCTCCTGTCACCCTTCCCACTCGCCTCGACCAGTTCACCCCTTCTCACCTTCCTAAACATCGACCTCCTCCTGTTCTCTCTACTCAAACCCAAACTTCCCCCTCTTCTCTTTCACCTCCTGTCACCTTCACCCCTTCCCGCATTCCTAAGCCCAAATCTTCTCACATCTCCTCTCCTCTCGTTTCACCTCCGCAACCTCCTTCTCAACCATCACCTTTAATTAACCTTGCCACGTCTAGTCTTCCCCCTCGCCACCACAACTCACCAACATACCCCCCACTTTGCCTATCACCCCCAGCTTCCGTCCTAAAAAACCCTCACCTACTCCTCCTATCTCTAAAACCCTACCTCCTTCTCCTCAATCTATTTCCCCTCCTTTTCAACTTCCCAGGCGAAAAACAATATCCAAATTTCGCTCAATGTCACCTCTAACTCCATCTCCCCCATTTCCCAGACTGCCTTCTCATACCCGCTGTGGAAGACCTGTGAAGCCACCCACCAGATGGGAACCAGCCCTGTCTCAGCCTAAAGCGAGAAAGGTTAACGATCAAGCGTCTCCAAGCTCCTCCCCCCAGCCTGGTACTTCGGCGTCCGCACAACCTCATGACCTGGGCCAAGCCAGGCTCTCTGTCATCACTCTCCAACCACCTCCAGCCACGACAACGCCCTCGCTGACGACCACCACCAAGATGCGGATTGACATGATAACCCTGGCGCGGAAGGACTCCACCAAAGTGATCAAGTCACCTCACCACCTCCTCGACCATTTGAGGTACTATGACTCCTCTTCTCTCCTCACCCTCACCGGAGACAAGATGGCCACCCCTAACAACCAGGGAGTCATTTATTACCACTTCCTCCAGCACCTGACCCCTGTCTACGAAGATAATACTTCAAGACATTACCATCTCCAGTCCCGGGGTCGGGACTTTTCTCTACCAGACGGTAGTGAGATGCGGTCTCAGGATGATAAGACCGCATCTCTAGCTGACACTAAAACCTGCAGCCAACCCTACTCCTGCCAGCCAGAGTCCAGGCGCGCCACCCCCAGAGCCACAAGGACATAACCACCACGCGCCAAACGCCCTTGATCCTCTCAAGCCGGGCGCCTTAAGTAGGGGCAAGAAGATTGCCTTATACTCACCCAGCCTGGACATCATTAACTAAGCTTGCCATTTGGTATTATTTAGTTCAGGGTAAGAACAGCCAGAGATAGCTGGTGTTCAACTTGTCAGTTGTTGTTGTTGTTGTTGTTGTTGTTCCCCAAGCTGCCTGGCCGAACAGCCCCAAGGCCCCGAGTAAGGCCAAGGCCATAAACGAGCGCCCCCACAGAACCCTCCCTGCCGACCACAATAAAGCCTGGGTGACCGAAGCCACTCCATGGCGGGGAGCTGAGAGGGTGCGTAAACGCCCGGGAAACCAAAGCCCCACCCAGGGCCCTGTGCCCCTCAGCAATTATGAAGAGAAAGTTGAGGGGCAAAGGAATAATGTGACGCTTTAGCTTCCAATCTTGGTAGATTGGGAGGTCAATCCACGGAAGAGACGCCGTCACTTGAGATTTAGAAAATATATAAGTAAAAGGAACAGTCAGAGTAAGCTATGGGTATGGCAGAGATCGCTCAGGTCTCACTCTGATAGACCAGCCCATCGCCATCAACTTGTCAGTTGTGTGCTGTGATCGAAGATCTACCAGGTAGGGTTCCCCCCATCAGGAAGAGGACTAGCTTGGGCAACCCACTTTGGGCTCCCCCTTTCTGGCCTTCGATGCGGTGCACAAACCAAGTACCAAAGGATTCCTACCTTGTTTTGTTCAAGGGATTATGAGGATAGTGTAATAACTAGAGATCTACCAGATCGGGTTCCCCCCATCAGGAAGAGGACTAATTTTGGGCAACCCACTTTGGGCTCCCCTTTCTGGATTCTCTTTTTGCTACATGGTTCTGATAGTTCCACGAACTAGCAAGGAAGGAAGACACTTACCTTGACCCCCCTTAGACTACCTATAATGACACTATCTAGACTGCTTGCCACTCTAGGTAGATCATTATGCTAGTCACTCTAACCCCCCAAACCTTGTAGCAGAACTCCAGCATATCCTTTGGGGATCACTGCACTGTGGGAGTGCAAGAGGAACCCGGTTGTCCCGTGGTAGGCGCCAAGGTCTAAGGAATCATCTTGTGACTCACCCTGGACCAGTAGCTGGAGTCATCACGCCCAGCCGCCCCCCCCCTGGACCAACTTCCGGAGTCATCACGCCCAGCCGCCCTCCGGACTACTGGATCCTCCCTCGATCTATGGGCCCTCCTCTTCACTACAACTCTCCTTTAAGTGCTTTTGTACCGTTTATGGGTATAGAGTTGACTCAGGGTTGTGGTAGAAGTTATCTTCAGGGGTTCTCATTAACATTACGTCTTGCGAGAGGTCTTTCTTCTCCCTACTTTAATTGACGTTAATTAGCCCACTTGCCGGGACCCATTATACATACCTATCAGGGGATCCTTATATATGCACCTTCCCGGGTTATTGGTCTCCCATAGCCCGACAGAGGGGGCGTGCTTATATAAGACCCATAGCATCAAACACAAACACATATTTACACGTAATCTAGTCCCTTTGTATAACTTCTAGCCTAATTCATTTAACATTCTGTCAGGTTCATAACTCGAATAGATTTCACTCTATCTCAGCTCCCGACGATTGTTGCCTCAGCCTTCAGCACCTTGCTAGTACACAATTAGAGTTAAGGATTAATCTTTGCCAGGTGAGATCTAGCACACCTATAGTATTAATATCATTTGTGAGCCTTTCCGAGCCCACTTCATTGTTGATGACCACTTGGCCATTATTGCTTTAGAGTCAGTTAACGTCACTATATGCCGGGGACATCATTGCATGATCCAGACGGCATTTGCCATTACTGCACTCTTGTCTTTTGTTGAGATCCTCTCTGAGATCTATTTGGGTAGGAGGTGTACCTCCACCATTTTGGATACCTTATAATTGTATCCTAGGAGTATTATTATTACCTTGAGTCCGGACCCATTGTCCGACTCCTATTGCTTACTTGATAACCTGATTATTGTATGTCTTAATTATTCTTATTGTTGTTGATGATCTCCAGGTTACAGGTATAAAATATATGTCTTGCTCCTCCATGAACCAGGTGTTAAACTGAATAAAACCCATGTTAACTTGTTACCTGTGTGCTTACTATCCTGCCGTGTTGTCTCTTTATTTAAAGTTTAAGGTATACCTATCCAGTTAGAGAGCTGCTCATTGTACAAAGAATATCTCGCGTTCCAATTTGGACCGGGCATAACACAATAATACAAAAAATAATAATAAATATATCTCCCAATAAACGCACTCCCTTTAATCACCAATGTTCGGTATAATGGCTTAGTCGGCAAATTATGCAAAGTGGCCTGTAGTTACAGTAAATTATTTCAAAAGTTTCGATCTAATGCTACCTTCATTTCTATCGCAAACCTCTAACTTAATTAACTCACTAACTACTAACCTGACTAACCTAGCGAGATATATGAAGGCAATATTAGTTCGAAAGTCAGACAATAAAAAGTTAAAATTCCTCTTTGGGGAAAATGATGCCACTTGCTAACTCGTGCTGTACCGGCGACGTCTTTTCTAGCTATATTTAGAAGATTTTGTGCAGTTAAGGAAAGATCTGCGATAGTAAAATTATAAGTGCGATTGTACAAAGCCTGTTCATTGCTGGAGGCCCTATTTAAACTGAATACAATCTAATCTTAGCCAGAATAAAGTTAAAAGGACTTCACCGGTACTGAATGGGTTAAACACTGCCGCTTACCAGTATACTGAAGCAAGTGATGGTAAGTGCATTTCATAATTTAAAGTAGGCAATGAATAAGTGTTTACTTTCAACCAATCTCTGAATATTGTATACCGTTAACGAATGTCGGTTATCATTGCTTTTGAAATTTTAAGACGTTCGCTCTATTAGTTTGGCGATGTATAACTTTCACCCCATTGTTTGTCACTTAAGACCTTTCGTGCAATTTAGGTGTTTTTTCCTGGCGAGCAATAGTGAGCCTGTAATTTAAGAGGAACTGGCCTTCGGCCGGGACAATTATCTAAAGAAAAATGTACAAACTTATCTTGAAAGGGTGTTTATGGGGTGTAATTTTAAGCTTTATGGAATTCTCGAGTCAGCCACCCCCCTCCTAAAAAAATAAATAAATAAATAAATATTGATTGGGCCTGAATATATTGATAGAATAGATGGAGGTCTAGGGAACAAACTAAGACCCTCCCCTTAACCTCCATAGCGCAGTGACCAAACAATGCCTACCAACCACCCGTAAGGATAGTTATGTCTAGTACTTATATCTACCCCCACTATTCTGTAATCTTGGTTCTGTAAATCCCTAATATATATAAATGATGCATAGTTAAATGTTAAGAGACCACCGTGTTGTGTAAGTGATAATGATAGCTGGCGGCGTTATTGTTCCAGATGTATTTGTATTTGAGAACATTCGCCCCATTTTGTTAATCTTAAGACCTTTCGTGCCATTTAGGTGTAATTTTAAGAGTAATCGGTCTTCGACTGGGACATTTTCCTACTTAAAATGTACAAATTTATCTTGCAAGGGGATCTAGGGTTTTTTAAGCTTGATAGTCTAGCCACTCGAGCGAGAAAACAACAAATACAAACCTTTAAACAAAATAGGTTATCTGCCAGAGTATACAGTATAGCCTATATGGACAACATAACCAGTACCCCATACACAAAATAACCAGTACCCCATACACAAAATAACCAGTACCCCATACACAAAATAACCAGTACCCCATACACAAAATAACCAGTACCCCATACACAAAATCGTATAGGCCAGTCAGGAACCGGCTTTCGGCCGGGGATTTCAGATATCGAACAATTTAGAAATGTATGTGGCATGTATATGCTTAGGGCTGTCTTAAGCTTGATGGAAGTCTAGGGAGGAAACTATAAAAACATAATTTATAAGTAAGCAAATATATACGCCCACCCCCCACTTAATTATATTACATAAGTTGCATAATTAACTAACTCGGAATATATAGGCTACAATGCAGAAAAAACCTGCCAATACCACAAGGGTGCAGAATTCCTAAGGATGATTTACTTCTTGTTCTAGTTATGGGGAGATTTCTACTTGGATAATTTTTGTCTGGACCCCTTTCTCTCTTAATGTTTAGCCCCATTGCTTGTGAGATTTTAAAACTTTCGGCCTAATATTTTCGCGATGTTAGAACTTCGCCTAATTTGTAAATTTTAGGGCATTATGTGCCATTTAGGCGTGTATTTTCCTGGCGAGCGATAGCGACCCTGTAATTTAAGAGGAACCGGCCTTAAGCCGGGACATTTATCTACCGAAAAATGCACCTTTAAATGGAGCCTACGCTGTGTGATTTTAAGTTTGATGGCAGTCTAGGGAACAAACTAACATAAGTTTATATGTTAGTCCTAAAATGCTGAATAAGTAGGGTGTGTATAGACGGAGGGTTCTCGGAGGCTAGTGAAGTGCCATGCAGAAAAGTGAATCGGTATCTAGGCCGTATAGGATGTTTTAAAGTTCCTGCGAGAATGGTGGTGTACAGTAGGCAAGGAAGGTGAAGTATTGGGCTCTTGTGTGTGTAGCCTACACTTAATTTTAGGAGATAATGGGAAGCTATACTAAAATCTAGGTGTATAGTGTAGTCAAAGCTACCTGTAGTTTCTCCCAAAGTTGGAAGGGACGGAACAAAATAGTGTTTTGGTGTATTGGAAAAAGTAGTGTGCTTGTTTCATGTGACATTAATAGGTGATGTTTGAGTGCTAGCTGGATTACTGTGTAGGCGAGACCCTGAAACAGGAGGCCAGACAAATAAAACAGTTTGTAACTTGGACACATACTAAGAGGTGATGTCCACTATAGCCTACAAAACCGTGTAACCTTGGAGAAGAAGTATTAAGATACATTGAGCTTTAGTTTACTAATACCAGATTTGAAGTTAGTCTACCCCATTACATAACTACGGTAAATTGGGGCACTGCAATCGGTGTGAATGGATTAAACCAAAAAAGACAAACGTATAGCTCCATAGTTGTGCCTTGACTAGTTTATATTTATAAAATGTGTTAAAGGCCACCAGTCACGGATGTCGCATTGATGCTGAACAGGTAGGCTAAGTGGTGATATTTATTCCTGCAAGGCGTCTGTAAGTAAAATTGTCTATTGCATCCTAATTTTAGACTATCTTCGTTGGTTAACTATTAGGACCTGTGAGTGTCAAATTTGTAAGTGAAGTTAAAAGGTAGAGAATAGTTCATATCTATATTATTAAATCAGTTCGTGTGTCTGTTTGTCTGTGTTCTTAATAGGCGGCCGCAGTTTTGGACCTGGGAAGCTGAAACTTTGCATGTGGGTGTCAATTGACCTGGGTCAGGTCATAGAGGGGGCGAGGCCACGATCAGAGGTCGTTTCGAGGCCGAAATTGAAAAACAAATAAAAAAATGCCGTTTGGGGCAGGAGGCCTCCGATCGAAAAGGTGTATGGAACGAAAGTTGTTTGCAGCCCCCAAAATGGGTGTATGGATGAGGTCAGATCCAAAATCGGAGGTGATTTAGCGGCCGAAATCGAGGTCGCCGTCGAAATTGAAAAAAAACAAAAATGAAAAAAATGGCCGTTTGGGGCAGGAGGCCTCCGATCGAAAAGGTGTATGGAACGAAAGTTGTTCGCAGCCCCCCCAAATCGGGGTACGGATGAGGTCAGTTCCAAAATCTGAGGTCATTTAGCGGCCGAAATCGAGGTCGCCGTTTAATGAGGCACAGGGAGGTCGAGGCCGGTGATTATGGTAGTAGTAATAGTGTGATGATTGTGGTAGTACTGATTGATGATGGTGATTATGGTAGTAGAATTTAAACCCGGGCAACGCCGGGTACCCCTGCTAGTCACTTAATAAATTAAATTGAAATTGAATGGACTAGCAAGCAACTGGCCGTACTAATCTTTAAATAATTTAGAGGGCATTTTGTGCTTGACCCTATTCACGAGGAGTAAAGTTACTTTAATTCTGGGTATCCGTGGACTATTTATAGCTAAAAGGAATTTTGGAAGGCTAGAGTTAATGCATTCAGATTTTGAGGGCCATTTAAATCTGAATATTAAAGAGTCTGAATATATTGATATAATACTGAAGGGGTTACAAGTTTGGTTGGATACAGTAAAGTTTTAACGTCCACATGTGCAAGTTAGGTTTGATATATTTATGTATTTATAATTTATATTTGTATCTATAAAACTATTCTAATAGGTTTTCTTTTCCTTTGCAGGTAAGGAGGATGAACTTCCTGGTATTACGTTGGCTTTTTTCACATTCATAATGTTCAAATTAAAGCTGAAATGTAATCCCAGTGGTCTCTTCAGTAGATTAGAAAGAGTTGGCGACCTTAATATTGAAACTTAAATTAATAATACTAGTAAAACTAGTAAATGCTTTATCATGACTCTTGAAAGATAAACTAAAAGGTCCGTTAACTCTGATAATTATGTGCACTGTGTTTACTGGGTTTGTAACTGGGCACTCGTATTGCGAAGCGTATCGAACGAAACTTGCGTACATGTCGAAGGGAAATTTGCGAAGGTATCTGCGTATGTATTTTGTGTATGGTGTATTAATATTTGTATATGATTGTATGTATAAAGAGATACACTGGGAGGACTGCTTGCTAACGAAAAACAAATGCTTGATAACGAAAAACAAATTCTTAAACCAGCAAATTCTAAACTCTTTCACCCTTCAATCTTCAGCTCTACTACAGCTTCAAAGGACACCACTACGAGACTTCTACTCCCACGAGCTACACAGGACTGTCGGCACTCTATTACAGCACACAACAGGTCGTAATGAACTTGTCAAGGTTGGAGTCTGAATTTCCCCCCTCTGTCTCTTACTACGAGCATTATATTATTGCCCATCTCTTTCTGTTAGGTCAGCTAGCTAGGATGTACTAAAATATTGCCATGAACGTCAACTGATGCTTTTTCTCTTTTACAGATGCCATCGCTTCAATTATTAGCCCTGCATTTGAAGAGTTCCAGGGTGTGAGGACATGGCAGTTCCCAGTGTGTGGGGGGCACATTAGTTTGCCGAATTAGCGGGAGAGATGCGAGAGGCACATCGGTTGCCTGATTTAGCGAGATATGAGAGGGCACATCAGTTATGTTGCCCAATTTAGCGGGAGAGATGCATGGGAGGGCACATCCATTGCCAGATTTAGTGAGAGATGGGAGGGCAATTTAGCGAGAGATGTATGGTAGGACACATACTTTGCCAGATTTAGTGAGGGAAAGATGAGAGGGCACATGTGTTGCTAAATTTAGAGGGAGGGAGAGATGGGAAGGCACATCCGTTGACTGATCTAGCGGGAAAGAGAGATGGGAGAGAACATCCGTTATCCGAGTTAGCCGATGAAATGGGAGGGCACACCAGTTGCTCGATTTAGCGGGAGAGATGGGCGGTCAAATCAGTTGCCCAATGTTGCGAGAGCTCAGAGGGCACATCCGTTGCTCGATTTAGCGGGAGCGAGATAGGGCACATCCGTTGTCCAATTTGGCGGGAGAGAGATGAAAGGGCACATCCGTTGCTCGATTTAGTGAGAAATGAGCGGGCACATCCGTTGCAAGATGGAACGGCACTGCAGTTGTTTGAATTGACGGAGGAGTGAGATTTGGAAGGGGCTCTGCGTTGCTAGAATTAATTGGGAGAGATGTTAGCTCCCAATGACGGTCTAACCGCCACCACAGACTCGAGGGATGTGGACTAGGGGTGATTGTTCTCAATCATCGAACCACGTTAAAAAAAGCGAGGCTCTGACAAAAACCTCCTGGGTGGGCCATGGAATATTTGTCGGTGCTGTGGCTGCACATTTGTTTTTCTTGCTGTAGATTAACACTATTTACTGTAGTTTGTATTCTACTAGAACATGTTATGACCTTTTTCTATGTAGAACTTTTTTCGTAGACATTTACAGTTTGGCCCCTTTCAGACTCTTCTAATTTCAGTTGGTCGCAGTGCACGGCACGGCTGTGAATTCCAGAGAGCCGTTGTGCGGGCTACTTTTGTAGTTCATGACTCGGCATGACTGCGATCTTTCAAAGCCAGTCGGTGTATTAAATCAAATTAGAAATGCTGCATTGTTTGATTGAAATGGGAACAGAGATGACCAAGCCTGCATAAAAAGAGTACCCATGTGTATTTAAGAGGACAGTGCAGTATGCGTTGCCCGGCGGAAAGTAGAAAAGTCTGAATCTTGCCCACATTAATGTATAGGCTACCCTACATAATTTTGTGATGGTTCAAATCTGAATAAATTTTAATTTTGGTTAATTAGCTCAATAACTGTTTTATAATAAGTAGTCTAGCAAGTCGATCTGACAATCGTAACTTTCATTCATAAAATTGATTGATCGCCAGAAAATGTTTTTACTAAATGCCACGAGATGTATTATTGCCAAAGCCTTCAAATCTTCAAACTATTGGGGCAGACGTATACCCTACAATTTGATAACTAATGGCTAAATTTCAGGGTGTCCACATTTCTGCATTAAGAATCAGACCAACTACCTTTGCCTAACTTTCGTAATCTCGCTGAAAGTTTTGCAATTATGAAAATCATAACTACGCAAAAGTGTTGTCCCTATATTTGATTACACAAGAACGTTAATGTAGTAAGAATTCTGAAATTATTGTTAAGAGTGAAGTTAATGTCCTTAGTTTTGTTGCATGAAAAAGTACTGTCTATTGTGTATTTACACCAAATACACCTTTCATTATTTATACGGGAAAGGCATGAATAGTTGAGTCAGGATAAAAAATTAAGTTTACTAAAAAAAAATGTCCTGGGTATGTGATTTTCAGTGCATCAGTTTAAACACTTAGCCACAGATGGTTACCCATAACCCTACATACCTTTAACGAAAGAATCTAAAGCCAGACTGTTCTTAATTAACCCGCAGAGTGCCAGGTCCGTATATATACGGACTAGGGTCTTGTCACGCCCAGTGCCAGGTCCGTATATATACGGACTCGCCGAAAAAAAAATTGTAGCAGCGAAACGACTGCACCTATGGCTTCATATTTCTACCACATGTATACCTTACCCTTCTGGCTTCTTGACACCACCAACACAACCCTCTCCCCCCACCCACTCGCTGACTATCGGTCAAAGGAAAAAAAAGGAAAATCTGTGGCGGCGAAACGACTGCACCAATCGGTTCCATATTTGTGTGACAAGTCCCTTACCCTTCTGCCTTCCCCCACCACACCCCCAACCGCCTCCCACCACCCACTTCCAGCGTATCCGTACGAAGAAAAGGAAAAAAAGGAAAATCCTTGGTGGCGAAACTACCTCACCAATTGGCTTTGGCTAACACGAGTCAATTACGCTTCTACCTTCCCCCCACCATCCCCCAAACCACCCTCCTACCTATACGTTCCGATACGATACCATAAAAGTCGATGATTTACTCTGAAAATTTCAGCTACATTCGTGACCATCATCGGGGACCTGATTTCTGGCGAAAATGGACAAGGGGAGTGTTTTTTTTACCATTGTTACGACCGGGGCTCGTATAAAACAAGGGCTCTTAATCTTTGGACTAGGAAAGCACACAGCCACAACGGTAACACTAGATCCAACCCCTGAACTTATAATGCCGGCGCACAAAAACACCTATACCCTCCAGAGTTAAATCCGCGATAACGGGGTATCCTATAACTCAGTATCAGTGCACTACTACTACAGGCTGATGATCTCTGATACAGCCTGATCACAACAACATACAATTACGGTAATAAGGTATACTAGGAAAAAATAGAGATCTTAATTAAATCACTCCAATGATTTAATGCAAACTAGAAGAAAGTATATTTAAAGTTACTCTAAACAATAATGAACTGTCACTCCTATACTAAAGAAAGTGAACGAAAGTCCCAAAGCATCGAGCAGGAATCTTCTGAAGAAAGTCTGATGCTAGGTTAAGATGATCGTATCGGATTTTGAACTGTAGTATAAAGCAGGAACAGGATATGACAATTGTAAGGACATATAGGGTTAACTGGCACGGGAATAATAACTGTGCAATAGTAGGAACTCAAACAGCAAAAGAAGTACTTCCTCATCAACGAAACAGCCTACTAGGGTTGTGCAACTCAACAACAACCTAGACTAATAAATGCCGTGAATAATAATGCATACATAACAGAAAGAGTTTATAATCTAAATCTGGTGTCTGCTAGGCGAATAAAGTCTAGCTGGGATGTAGTAGGCTAGGAAACAATGGCTGAGCAAGCGGCTCGTAGCCTAGCGAAGTCCTTAAGGCTGTGCGGCCAAATTACGTTAATTGACGGGGTGCTCTCTTGAGAGATCCAGATCGCTAGTATCTGGTTCTCTCCTGGCGACCCTCTCAAAGTCAAAGCAAACGAGTTAGCACAGTGTTGGGTGGCAGAGGCAAAAATCCTCACTCGCAACACAGTGCTAAACTCACAAGGTACACAGTCAGAAAGACCACCTAGGCTTCCCACGTCTCCGTTGCGATTGTACAGGTTCAACAAAACCTAGTACACATCGGAAATCACAACACCAGTAGCCTTATCCCAGTCTAGCATTAAATCCCCCAGCAGACCACCACGATACAGAAAGGGAGACACCGTGAGTGTGTCAAACCTCTACAGACATAAATGGTAACCCTTCCAAAATGCCTAACTAAACATGTGTTATCTGAGAGCTTCAGCATATAATACGATGGTGGATATATGAAATCGTGCAGAACCAAAGGGAAGTTATGTTATTAAATAGAGTAGAAGAATGAGAGGTAAGAAGTTGAGAGAGAGAGAAAGTGCTCTATAGGTAGAAGTCGGGAGACAGGGGGGCAAGGGACATGTGAAGGGTATGCTAGTCAGGAAAGCTCTGAGGAGAATAGCTCCTCTGGTCCTCTGGACCCCTCCAGGATCCCACACAAAGGCACGGTGGTCAGCCAATCACAGGCCGCTACGTCACCCGGCAGCAGGCCTGCAGAAGGCGCCAGGAACCACCAGCCAATCAAAACCGAGAGAAAAGACCACGAGGGCGAGCAACTCCTCCGGGAGGGAGGAGGAAGGAGGAAGGAGGAGGAAAAGCAACACTCACCTCCCCCACCCTGCTCGCTCGCTCTCTCTCTCTCCTTCACTACAATGCATCTTATGTTCAACTCATGATATAAAATACAATGCATTGTCACAGGCGAAAACAAAGACCACTTCTACCCTGCCTGTGACATGACGATTCACAAGAAAGAAAGTACAACATTGTAGACAGACTGTAGCCCATTTCACTGCCCTGGCGAGTGCTAGTGGCTACCGGGAGGCGATTCTGCCAACGCTGGCAGGCGTCACACCATTATCCTTCCTTTCTCACCCAACTTGATAGATTTAGCCAAAAAAATGAAAATAAAAAATCCTCTGGCACTGGCAGATGCATAGGGTCAATAATTGTCTGGCACTCTGCGGGTTTAACCTTCCTCCTATTCAGACTGCTCGGTAAAAAAAAATCTTTCATCAGAAATTCACCTTCGCAAACCAGCTTCACCTCGGAGGAAGTAATAGGCTAATCTCGCTGATAAAAGTTTAATTTTTATTTATTTTTATTTTGTCTTTAACCCTATTAGAGGCAATGCCCTTGATATTTCCGTATTGACGACCCTATGGTCTTAGGACAATATACTATAAAACAAATCCCTTTGATAGCGAATGATGAGTGGCGGCGTCGCCGGGATGACTGCTGTAAGATAACCTATCTTACATGGGTTTCTCTCTCTCCACTCACATTTGTGGGCACAGCTAACTTGGATAAATGGTATTTTACTAACTCTAAAGTAAACTTTAATAACGCTAATCCGACCAATTGCCAAAGAAAAACAGTTGAAGCTAGAGCGGTAACGCTAACCGCTTGTAGGTTTTTTGTTTTGTTTTTTTGCTCTAAAACCCCGAATAAGACCTACAGCTAAAATTGCAAATATGTAGTAGCTTGTAGCCTACTGCTTAGACACCGCTTTCTATAGCATAGGCTAAAATAATCATATAATACAAAGATGTGCATGTGTGTAGCCTACTATACAGTATGCTCAATAGGTAGGCTACTCATTAGGTGTAATTCTTGTCTTTCCTATGTTTAACCTATACGACTTACCATAATGACATACATAAATAATTTATAGTCTATCCTTTCTCTTTGCCCTAACAATGATTAGTAGTGTCTAGGTTACTTTTACCCAGAGCCTCCCACTTTGCCTAGCTCCTTGACGTGGTGTGGGGGCATACGAGTTGGCAGTTGGGGCAGTCTGAATTATTAGACTACTCCACTGCCAACTCCAACTAATTTTGCTAGGCCCTTTCCTTCTCTTACTATGTGCTTCTCGCTTCTTCTGCTATCATCTGGGGAAGCCAACCAGGGAGTTTATCTCCTCTCCTGCTACTTTAGGAGATTCAACCCTCCCGTCTCTTCTGGTGGTTTTCCCCTGTTTCATTCGTATATTTTGTGTATTCTCCATTTTTATCACTTACATACATACATGCATAACATTTTAAGACGGAGTGTTCCACACATACGTGCAGTTTCAGTCTCTTGTCCTAATGGCGGCGTTCCAGGCAACCCTGTTAAGGGCTGCTTCACTTGTCAAGTTCTTGGATTTGAGATTGGCACGAATAGTCAGATCCCAAGTCTTCCTCGGTCCATCCCTTGGTGCAGCTCCCTCCACAATCACAGACCTGCATTTTTCACCCAATTTGTTTCATCCATTGTTTCCACATGTCCATACCATCCCAGTCTACTTGTATGCATCACCTCGCTAATACTCTTTATACCTAAACGTCTCCTCAGCTCACCATTTGTTATTTTATCCTTTAGCCTGGCCCCACACATCCATCTCGCCATTCTCATATCATTACATTCCATTCTGTTGACATCCTTTACTTTAACGGCTCATGTTGCTGAGGCATAAGTCATTGCACTTCTAACCAGCCACATCTAATTCTAGCAACAGTGGCAGCCTCGGCCCCACCACCGGCAGAGATGGTATCTCCTAGGTAACAACACTTGTTCACCAGCTCCAATGACTCGTTTCCAAAATTCTGGTCCTATCGTTGAAGTCGTTCCCTTCTTCTGGATGTAATTGTAAAATGATTTAGTTTGTCTTGCTTTGATTTTCAAAATTTATCTCTAGCATGTTTTTACATTGTTAAATTAACTTTTTGGCTCTGCTTCGTTGACCTATGAATATTGCCTGATTTTCCTGATTATCGGAGATTTTTTATCCATAAGCATTTTTTGGCAAGCAGACCCTCCGCTATTGCTTTATTCCACCACTTAGGCTTATTATTATGCACTGTTAGTTTTTTTATGGTATGCAATCTTGTACTGTTTGAGCAAATTGTGGTGACAAAATTCAATGATTGGTATATATAGCCATTGTTAATCCGAAAACTCCAATCGGTTTCATTAAGTACTGTATTGCTCTTAAGTTTACGGAAGTTTGCTCTTGACATTTGGGACACTCTTGGAGTTTGTTGCTATTAAATGTTAAATGGAAAGTGATATGATGGTCACTATTACTGAATTAATCACAAACTTTCAAATTATCTATAAATTCCTCTTTTGTTGCAAGTAAAAGGTCAAAAACGTTATTTCCACGGGTCGGAGATCTAACAGATTGATAGAGCGAGCTCTCTTGCAAGTTTGCATATAGGTCTTGTCCAGAGTGTGAAGTAAGACTATCTCTCCACTTGTTCACAGATAAATTGAAGTCTCCCAAAATTACGGTATCTTGAGAGTTCCATAAGTCTGCAATTTTATCACAAATTTGTCAGTTTGCACCGATTGAGGTGGAAGTATTTATATTAATGAAAGTATTGTTTTTATTAGTAGGCTACAAAGGTTGTCGACGTTCACAATTTGAAGTTTTCAATAGAGGATCGGGTTATTACTTTTTGTTATAAACAAATCATACGCCACCTTAATTATTATTTATTCGGCTGTTCTCAAACCTTACATAACCGGGAAGTGAATAATCTGCTAAAAAGGCTAACGTATTGAGCTAAAATTCTGTTATGCCAATTAAACTATAATTTTCTGTTAGCTCTAGTTCCTCTAAATCTTTTAAGTGCGCTATGAGCGTTTGCATAGAAAACTTTAAAGGTTGTTAGAATTCATGGAACGCTCTATAATCGAATTGTTGCTTCTGGTCGGATCAACATTTACGTACCTGCCTGTCCTCGGTCCTCTCAACAGTGGTCTTCCTCTCCCTCAATTTCCCCTGGTTTCTTATTCTTCCGAGTCTTCGTAGCGCAATGGGTAAATGCACTGAATTTCGGTGTGAGCATCCTAGGTTCGAATCCCTGGACTGCCACATGTATTTGTTGATTTCATTAATTTAGTTTATAAGTAGAGTCGGTTGGTGGAGGGAACATAATAATTATCTTTTAAGCCTTTCATCTCGCATTCGTTAGCATAGCACCCTTCTTTCCATTATGGCTGAGCAGGGTTCTTGTCGGACTCCTACGTACCTCTTAATTCATCAATCTGTCTACAAGGGTGACAGGTCAGTTGAACCAGTGCCACTTCAACCAGTGCCACTTTAACCAGTGCTAACTCAACCAGTGGCCACTTCAACCAGTGACCATTTCAACCAGTGACCATTTTAACCAGTAGGTTAGGTTAGGTTAGGTTAGTTAGGTTAGGTTAGGTTAGGTTACTGGTTAAAATGGTCACTGGTTGAAATGGTCACTGGTTGAAGTGGCCACTGGTTGAGTTAGCACTGGTTAAAGTGGCACTGGTTGAAGTGGCACTGGTTCAACTGACATGGAACCGTCTACAAATTACTCCACACATACTCCTCAAGCAGCTCCTGTCCATCGCATCCAACTTTCTTTTCTCTTGTGCCTTAACACCTTAAGAGCGGGTGGTGGAGTATATTTCACTGTGCCGCTCAGCGGGGGGGGTTTTACCATAAATGGCGTTGTTTCCGTGCTCTTTTTCATGCATAAACAAGACCCAGAGCGTAATACAAGTATGTATCCCTGAAAGGGCGTAAATTGAGCTTTCCAATGACACCCGAACCATCCTTCTACGAATACTGGTTGTCTTGCAACGATCGTGCAACCGAAGGGCAAAATCGCTAAAATATGGTAATTTCTTTATATAATTACGTATGTAGCGAGGGAGTGAGGGTGGATGTAAGTGGAGTACATCTCAGTTGGTCCACGGTGGCCGTGGCGAGCGGTTATGAGGTAACCCATGCTCCTCCCGTCGCTCGTCTCTCTCTCAGAGCCAATATTGCGCCAAAATTGCACACAGACTTAAGTCGGGCCCCGCCACATAGTCCAAATTTTTCTATACAGACTTAAGTCGGGCCCTGATAGACAAGGGTTAAAAGCCCGTGTCTCCGCCCCATACATCACTGTTGGTACATTCGGATACCATAGTCTCTAGCCCACTCCTCTCTGGCAGGAGGTGAGGCCAGGACCCTTACTGGACGGCGGCCCACAGTGATAGGGGTGGGGTTGAGAGGAGAGGGCAACGCACACACGAACACACTGTGAAGCATTTGAGGTCTTTTAATCCTGCCTTAGCCTCACAAATAAGTATGACATTTATCTAAGATCATTATTATTATTATTATTAATATTATATTATTATTATATTATTATTATTATTATATTATTACTTAGATACAAGTGCCATAGCCAAGATTAACCTGATATACTCATTTGTCCATGCATCTCTCTCTGAGTTCATATTAACGTCTTACTATTTATATTCATATAAATGTATGTTAATATATAATGTCTTGATATTTATTACTTTATTTTGTTCATCTCACAATTATGTTACCATTATTATGTATAGAGGAAACATATGCTTCTATCAAGAAAACAATCCATGCGCGTACTGTAGATTTAAAGTGAACCCTACGAATCACACAACATGCTTCAGACTGAAGTTGTATTCATGGGTATTGCTTTAGCCTACCTGCGTAGGAATGAAACTTCTCTAACAGTAAGGATAATGAAAATCTTTAAATTGTTATACTAATTACCATATATGAAAGATGTAATTCAGAAAGTTACCAATGACATAATATATGACTATGATAGTTATTCACACACACTCACACACACTATCCTTCTCTCTCTCTCTCTCCCTCTGTGAGTGTGTGTGTGTTCCAGTCTGCCATATCTATACTGATCTATTTTGAAGCCTTCCCTGAACTTCAATTATGCTAATAATAGGAACTACACCACCTAATAACTAATGGTTCACACCGGTAGTTATACTTACTCATGCTAATGAAAATATTTCATATGTTTGTTCTCAATGGTATGGAATAAAGGATTTTAAATAATGCGAAATGATGGAACAAATATCAAATAACTACAAGAAAGTAACCAACAAAGATAGCTTCCTGGATTGCTTCACAGTGTGTAAGTGTGTGCGTTGCCCTCTTCCCCCAACCCCACCCCTAACCATCACTGTGGGCCGCCGTCCAGAAAGAGTCCTGGCCTTACCTCTTGCCAGAGAGGAGTGGGCTAGAGACTATGGTATCAGAGTGTACAACTATCCCATACTGCATTGCACATGTAGTTTTCATTCAGATTTGTTTTTTCCTTCCACATACTTCCCAATGATCCGAAAACTTTTTCGTTCACATACTGTATTGCCTTATTTTCACACCCTGCTTAGTGCTCATCACTCCTAGCTATTTAAAACACTACGTCTTCCAGCATTTCCCCATCCAATCTTAAATCTAATTTACCTTACTAGCATCTCTATTACCCACCATCACTTTACTTTTAATGACTTTCACCCACCACCTCCTCCTCCCACATACTCCACCAAACTTTTACTACTCACTGCAGCTTCTCAGAATTCGCCACAAACACGGTAATCAGCAAACCGGAACTGATTAAATTCTCACTCTCTACCATAATTTCCTACTAAACCTAATTCTCTACCCATTGTTCTGTTTTACCTCTCGCCACACTATCCATATATACATTACACAACCACGGTGACGTTACACAACCCTGTCGCAGACCTAAATTTCCTTTAAACCATTCACTTGACTAATTTCTTACTCTAACAGACGCTTTGCTCTCTTCATAGAAACTCTTGACTGCCTAACAAAATTCCTCCATTTTCATAAATCCTTAAGCAGTGGTTCCCAAACTATTTTGATGGCCACCCTATATCAATGTTATGGTCCTTACGACCCTATACCCTGAAACACTGGATTGGTAAGTTTTATATTATTGATTACTGTAGTCCTAATGATTTTACATTACTTAAATTTATATTCTTACAATTTAGTATGTAAAACTTTATATTTTAAGTGTCTGAATCAGTACCTGCACTATGTGCAATGGAAAAATATAATTATATTATCACAAGCGTGATTTTATCGGAAGATATAATACTTAATGTTTAATGACAAACATGCACTTGGGCTAGCCCAGTGCTTATTTGAAGATAAAACTAAGTATGTACGGTTTTTAAATTAATATTAATTAGTTAAACAAAACACTGATGTGGCAGTACACGAAGGCAATGATGTATTAACCTAAGAAGTGCGCACCGTATGTAGTGAACACCAGGCGGTGGTGCGGACCTATTTCACTGTTTCCATCACTAAAATTTTTATTTTACCATAAATATAATTAATACTTATCCATATGCGCCTATTTTACGTTTAAGGAAACTTATGTGACAGGTTCGTTGTCTTTGTCTACCATGACATTCTCATATTCTCACTAGTTCCTCTAGTTTTGGTTTTGTTAATGGATGTTGGGATAAAGTCGGTTTCTTGTTTTAGTTTTCAGTCCCTAGACCTGGAAATCCTTGTTCAAAGAGGTAGGTTGTTGGATAAGGAAGATATTTGTTTAGCTTCTAGCTTCAAAGTGAGTTTATCCTTGAACTAAGCCCCATTGTATTTGTATTGTATTTTTTGTTTTTTTCAACTGGCGGTAAGTTGTAACTTGAAAGGTTCCCATGAAGATTGTTCAGTTATTTTGAAGATTTTGTAGTGGAATATGGTGGTAATTATATAAACTTTGTCTGTATATGATGCAGAGATATAGTAGTTTCATAGTTTTCCATTACGTATCGATTAATTAGCCGCCAAGGGATTCAATTTACAGTCAGATGAAACCCGGTGGATCACGTATAATTATTATGCTTTCATTAATTTCAATGGAGGTGTTTTGTGTTGGGTGAAATTAATAAAATATAGATTATTAGTAGGTTCAGGGATATTTCGTAGCGAGGCCGGTCTATATGTGCCCCATGAATATTTCGTAGCGAGGCCGGTCTATATGTGCCCCATGAATATTTCGTAGCGAGGCCGGTCTATATGGTAGCGAGGCCGGTCTATATGTGCCCCATGAATATTTCGTAGCGAGGCCGGTCTATATGTGCCCCATGAATATTTCGTAGCGAGGCCGGTCTATATGTGCCCCATGAATATTTTTCCTCTCACAGTAGGCTACCATAGCACGGTTGGGAATATGAACATTAGATTAATATCCATTATTCAAGAATGGATAAAACGTCGTAGGCGTGTGCATAAACCTTGAACCGTCATGGTGGTGTAATGGTTAGTGTTTAAAAATCTGTGATAAGCCAGGTTCGAATCCCGGTGGATCACATAATATGCTTTCATTAATTTCAATGGAGGTGTTTGGTGTTGTGGTGAAATTAATATAGATGAAACGTAGTATAGTTGATTGCCCAACTAACTCATCTTCCTCACTCAAACTCGCTCTCCCAAACAGTCAATCTGGCAGACAAAATAGAAATCTGACTGTTACCAAAATCTAAATAGCCAACCACAACAGAAAGTTTAAAGAAAACCAAAGTTAGAGTATTCACAAATGCATTCAATCAAAGTCCTCTCGTTCACTCACTAACCCACATGCACAAACTTATAATTCACACATTCATGGATGTAAAGGAGTTCAAAGGAAAACTAGCAACAACAGGTCATGCGACCCTTCGAGGTTACTTGTCCTCCAAAACACTGTTGTTCCAAGTGTTGCAACAATATTTCGGAGATAATGTTGGAAAGATGTGAGAAGGAAGTGCTGCCCTGTGGCTTAAGTTCATGTCAGGGGAAATTATATTAAGATTATTGGTTATTGAACAAACACTACTAAAGAAAATATTTATTAAATTATAAATGCAGTGAACCTTGGGTTCAGGGCAAAGTGCTTTTTTTCTATATTTCAACTACTCCCCCTTGGGCATAGGCTGAGAGCCTGTACATTCCACCGCTCAACACGTGAAGCCCGTGAGGTCTTGTTCCAGTCTGGGGAGTGAGACATGTGAAGCATCCATTCATGGCTCGAAGCAGTTCCATCTCTGAAGCGGCTGGATGCTTCGTTCAAGTGATTCACTGTCTCACCCTCCAGACTCAGACCCTCACTCTCAGAATGCCACCTATTGAGCAGTGAACTCACTAGGCATTGTCCCCCTGTAACATATTTTGAATATGGGAATATTCATACAGTGTTATTTAATCAGGGAACATTGAACTCTCTCCAATTTGTCTTTTTTTATAGTAAGGGCACCAGAACTGAACCCAGTATTCCAAAAGTGGGCGGATTAATGAATTGTAAAGGGTGAGGATAATGTCTTGATTTATGTTCAAATGATCTACCTATGAAACCTATAATTTTGTTTGTCTTAACACCTTAGCACAATGTTGATTGTCTTGTCTTGTTTTTAAGTTACTGGATATTGTTACTCCTAAATCGGTTTGTCTGTCTACACTCTTTAGCTGGGTGCCATTCATCGAGTAGTCTGATTTTTCATTGCGTTATATGATATGAAATACTTTACCATACTTATCTTCATTGAAACACATTTGCCAGATTTTGGCCCATTGTGAAAGTTTGTTTAGATTGTTTTGCATATCTTCAACATGTTAATTTGTCAGTACGGTATTTGAGAGTTTTGTGTTGGCAAACTTTGAGATTGTACAGGTGAGACACTCATTTATGTTGTTAATGTTAATTAGGAAAAGGACTGGCCCCAGCACTGATCCTTGAGGTACTCCACTAGTTACACTGATCCACGTTGATGCTTCCCCATTAATAACTACTCTTTGTTTCCTTTCACTAAGCCAATTTTCTATCCACTGTGGAACGCCGTGTATTCCATGTGCTTTTAATTTAATCACCAACAGTATTTGTGGAACTTTATCAAAGGCTTCTGGAAATCTAAGTATATAATATCTACAGCTTTACTTTCGTCATATAGATTTAGGATGTCGTGGATAGTCGTAATCTCCATACAACGAACAAGGTGTACATATATAATAATGTAAAGGTATATTTTGTAGTTTCACCCCATCAAAAACATAATCACATACTCAAAAACATTCTTCATCTCTATATTTATATACATTGATAAATCAATGCATTATATTGTTTACTAGCCTATCATTAACATTGGTTTTGGGGTTATAGGTTGCGGAGTGAACACGGGTTATCAGTAAACGCAAGTCTTATTTCTTGCAATAAGTATAAAGTAAATTAGATAACATTTTACTTGTTCCGTGGTGCGAAAAAGGGTAATAAGTAAACAATTAATGTCATAATGACTTTGCAATAAGTAGAATGCCAATGTTATATGAAAAGTTTACTTTTAGTAACATACAATACGTAAACAAAAACAAAACTTAATTTCGCCGGCTTAAAGATGTGTTAACTGGGAGGACAATACAATCTATCATAATGATGGTTATATATAGCCCAGCAATTGTTAGATTTCCCTCCATAACGGGTCCTAATCTTCAGCTTATCCTAAACATGCAATACTGAAGATCGTGGCAATTTTTGTTATCGATTTATTGAATTTAAGTGTGTGTGTGTATATATATATATATATATATATACAGTATATATATATATATATATATATATACATATATATATATATATATATATATATATATATGGTACATAAACAAGTAGGATGCACACAATACTAACCATTCATTAACAAACTTTTTTAATGACCCTGAATAATAAGACTGTTCAATACTCGAGTGGAGAGTAAAGCCTGCGTCATACAGAACCCGAACGATGGAGGACAAATTCCCGAATAGTATGACTTGCACAAAAAATTCGAATTTCATTCGGGTCGGGTATATTCCGAACAATTCGGCATAAGTTCCTGACTAGTCCTGGGTTGGTCTGAGGTTGGTCTGATGTTGTTGTTGTTGTTGTTCCCCAGGCTGCCTGGCCGAACAGCCCCAAGGTCCCAAGCAAGGACAAGGCCATAGAGCGCCCCCACAAAACCCTCCCTGCTTACCACTAACAAAACCTAAGTGACCGAAGCCACTCTAAGGCAGGGAGCTGAGGAGAGCGCGGAAACGCCCGGGAAACCAAAGCCCCACCCAAGGCCCTGTGCCCCTCAGCAATTATGAAGGGAAAGTTGAGGGGCAAGGGAAAAATGTGACGCTTTGGCTCCCAATCTGCCAACTTTTAGGTTGGCAGTAGGGAGGTCGATCCACGGAAAAGACGCCGTCACTTGAGATCTAGAAGATATATAAGTAAAAGGAACAGTCAGAGTAAGCTATGGGTATGGCAGAGATCGCTCAGCTCTCACTCTGATACACCAGCCCATCACCACGGTCTGATGTTGTTAAGGTGTGTAGCCGACATTCCGGGGGTTCGGCAAAAAGTTAATGCATGCCTTAACTTTTCACGAACATTCGGGACCAAAAACCGTTACAAAATGGTCGGATGTTGGTCGGGATTTATTCGTAACTCGTTCGGTATTTGTTCGGATTAATTCTTTGTTCGTTCTTCTGATTCGGGACTTGTTCGGTACTTTTTTCCATTGCCGATGTTGTTTGGAACTACCCGAACAAATCCTGAACAAATCCCGCACAATTCCCGACAAAACTCCGATAAAATCACGATGAATCCCTCGTATTCCAGAATAAAACCCGCACGAGTTACGATTTTTCAGAACAAGTTACGATCAAATTTAGACAAATATACGAATAATTTAGGATGTCTGCTCGATGTATCTTGTTTAATTAGGAATTAAATCCGAATTGATTTCGAACAAGTAGAATTAGCCACGAATAACATTGGAACTTTCGCAGAATAACTGCCGATGTGTCGGAATGCTAGATTCGGTCCCACGTGGGTACCCAAGCCTTCCACAATTTGCACCCCTGAGTGAACGCGATTGATCGTACATTGGCAGCGACCCGCACGGACCCCTTATATATAGCTGCCGGGAGCTTCATCATCACAGTCTTCACCAGTCTCTCCACCCACCCACCACGACCACACACCTTCACCATGGGCAAGGGATCCAAACTAGTTAAAGGGAAGAAGAACAAGGCTGCTACCAAGAAGACCCCAGCTCCTACTACAGCTCCTGACAACGCGTCCGTCGACCTCTTCCTCACCCAGGAACCCGTGAATGTGCACTTGTCATCCGGCTCGGAGGAGACAGAAGATGATGCTGGCCAAACCATATCTGATGAAGACGTCTCCCTCAGCAGCCTTGAAGATGCACCTACCATTCCCTTAAAACGCCGCTTCAATGTACAGAATTTCCCGGAATTAGGTGACAGCCCAATGCACCAGCCGGACGATGATGATGATCAGACGCAGATGTCTACCCAGGCAACGATATCAAGCGGCTCGACGACCCAGTCACAGGACTCCCGTGACACACAGGCTTCTCCTTCAACACTTCCAACACAGCGGCCAGCCGACAAAAACGCATCCAAAAGGAAGCGTGTGTACGCCATCCTGCCGGAGGCACAGGAGGTGGCTGTCGCGGAGTGCTACCGCGAGCAGGAGTTCCTCTACAACAGGAAGCTGAGGGCACACTGTGACAGGACCATGAAGGACACCGTGCTTAACAAAAAAGCCAAGGAGTTGGATGTTACATGTGAGTTAAAATGGAATTGTTATGTTTAATAATTTGTGTTCAGAAGTGTATTGAGTGTAGGTACAGTTATAACGTGTGTGGTATATTGTGGAGGTGATATCAGAACTGTATATAACAATATATTGAATTATTGCTATCAATATTTATATGATATGTTGTGTAAAGTGGATTATTTAAACTGTTACATATTGTTGTGTAGTGTGTGTGCTTATCTGACCATGTGAATATTTCACCTTTTTGGTTAAATTGACGAAGAGTTATTTTCTAACTTACATATAGACACTAGTGTGAGAGTTTTAAGCATATATAATCATTGATATCAAATGCAACCTATGCACAGGTAATGATATAAATATATCTTTTGGCAGATAAAGTCCTGCTTAAATGGATGGAGGGTATGAGGATGCGCTATGAGAAGCTGTGTGAGCTCAAGTCTGGTTCTGGTGCCAAGTCCCTGACGGAGCGAGAGGCATGGATAAAGGAGACTTTCAGCTTTCTCCAACCACACCTGGTAAAAAATGCGACCAGGAAGAGCAAGGTACGTGAGCAATAATTTACAACGTTATAATGTTGGTTAAATACTAATTACATATGGAGAATGGCTGCGAGATCCGGGTTCATCCTGCCTGCCATGTTGCCGTGTCGATCGCTGAGTTGAGATTGGTGGGGTGTGAGCCAACCCATCTCTTTATATAGGGCAGGTAAAAAAAATCTGTCTACAGTCGTAAAACAGTCTGATGTTGTTCTCATAATGTTCTTCTCTATCGGTTGTTTGTCGACATCTCATCGGTTAAGTTCGGTTAATTATCCTAAAGCATTCCAATGTCATTCAGATCTGTGTCTGATGAATCGGGTATGGTCGAAAATCATTCTTTGCATAACGAGTGTAAGTTCGATTCATGTTCGAGATTTTGTCGTAGGTCGTTCTTGACTATCGGATATTATTCTGAACTCGTTCGGGCCATGTTCGTAATCTTCAAATTTCGGGAGAGTCTCGGCTGTATTCGGTAAAAATGTGCAAGTCATCCTATTCGGGAACTTGTCCTCCAACGTTTGGGCTCTGTATGACGCACACTTTAACCAAGCGATGGCCACTGGCTTCAGATAGTTAACCCGTACAGCCCCAGCGACGCGCCTGACGCGTCGGCGATGTATGTAACGCACAGCCCCAGAGACGCGCCTGGCGCGTCACCCTAATTGCGCCGACCGTAACCTCAGGTGTAGCCACTCAAGAGGGCTCAGATTGTATGGGAACTGTGTACGTATCCCACGCAACCGTTTCGATGGTTGAAAACTCTCAAAGTCCACGTGCGTGCGCGTGAGCGCGCAATAACCTGTTTTTTTTGGGGTAATTGCCTTCAATTTTTTACTCTTGTAAAATACGTTTTCGGGGGCTCTGTAGGACCATTCTTTAAGCTTTTTGAGCGGTTTTTCGTGGTTTTTCCTTCATTCCTAACCCATTCGCTATTGTTTCTGGAATAAAACCATTTTTTGAAAACCGGCCGGGTTCTGGTGAACAAACATTACAAAACTAGCCGGGGCTGGACGGGTTAAGGGAGCCCACCTAGCTTTTTGTTTTCTCTTTCTCTCCCTCTCTTTGGCTTGTATCCATTCGGCCTCATTCAGCCTACTGTTTTAAGAAGTTTACCCACATCCAGGTGTAAATATTTCACTGGCAAGCGGTAGCGAGCCAGCATATATATATTTTTGTTTTGACAGCAAGCTAAATTTGTAAATTTTTCGATAGAAAAATATTTCCGGCTAAGCTGGATTTTCCATACAATGCAGGCTCGCTATCGCTTGCCAGGAAAAAAATAGACACTTGGATGGGGATAAAATCTTAAAACAGTTGGCTGAATGGGGCCAAATGGATACATAGGCCAGTCGACAGGGGGTTGAATAAAGAAAAAAATCCTGGAAAAATCCTACAATTTTGCACCCCTCTACCGGGGCGGTAGAGGGGTGCGAAACTGATATGTTATAAAGTACCCTATTACGAAGACGATAACACTTATTGCAGCTTATTGCAGCTTATTGTAAAATAGCCTCTCTGAACATAATCCTCATATTCCTTGGGGGTAATGCACTCCTTGAGACCAAACATGTCTTGCAAATACAAATGAGCTGATTTTGCATACAGAAAGTGACCACTGGCATGAAAATAGGGTAGCATCTTTTGAATTGTTTCAAGGTGTAATTGCCAGTTGCCTGAACGTTCTGCTTCAATAAACTGTTTGACCAGTGTTACTATTTCAAAGTACTGCACCCAAAGTTTTGCAGTGTCACCCTTACTCTTCATCATATTCACGGTACCATTGAATTTACAGAGCACATTTTGTAGTATTTCATGGGCAGTTAGTGTAGTCATTCTCCTGTAAAGTTGCTTCTATTATTGACCGTTCATCAGCAGAAAGTTCAGTTTCATTCAGAATTACTGTAGCCAGGTGCAGCATGTACTAGTATATGTGCTCCGAGTGCTCATGCATAAGCATGCTCGATCAAACGTTCCTTTATTCCACTTCCATTCATGATGTAACCAATTGCACCCATGAATGACATCAATAAGCGAAAACCACCAAGACGTACAATAACATTACTTAGTGGTGATTCTTGGCCACATTTTGCAACAATGTCACGAGCCTTAATATTCAAAGGCTGGTCAGACGTTACAAAGCATTGAAAGCAAGTTTATTGTGTCAGCTCTTTGTATTTCTCCACAGCTTGGTGTATATTTTATTATGGTGTCATAATCTGTTGGTGGAGAATTTATGAATGGAAAGTATGAGATGTGAGATACATCATAAAGCAGGTCTGCAGTATATTTCTCAATGTAACCATTCCATACAGTCTTCATTTTCCATTTTCGATATAGCCACTGGAGTTCCTTTGTTGATAGTGAGACAGTGGTGGAAATTGGACTTACCCCAACAGTCTTCTACTTTTTCTCTCAAAGGCTTTGATGGGAACATGACCAAACTGTCTAACAGTGGATGCAGAGGGGATCTATTCTAATCTTGTGATAGGTTGATCTGAAGTAGGGTCATTAGGAGAATGAGTGACACACTGAATCCCTCCCATACTGTGAAAGGTGTTGAACCCATCAATGGTACAGATGTTTGCATCAGCATTGTCGAATACAAATTGTGTAAAGGAGTCAGTTTGAGGCTCCCAGTCTGGATGTTGCACCGCTGAAACTTGAAAGAGTGCTACCTCATCATGGGAAGCACGCAGCCCTAAGGTAGAGAGAACATTCAGTTGAGGCTTAGAACCATACTTTTGACTGAGATGAACAGCAAGACCTATTTGTAAAGGTGATCTAAAATAATTTGGTCTTGCTGCTGTTAGGATAGCATGTGAAATTGATGTACACTTCTTCTCCCATTTACTTTTATCTCCTTTCTTGTTCTTCAAGACACCAGTTTTAACAAGGCAATCGAGGGTATCTGGTGTAAGAGATTCCAAAAAAGTCAGGAATTTATCTGGTGGTGGATACTGATCCGTCTCATAAAAATGTGACCTGATATATTCAGCAATTATTTTTGCGGCTGTTTTTACTATCCGAAGCCCCACTTCTTTCTCGAAATTACTTCTTTTGTTTTTATACCAAGCATCACTCAGAATTGTGTTCCCTGTGTCACGGAAACACACCACAGGCTTTGTTTTTGTTTACAGATAAAACAATGTCTTCTCCATAATTTTTGCCTCGGTTCAGATTTTATTGTTTTCTCAGTTGGTAGATCACCCTCATATCCTTCAAAAATTTCACAAAGAAAATTGACATTCTTGTCGATTTTCCTCAAGGTAGGTAAAAGCATGAGTGATTGCCTCTGAAATTGTAGCACTTTTGGGACGACCACGTTTCATTCCAGAGGATGTTTGGTAGAATTTCTTCATGCATGTTGAACGGTACCTTGCCTCTGCAGCAACTAAATCAACTACATTACATGTCGACAACCCCGACACAGACAGAGGGCTGGTCCTACAACACCAAACAGACAACCTATATATCCTCAATAACATTCATCAGCATGCCCATACTCCCCACCAAGCCCTCTATACCCCATCATCTCCTGATATCACCTTTTTCTCCCCTGAACTCGCCCCCACAACATCCTGGAGGGTGGTCAGAACCTTAGGCTCAGGCCACCTCTCGATCATTTTCACTACCAACACAAGACTCACCCCAGCTAGCCACAGGCACACTTACACTAACTATAAAAGAGCTAACTGGGAAGCTTTCACAAATGAGACAGAACAACACTTCGAAACCTTAAACAGTACACCCATCACTAACATCAACAATGCTGTACACACATTCAACACGACTATCCAAAACGCCGACAAGAAACACATTCCAAGAGGTAACATAAAAAAAACACAACCCCAACTTCTCACCAGAAATTCAAAACCTCATCATACAACGCGACACACTGAAACACTCCCCAGCACCCCACACACAAGACATCAATCAACAAATTCAAGCACTCAACATCCAGATTAACAACAAAATACAAGAACAACAAACACTAAATTGGAATAACTTCCTACAAACACTCGATCACAAAACAATTAACAAAACAGCATCACACTTTCCAACAGCAACACAACACAATCACATGCTGCAATCACAACAACAGACTCTACTCCTTCACGTAAACAACAAGCAAACACTCTCATCAATCACTTCTCTCATGTCAGTCACCTAAAACCCCACAAAGACGACCGACGTGTCATCCGACGAAAAAGACATTTCCCCACAGACCCTGACTATACACCCTTCACCAACAACCAGACAAAGCATATCATCAACAATCTCAAGCTCTCACCCGCCTGTGGCCTAGACAACATAAGCAACATTCACCTCAGACACCTGGGACCACAAGGCATACAAGCACTCCCTAACATATCAAACTACAGCTACTCACACAACACAATACCAGACATCTGGAAGCATGGTATCATCATCACATTCCCCAAACCTAACAAAGACCCCACGCTACCCTCCTCCCACCGCCCCATCACACTCCTTTGCACCCCCTCCAAAGTCATAGAGCGCCTTGTACTACAACTGATGACACCTGACTTACCCCTTTCTCCAACACAACACGGCTTCAGGCCATTGCACTCTACAAACACTCTTCTTACAGACTGTTACGACCGGCACTACGAAATAAACAAGGGCACTCAATATTGGACTAGATGATATGCTATATCTGCAACAACGGTACGCTAATTCCAAACCCTCAAACTATTTCGCCGGCGAACAAAACACTCAAACCCTCCAGAGTTAATCTCCTGGATAACGGG
This sequence comes from Paralithodes platypus, assembly GCA_032716605.1. Taxonomy (NCBI): domain Eukaryota; kingdom Metazoa; phylum Arthropoda; class Malacostraca; order Decapoda; family Lithodidae; genus Paralithodes; species Paralithodes platypus. The sequence goes on along the minus strand of CM064537.1, from coordinate 2,851,292 downwards.
GTATCAATTAACTGGGTTTTAGTTCACTTCTACAAAGGCTTTCCGGTGACGGCAAAGCCTACTCTCAAAAAGGAGTACTTACGTTAATAATAGTGAGCAACTTCTCTTGGCACTTAGGAACAAGAGTTTGCAACTTATCTTGAAGAATAATGCTCTTAAGTAATAACAATGCTTGAATAAACTATAACAAGATTAAGTAAAGAAATATATGCTTACGTTAACTTTAGTGTGAGTCTGTACTCAACACTAAACTCTACAATGCTCTATGAAAACACTGGAAGTCTAGTCCTACAGCAATCAGATATGGAATCTTCTGAAAAGGTCTGATGCTCTAAGATGCTCGTTAATACAGAACATAAATAAATCCAGGGGCAGGACACCAAAGCGTGTATCTTAAATACACCAATAAGTAGGATACATATATAACAAGGGAGTGCAACAACTCTGTGACAGCACTAATAATAACCACTCAGGAACAGTACTTCTGTAGCCAACGTAATAGCCAAACTGGGTTGTGCACTATGCATCAACCTTGGCTAAAATAAAGCGTGAATAATTCCTAAAGCATACACAATTAAAGTTAATAAGCACAATGCTGTCTTTCTCACTAATAAAGTCTAGCAGTGGCATCAAAGGTACTAAGAAGCTAGGCAGAGCGCAAGCATGCTCGTAGCCTACTGCCTCCCCTTGAACAGATTTCCCTTATGTTACGTTAAGTGACTTGGAGGCTCTCTTGGTAAGTCCAGATCTCTAGTATCTGGTCTTGCCCTGGCGCTCCACATAGGTCAACAAAATGAGGTAGCAATCATACAGGTAAGAGTAGGCAAAAGCCCTTTACCGGTATACTGCTACACTCGCAAAGGAAAATATGCACAAGGGTTACAGGCTAGCTAGCTTCGTCGATGTTGTACAGGCTCTGACTTGCCACATACATAACTCAGACAACGAACAAAGATACCTTCCACTGTCTAGCATTAAATAATAAGAGAGAACAGCTCAATAATTAGAAGCACCCCATCACTATGGTACCATTTGACTATGACTCTAATAATCCCTAAAACTAGTGCAAACATATATGGAGAGCTGGTGCTGGTTATACGACTGGCTGACTATGGAAGTCGTATGCAGAACCAGAAGGGATAAGTAATTGAATAAAGAGAGAAGTATGAAACCGAAGAAGTTCAGAGAGAGAGATAGCAGTATAGAGGGTTATATGGGAGACAGATTGCAAGGGACATGTAGGACCAAGCACGCTACGCCAAGCTCTGAAGGAGACACAAGGACAGGAGCCCGCACTACCGTCCCAGGACCGCGACCGCCAATCACACACGACTACGTCATGAAGAGCAAGCGTTCTATGACGTAGACAGGCCCGCCGGCCAATCACGGGCGTGGGAGACTCCTCCGAGCGCGGGAGACAAACGTACATGCACACTCACAAACTACCACTACGCTGCCTACCCCGCTCTCTCTCTCCTTAACTTCACACAATGCATCCTATATTCTAGCAATGATATAAAATACTTCCAAGTGTCACAGACAAGAATAAAGATCACCACTGATCTGTCTGTGACAACATGAACTTTATGAAAGAAAGAACATCGTTCTACGATTATTGTAGCCCATTTCACTGCCCTGGCGAGCGCTAGCGAGTTCCGAGCGCATTCTGGCAAGTTGGCCAGCGTAACACCCCGCCCAAGATGTGGGACGTTTCAGCCTCAGGTGAACTCCACATCTGACCAGACAGAATGCCCACCAACCACGCATCACCTAGCTACTCTCCCAAGTTGTGAAACAAGGCACGATCACAAACATAAAACACTGCATTATAAAAAAAATCTGCACAACACTTCCCCAAAATAATAGCATCATAATAATTATATCACGCTCAACGAGCAAGTCTACTAAGACAACAACTCAGAGTGTCTTAGATGCTTGCTGTGATATACTGCACTTATATACTATCAAAAAGAAAGAGTTTTTATGTGAGGTTTTTATATTTGTAATAGTGTTTTTGGCGGCATTGCACTACAGTGGCAAACCTAGTTTTTACCACTCTCAAACACACACTGACTGAACGGCGAGGGCACTCCTGCAAACACAAACCCTCCCGTGACAAACAATCAGCCAGAACATTATCAGTGCCCTTAACATGCCACACATCCAACTTGTGTTCCGGCAGCAAAACAACACCCGGCACTGATAAACATGCCCAGTCCATCACAAGACTGGCACTTCTCTTCGCTCTTTCCGGCAACGGGGCCTGCCAATAACCCTTCACTATTTCCACCTTAGTGATAAACGAGGCAGCCCCGATGCAGTCTATGGGGTCGTCAACTCTAGGTAATGGATAGGCGTCTGTCAGGGATAATGCTTCCGCACTCTTGCAATCAACACACACACGGATCTTGCCACTTCACTCAGGTTGCAAAGTTACTGGCAATGACCACTCACGATATCCTTTATCCCTCAGACCCTTTTTCCACATGTCGTCTAGCTCTGCTTTCACGACAGGCTGTTGAGCAGGATTTATACGGTAGGGAACTAACTTGAGCCTTGCACTGTCTCCAGCCTCCATGTCGGATTCTACCCCATACATCAGGCCTGGAGAAGCAACAAACATGCGGACGTACTGCCACAGCCTAGTAAACAACTTCTCTTGGCGCTCAGGAACAAGAGGTTGCAACTTATCTCGAAAAACAACATGCCTAGTGCCCTCCCACAACCCAGCCGAGGCCATAGTTTCTACACTATAGGCTCCCTCCTTCTCCACCTTTGTCTCTAGGACAGCCAGCTCATGAGAGGGACAATATGTACCACCTGTGCAGTCACTCCCATAGTTCATAATCGCTAAGGCTTCCCCGCCGATACCGTACATGCGCACCCCCGCATTCCATGTGACTACATCTGCCTGCACAGCATCACCGCCTTCAGCGACATGGCCAGATACAGTCAGTCTATGGTAGGGCTGTTGCATTTTACCAGAGCAGCATTGGGAGGCTATGCAACAGCCGGGCGCATCCACTCCACAGCCAACCTCGCCAATCTGCTCAATGTCCTGATTTTGACCACCACTCTTAGCAGCCATGGGTCGACCCTGACCTGACAACCATGCCAAAGCCTCGTCGCCTACCTTGAACCACCGAAACAACGAGGCCAACGGTCTACTCACACTCAAGTGACCTGTCAGCGGAACATCGTGCACCACATGAGTTGTGAGGCCTGGGTGCTCGGCACAAACAGCGGGGTATGAACCGAGCATGTGCTGGAGCACTGCACACTGCTGCTCAGGCAGGTGCTCTAGCGCTTCCTCAGCCACCTGACTCGTGTCTCCCGCCCACTGCTCCACCGAGACATGACAATCCCAACTCTCCTCCACCTGTGCCCCACTGCCCCCCTCTCCTTCTCCACCTTGGCCACTGCAGACCAACGCAGGGACAGTAGGCTGCTCAGGTGGTTGCCTCACAAACTCCTCTAACAGGTTCACCTGACATGCTTCCCCGTCCTCGAGTTCAATAGCCCCGTTTTCACAACTCTCCTCCACCTGGTAACTACTCTGTCGTGGAGTACCATCACGCCCTACCATGTCACTAGGGGGGACAGATTCTGGGGCCACTCCGGAGCTCACCTTCGGGTCAAGTACCGAGTCGCCAAGGAGTGTCGCTGGATCCAAACTCTGAACCCGATCAGCCTTGACTTTCTCCTTCCGACCCTTCCTCCGCTGGCCTAGAACTTGGGTACTAGGCTGTGACACCTGAGCGGACTGAGATCTCTCAAGCCCCTCTTGCTCCTCCCTACTCGTGTCGGCCGCCCTCTCGGCAACGACTAAGGGTGGAACCTCGGAAGTGGGCACCGCAAAGTCATTGCCGAGAAGGAGATCGACCCCCTCAACTGGCAATTTCTCCACCACCCCCACATCCAACTCCCGTGTCACACCGTCTACCTCAAGCTCCATTCTGACCAGCGGGTAAGACTGTGTAGCATTGATGCCTTGAACCACCACAACCCGAGCCACGTTAACAGGCTTGCCAGTGAAATTCTTAACAAGTGTCTGGGAAGCGCCCGTATCACGCAACAACTCAAGCCTATGCTTCACACCAGCCCACCTCACAGTGCCGTGCCCCCTATGACCACAAAAAACATCACGGACAGGTGACGAGCCCTGCTGCTTCTGCACCGGCGATGACTTCGCAACCGACTGTTTACCCCGGGCAAACGCGGAAGACCTCAAAGACACGCCAATGTTGCTCACTAGTGACACCACTGCTGTAGGCGGTGTGCTCGGACATGAGCGCGCAATATGCCCCTTCTCATGACACTTGAAGCATTCCACCTCACTCTTGGACTTCCTCTGAGGTGAGGAAGGGCCCTGGCCTTTCTTAAACGGGAAGGGTTTCGACTTGGGTTCATAATTGGCAACAGTACTCTTGAATGGATAATTGTTTGTGTCATTAATTCGGGGGGGTGGAGTGGTACGCCCCTGGTTACCTGCCGCAGCTCTCTGTGCAGATCCGCACCCACGAATCAATGACACCCTAAGGTCAGCCAGCTCAGCCGCCTTCTGCAGAGTTTTCGGTTGATTTTCTTTAAGGTTAAGAGTCAAGTCACTGCCAGTACATTTAAAAAATTGTTCGAGCAACACTAGTTGTTTTACTGAATCAAAAGTAGTTGCCTTCTCCGACCTTAACCAATTTTCAAATGCATCTGACAGCTCTCTAGCGTGTTCCTGGAAAGTACTCTCCTTTCTTTTTGGAACCGCCCTAAACTTCAGCCTATAGGTCTCTGGCTGTAGCTCATACGCCCTCAGGACAGCCTCTTTCAATAACTCGTAATTCACACAGGAATCTAGGGGCAAAGCATCGTATGCCTTGAGTGCTTTCCCCGTCAATCGTGAAAAAACAAGGGCTGCCCACTTCTCCTCGGACCATTGGTGCTCCTGGCACTTTTTCTCGAACCGGATTTTTTTTTTCGTAACTCCTAACTCATCAAACACTGGAACCAACTTAAGTAGATGCGACAGGGACTGATCATGGGCTCGACCCCCCTGGGCGACCCGGTTCCTCGTCACCTCTACACGAGTTTTCTCTAGGTCAATATCGGCACAATACCTCTCAGACTCAAACTTGCGCTCAGACTCTCGCTCCTTGCGCTCAGACTCTCGCCCCTGCTGCTTAAGTTTGGCGAGCTCGATCTGAAACATCTCGGGAGTCAAACCCTGAGGAGGGGGTGCTACTACCGGGGACTCACCCCGTGAGTCATTTAGAGGCATATCCAACCGCCAGCGGGCATCGGCCTGCAGGAACGTACCCGGCTCCGGAGCCCGAGGGGGCGCCATGATAGGAGTCGAGTGGAATGGGGGCTGGGCCGAAGGTGCCCCAGCTCCCGCTCCACCCGAAGCCCCATGCACCCCTCCCAGAACACAGGCAGCCAGCTCACTTCTCGACATACCGCTAGTACCGGAAAACCCTAAGACCGTGGCCACACACTGCAGTCCGTACCGGTCTAGCCCCGACACCCGGTCCGCCGACATAGGCTTCCCCAAAAAAATCCGAGCATCCTCCTCACTGTTCACCACCCGAACGCCGCTTAACAACTCCACCTTCTCCACCTCCTCGCCTGCCTCTCGCACTGTGCCCTCACTATGCTCAGACCCGTCCAGTGACATGATGGAGTCAACAACAAAAATTCTCAAGTCCAGACAAAAATAGCCAAACTCTTGCATAGCTTTATTCACCAACAAATATTCGAAGATGTTCTTTAGTGCAATACTAGGTCACCAATAACTCCAACAAGTTCTATGTATCCTCAAAACAATGTCTACTGCCAACAATGCGAGAAATAAATTCAACCCCCAAATGGCAATAAGATTTCTCCAAAAAAAAAATGCAATATTCAGTTCACTATATTCTGGTCTAAGGTCGCCATTTGTTATGACGACTAAGATAAAATACTAGGCAAGGTCGCCATTTGTTACGACCGGCACTACGAAATAAACAAGGGCACTCAATATTGGACTAGATGATAGGCTATATCTGCAACAATGGTACGCTAATTCCAAACCCTCGAACTATTTCGCCGGCGAACAAAACACTCAAACCCTCCAGAGTTAATCTCCTGTGCACTATGCATCAACCTTGGCTAAAATAAAGCGTGAATAATTCCTAAAGCATACACAATTAAAGTTAATAAGCACAATGCTGTCTTTCTCACTAATAAAGTCTAGCAGTGGCATCAAAGGTACTAAGAAGCTAGGCAGAGCGCAAGCATGCTCGTAGCCTACTGCCTCCCCTTGAACAGATTTCCCTTATGTTACGTTAAGTGACTTGGAGGCTCTCTTGGTAAGTCCAGATCTCTAGTATCTGGTATTGCCCTGGCGCTCCACAAAGGTCAACAAAATGAGGTAGCAATCATACAGGTAAGAGTAGGCAAAAGCCCTTTACCGGTATACTGCTACACTCGCAAAGGAAAATATGCACAAGGGTTACAGGCTAGCTAGCTTCGTCGATGTTGTACAGGCTCTGACTTGCCACATACATAACTCAGACAACGAACAAAGATACCTTCCACTGTCTAGCATTAAATAATAAGAGAGAACAGCTCAATAATTAGAAGCACCCCAACACTATGGTACCATTTGACTATGACTCTAATAATCCCTAAAACTAGTGCAAACATATATGGAGAGCTGGTGCTGGAAATACGACTGGCCGACTATGGAAGTCGTATGCAGAACCAGAAGGGATAAGTAATTGAATAAAGAGAGAAGTATGAAACCAAAGAAGTTCAGAGAGAGAGATAGTAGTATAGAGGGTTATATGGGAGACAGATTGCAAGGAACATGTAGGACCAAGCACGCTACGCCAAGCTCCGAAGGAGACACAAGGAAAGGAGCCCGCACCACCGTCCCAGGACCGTGGCCGCCAATCACAGACGACTACGTCATGAAGAGCAAGCGTTCTATGATGTAGACAGGCCCGCCGGCCAATCACGGGCGTGGGAGACTCCTCCGAGCGCGGGAGGCAAACGTACATACACACTCACAAACTACCACCACGCTGCCTACTCCGCTCGCTCTCTCCTTAACTACACACAATGCATCCTATATTCTAGCAATGATATAAAATACTTCCAAGTGTCACAGACAAGAATAAAGATCACCACTGATCTGTCTGCGACAACATGAACTTTATGAAAGAAAGAACATCGTTCTACGATTATTGTAGCCCATTTCACTGCCCTGGCGAGCGCAAGCGAGTTACGAGCGCATTCTGGCAAGCTGGCCAGCGTAACAAGACCTTATACAAAGAGCTTTTGACGGCATCAACTCAGCTAGACCACCACACAGATCAGTACTTACCACACTCGACATTAGTAAAGCCTTCGATGCCATCCCCCGCCACAACCTAACAAACAAAATCTACAATACAAACATGCACAACAACACAAAAAGATGGCTGGCCAACTTCTTAGCAGGCAGATGTGCACACATATCTTTTGCCGGTCAGTCATCTAGCATTAAAAATTTCCCAAACGGAGTCCCGCAAGGATCCGTCCTGTCGCCCGCACTCTTCAATCTGTACATGCATGATATAAATACACCAAATTCACCCCAAATAACCATAGCCTCCTACGCAGACGACATAACACTCACAAGCACGCACCAAAACCCAGACACAGCAACAAGACTCCTTCAAGACTATCTCGACACATTACATGAATGGTGCACTACAAACAGACTCAATTTAGCTCCAGCTAAATCCACTGCAACCCTCCTCACAAGCTGGACAGGAGAGCATGATTACGTCCCGGGACTTAACATAAACAACACACCCCTAACACACACACACACACACACACACCCAAAATCCTAGGAGTAACATACAACACCCAAATGATATTCAAACAGCACACCACAACCACGAAAAAGAAACTGACACCCAGACTTAATGCCCTCAGATCACTTGCCCACACAAAATTTGGACACAAAAAAGAAACCACCACCACAGTCTACAAACAATACATAAGATCAGTTATGGAATACGCAAGCCTGGCCTGGACTTCTAACCTAGCTGAAACACATCATAAGACCTTACAGACTATTCAAAATAAAGCCCTGAAAATCATCACAGGATGCACAGCTACTACACCCACAGATCACCTACATCAAGAAACCAAAGTCCTCAAAGTCAAAGATCATCTAGACATGAGAGGCACTCAATTCCTGGCAGCAGCCTCCACGAATCAACACCACCCACTACACTACATGGCAACACACCCACAGACACCAAGAAATATCAAAACAACACCCAGCACACGCTATCACACACAAATACTGTCTTCTCTCCCTCCCTGCCCATTCCAAACCAACTTCCGGAAGCACATCCATACTCATATCACTCGCCGTTCCATCCACTCACTCATAGAAAACATGGAGCTGCAAGCACGACCTCCCGAAATCCATCCTTCTGAATCCTCCCTTCCTCGCGAGGACAGAGTCCACCTGGCCAGGCTGAGATGTGGACACCATCCAGCTCTTCTAAGCTATCAGAAGAGACTGGATGACTCCGTCGTCGACACCTGCCCAGGTTGTAACACAGCACCCCATACCATTAAACACATCATAGAAGACTGCATTTCACACAACCACTTACGCCAACAACACAATTTACACTCTTTGAGAGCTCTGTGGGAAAGCCCGACCGTGGCCATGGCCTTCCTTAAGGACTCGGGGCTGTTCGGCCAGGCAGCTTAGGGAACAACAACAACAACAACTACATTACATATGCGGGTATTAACTGTTTTGCGCCAGTCATCATTTCTCTTCTCACCCGCTTTCAAAATAGTGTCCTTAACATGAAGTCTCCACACGGTGCACAGCTTCACGTACACTTAAAAGTGTTTTGCTTTTTTTGCTTTTTCAAAAACTCATCTGACGCATCTTCTCCAAAAAAAAAAAAAAAAAACAAAAAAAAAAAAAAAGTCATGAAGAAAATCAAAATTCGATTCTAGACATTTATCTGAGAGACGTTGTAGGCCTTGGAGAGGTTGCCGTCTTCAGTGAAAAGCTTCAGCACTTCTTTCTTTGGTATACACTCTCCAACATTTTTCATGCACGGTCACTTTTTTCAGTCCTTCTAGCTGAGAATGTTTTCCATCTTTCCATTTAATGCTGTACTCTATCAGTGTTCTTACACCTTTCTCCTTAACTTCACGAGTCACTCCCTCAGAAAGTATTCCTTCACAAATGAAGCATTTCCCTGATGAATACATTTTTCCAAAAAATAACACTTAATGGCAGGTTAACTGTCCTTGTTCATACTCACTGAAACAAAGGAAAATATACAATTAACGTAGGAGCTTAAAGAGTCCTTCAACATAGCATTCAAGATCATTTTACATGTGATATTACATACTGTAACTGGAGGCAAAAAACAAAAAGGGTGCGAACATTCTCGCACCTCTAGCGCCAAAACCGCGCAACGCACTAACAAAATGTATTGAACATTTTGTGTAGATAATTCTATGTAGAATATCTTATAGGTCGACACATTTTCCTCTAAAGTAAGTCCTAATCGAGATATTTACAAACAACTGTTTTGGGGCCGCCATTTTTTCAAGATGGCGGTGCTAAATTGATGTTATAAAGTACCCTACTACGAAGACGATAACATTTATTGCAGCTTTCCATGATTTGTTTCCTTACTCGGACTGTTTTCCTCCTATCGACAGGGAAAGAGAAAGGGAGAGAAAAATTTAAAAAAAGCCGGTGACCCCCCTTAAAGGGATCTTTGCTACACGAGTGACTTTTGTCATCACTACCGACGATTTCTAAGACAATTAATACAAGGGTGGTTACAAGGTTGCTCGGAGCAAAGATTTTTATGGCACTGTCTCGCGTAGGCTACACTTTCGTTCTCACTTCGAAATTAGTCTTAATTCGGCCATTTTAGTTTCCCGTCATTCTATTAATGCATCTCAATCCCTATGATAAAGCTGAACATATATAAACACTAAGGTAAGTATGACTATATTGCTCGCGATTACCTACACCAGTGGTCAGCAACCCTTAAAGCTAGAAGAGCCATTTTTGTAAGTTTCATAAAGAAAATGGTATTGCCGGAGCCGCAATACAAAAATGGTCTCATCAGCCGAAATCTACAGTACTTCAGAAATAAGAGAATATACCCTACTTTTGAACTAAACAAATTATAGTAATATTGTTCCATATACTGATATTGTTACAACCGGGACTACGAATAAGACAAGGGCACTTAATGATTGGACTAGTAATAGGGCACTATGCAACAACGGTACGCTAGATCCAAACCCTCGAACTTATATGCCGGCGAACAAAACACCTATAACCTCCAGGGTTAATCTGCGATAGCGGGGTATCCTTAACTGGGCATAAATGTACTCTACTTCAGGTTAACCTGCACTGGTATAGCCTGATAACAAACAAGATGCAAGTTACGTTAAAATGCATAAAGAGGAATCTATGGAAAGATCAATTAAATCACTGCAAGATTTAATACAATAAAAAGATGCTTCAATACAGTTACTCTCAACAAAAATAAACTCTTCACTCGTATCTGAAAGAAAGTGAAGTATAGTCCTACAGCATAGACCTGGAAACTTCTGAAGGAAGTCTGATGCTCATAAGATGCTTGTACTGATTTAGAACTATATAAAGGCAGGAGGCAGGACACCACATATGTAAATCGAATACACTAAAAGATAGGACATATAATGTTAACTCACACGAGAATACTATAAATGCGCAACGGTAGCAATGCTCGACACTAAAAGAAGTACTTCCTCATCAACGAAACAGTCTGCTATGGTTGTGCGGCTCAGCAACAACCTAGACTAATAAATGCTGTGAATAATAATGCGCACATATCAAAGAGCTTATATTAAATACTAACAAGTGTCTACTCGATTAATAATGTCTAGCTGGGATACTCTAGGTAAGGAACTGGGGTTGAGCAAGACAGGCTCGTAGCCTAGCAATGTCCTTAAGACTGCATCCTTTAATTTACGTTAATTGACTAGGGGGCTCTCTCGATAGATCCAGATCACAAGTATCTGGTTCTATCCTGGCGACCCTCTAAAGCCAAGCAAAGAGGCAGCAAAGTGTGGAACTGGTACAGGCCAAAACCCTCAGTCAACACAATGCTGCACTCGCAAAGGACGCAACCGAAAAGACAACCCAGGCTACCACAGGACCGGTCGAAGTCGTGTAGGTATAAGCAAACCGTACACACATCGGAGACAACGACTACAGTTACCTTATCCCAGTCTAGCATTAAATAAAAGAGCAGAAACACTAAATCAATAATGGAGACACACAAAGTTCTTAACCTATACTAACTAAGAACCCTCAAACCTATTCTAAGTACATGTAAATATCTCTGAGGACGGCGCATGCAATACAATGGGCCAGCTATGAAAACCGTATGCAGAACCCAAGGGGAGTGTTGTGCAGTTAATAAAGGTTAGAGTATGGAAAGAGAGAATCGAGTGAGAGAAACAGTGATAAAGGTGGTGATCGGGAGAGAGTATGCAAAGGGATGTTAGAAGCACGCGCGCCAAGCCTGTCCTGACGAGGACAGCTTCTGGGGACCCTCATGGAGGAGGTAAGTTACACAGGAGACCGCAAAGGCGCGATAGTCGGCCAATCACGGGCCGAGACGTCACAAGACAGCAGGCGTCATATGACACAGCAAGACACGCCGTCCAATGGCGAGCGAGAGGCAGGAATGCACCCGTACATATAGACACTTACTACCTCCTCGCTCTGAAAGTCTTTCTCATTCACACGCTGGTACTATTATCACTGCTGTTGATATAAAATATAACCCGTTGTCACAGACGAAAACAAACACCACCACTGGACTGTCTGTGACAATGCGATTACTAGGAAAGAAAGAACAACATTCTCTGATAACTGTAGCCCATTTCGATGTCCCTGGCGAGCGCTAGTGGCTAACGAGAGGCGATTCTGCCAACGCTGGTAGACGTCACACCCCGCCCAAGATATGGGACGCTCAACATTAGGCGAGCACCATATCTGACAAGGCAGAATGCCGACAAGACCGGCCACACCTAGCCACTCCACCAGAAATGAAATGCAAAGCTCAATCTTAAATAAAACAACATATTAGCATAAAGAAAATCTTACAACCCCTCCCAAACACAATAGTATAATTTAGCCTGCTATGCTCCCTGAGCGAGCTTCACAGAGCCCAGCCTACTAAGTGAAAGACAGGTTCAACTTAGGACTTTAGCTATAACATTGGCAACTTACAATTGTTACGACCGGGACTCGTATAAAACAAGGGCTCTTAATCATTGGACTAGAAAGGCACACAGCCACAACGGTAACACTAGATCCAACCCTCGAACTTATAATGCCGGTGCACAAAAACACCTATAACCTCCAGAGTTAAATCTGCGATAGCGGGGTATCCTCTAACTCGGTATAAATGCACTACTACTACAGGCTGATGATCTCTGATACAGCCTGATCACAACAACATACAATTACGTTAATAATGTATACAAGGAAAAAGATAGAGAGCTTGATTTAATACAAACAAGAAGAAGGTATAATTAAAGTTACTCTAAACAATAATAAACTGTCACTCCTATATTAAAGAAAGTGAATGAAAGTCCTAAAGCATCGAACAGGAATCTTCTGAAGAAAAGTCTGATGCTGCTTAAGATGATCGAATCGGATTTTGAACTGTTATATAAAGCAGGAACAAGATATGACAAGTGTAGGGACATACAGTGTTAACTGGCACGGGAAGAAAGATAAATGCGCAATAGTATTATCTCCAACAACAAAAGAAGTACTTCCTCAGGCAACGCAAAAGCCTGCTCAGGTTGTGCAACTCAACAACAACCAAGGCTTACAATCAACGTGAATAAAAATTCTGCATACATAACATAAGAGTTTATAATCCTAATCAGGTGTTTGCTAGGCGAATAAAGTCTAGCTGGGATGTCGTAGGCTAGGAAACAATGGCTGAGCAAGCGGCTCGTAGCCTAGCGAGGTCCTTAAGACTGTACGGCCAAATTACGTTAAATGACGGGGTGCTCTCTTGAGAGATCCAGATCGCTAGTATCTGGTTCTCTCCTGACGACCCTCTTCAAGTCAAAGCAAAACGAGTTAACACAGTGTTGGGTGGCAGAGGCAAGAGCCCTCACTCACAATAAAGTGCTAAACTCACAAGGTACACAGTCAGAAAGACAACCTAGGCTTCCCACGCATCCGTTGCGATTGTACAAGTTCAACAAAACCTGGTACACATCGGAAATCACAACACCAATACCCTCACCCCAGTCTAGCATTAAATAGCCCAGCAGACAACCAAGAAATAGGTAGGGAGACACCGCGAGTGTGTCGAACCTCTACAGACAAAATGTTAACCCCTCCAAAATGTCTAACTAAACATGAAATATCTGAGAGCTTCAGCATATAATACGATGGCCGATATATGAAATCATGCAGAACCAAAGGGGAGTTATGATGTTAAATAGATTAGAAGAATAAGAGGTAAGAAGTTGAGAGAGAGAGAAAGTGTTCTATAGGTGGAAGTCGGGGACAGATGGCAAGGGAGATGTGAAGGTTATGCTGGTCAGGCAAGCTCTGAGCAAGGAAGGCACAAAGGCAGCAAGGAGTGTGGGGGGACTACCTTCTGCTGTGGCAGAAGGGCAGTAAAGCGGCCAGCCACTCAGAGGGCCCGGCCGTGGCATGACGTCACCGAGACAATGCGTAACACTACGCACACTACCCTCTGCCTCCTGCACTTACTCACTCACACTCTCTAGCTGTATCATTCAGTCTTATACATTAAACTTATAACTGATGATATAAAATATAATGCAATGTCACAGACGAAAATAAAGACCACTTCTATACTGCCTGTGACATGACGATTCACAAGAAAGAAAGTATAACATTGTAGATAGACTGTAGCCAAATTCATTGCCCTGGCGAGTGTTAGCAAGTGGCCAAGCGAGTGGCTGAGCCCACGTGGCGTTCTGCTAAGCTGCAGGCATCACACAATTAACTATCAAAAAGAAAAGAGTTTTTATGTGATTTTTTATTTAATTTTAATATTGTTTTTGACGGCTGCTCTACAGGGGCAAGCCTGGTTCTTCTCCACTCAAACCCACACACCTGTGGTGATCTACGCCGGATCCTCCACCCTCGACAAACAGTCTGCAATCACATTCTCACAACCGGCAATATGGCGAATATCTAGATTGTATTCTTGCAACATGAGTGACCAACGTGTCAGCCTCATATTCCGGTTGTGGAATTGGTTCAGAAATTTAAGAGGGTGGTGGTCGGCGTAAATCACCACGACTGGCCCGTAGGCAGGAACATATACTTCAAAGTGCCTGAGTGCCAACACTATTGCCAGCAGTTCTTTCTCCACCACAGAGTAGTTTTTCTGAGCGGAATTAAACTTCTTGGAAAAGAAACTGACTGGATGCTCCAAAACTTCCTCGTCTGTTTGCATTAAGACGGCACCAGCCCCTACACCGCTGGCATCTGTTGCCAGCTGGAACGGTCTTTCAAAGTCAGGGGCCCAGAGGATTGGGTGAGTGCATAGTAGGTGCTTGACCAGCGAAAAAGACCTTTCACACTCAGGTGCCCACTTGAACTTTTTCTCTTTTGCTAGCAAATCTGTCAGGGGAGCTAACACAGTAGAATAACCCCGAATGAAGCGGCGATAGTAACCGATCATGCCCAAAAATCTCATGATCTGCCGCTTGGTGGACGGCCTGGGGAACTGGTTAATAGCCTGTATCTTGTTTTGTTTTGTTTTTTGTTTTTTGTTTTGTTTTTTTTGGGGGGGGGGGGGCACACCTGACCTAACCCGACCACAAACCCAAGATACTGCACAGTTGCCCGGACAAAGTCGCACTTGCCCAGATTGACCACCAAGCTGGCCTAACTGAGCTTCCGAAACAAGGCTTCTATGTGCTCACAGTGACTCTCAAAGTTGTCATCGTAGATTATAACGTCATCTAGGTAGACAGTGCAGTTAGGGATATCAGCTACTAACTCATTCATAAGACTCTGGAAGGTTGCTGGGGCATTTTTAAGGCCATATGGCATCACATTGCAACGGTAGGTGTTCCCATCAACCAGAAACCCGCATACCCCCTTCGTCCGCTCATACAAGGGCACCTGCCAGTAGCCTTTCACTAGGTCTACCTTAGTTAGAAACTGTGCCTTACCGATCTTGTCTATACTATCGTCAACACGGGGAAGGGGATAAGCATTGGTGGGAGTCAACCCGTTCAATCTCCGAAAGTCAATGCAGAAGCGAACCTTCCCGTCAGGCTTGGGCTGCAGAGTGACAGATGTCCACCTAACTGCCCCCTTCTCAATCAGCCCCCGTTCCAACATATACTCTAACTCCGCTCTGAGGGCTGGGAGTTTAATGGGTGGAATTATGTAGGGTACTGATTTAAAGGGGGGGTGATCTCCCACGTCCACGTCATGCACCACTCGAGTTGTGAGGCCTGGATGCTCTGCAAACACAGTGGGGTATGAAGCAAACAGGCGCTGCACGGCTGCACGCTGTTGCTCAGGCAGGTGCACTAGAGCATCGTCAGCCACCTGTCTGGAGTTCCCCACCCACTGGTCAGCAGAGACATGACACTCCCAGTTATCCTCCACCTGGGCTTCACTGTCCCTCACTCCTTCTCCTCCATGACCGCTGCAGGTCAACACAGGGACAGCGAGAGGCTCAGGGGGGCGCCTCACAAACTCTTTCACCAGATTCACATGGCACAGCTGATTCTTTTTACGCCTATCTGGAGTAGCCACAAGATAGTCTAGGTCAGAGATCTTTTTTACCACCTTATAAGGACCAGCGTACTTGGCAGACAACGGATGACCTGGCAGAGGTAACAGAATCAATACCTCCTGCCCCACCTTAAACTCCCGGAGTTTTGTCTTCTCATCGTACCTGTCCTTCATAAGTGCTTGCGACCCTACCAAATTCCTACCTGCCAACTCTAGGCTTCTCAGCATTCTCTCTCTACTCTCGAGGACATACTTTAACATGGAACATGGTTTTGCTGTGCCCTCCCAGATTTCTCTGACCTGATGTCCGAAAACTAACTCATTGGGACTGAACCCTAGGCTTTCACCAGGTACCTCCCGAGCAGCGAATAATACATAGGGCAACCCAAGATCCCAATCCTTGCCATTCTCAACACAGTAACAACGCAGCATGCTTTTCAGAGTCGAGTGCCACCTCTCCAACACCCCTTGATTCTCTGGGTGATAGGCTGAAGAGACAACTGTACTGATACCGTGCTGCTGCATGGTCTGTTTGAAAAGGTTAGAAGTAAAGTTGGACCCTTGGTCTGACTGCAATTCCTGCGGGTACCCATACCTAGAACAGTACAATAGCAAGTTACGAACAACAGTCTTAGCAGTACCATTTCGCATGGGGTATGCATCCGGATAACGAGTGGCAACATCCATGATTTTTTTTTTTTTTTTTTTTTCTATGTGATTGAGGGAGGCAAAAGGCATAACTGCCTATAGCGAGTGCCTCCCCCATAGTTGAAAGAGTGACAGGACCAAAATCAAGGGACGTTCGAGCCAAAATGCCTGGACACACGGAGTTTGAAGCAATTTAAGTCATAGGAAGAGGGAAAGACTGATTCTGGGAGAGAGTTCCAGAGCTCAGCTGTTGAGTAGAAGAAAGTTTGAGAGTAACGTTTCACTCTTGGGTTGGAGAGTTGCACAGAGTAGGGGTGGGATTGAGTTGCAAGACGGGTACCACGTGCCCTACGTAAAGGAGGTGGTATGCACTGGGATAGCTCTGAGGAACACTGATTATTATAGTAGCGATAGAATAGCGAGAGAGATGCAACATTGCGGCGGAGAGAGAGAGATTGCAGAGAGTTGGTGAGTGGACGGGAGTTAATGATACGAAAGGCCTTCCTTTCAACTTTGTCTAGGAGAGCGGTGTGAGAGGAACCTCCCCACACATGTGAACAATACTCAATACAAGGGCGCACTATGCCCCTGTACAGAGCAAGAAGCTGTGCAGGGGAAAAGAACCCCCTAAGGCGGTTGAGCACACCCAGCTTCTGGGAGGCTGCCTTAGCAAGACTGGTAATATGGTCCTTCCAAATGAGAGCAGAAGAAAAAGAGACACCAAGAATATTGAGAAGAAGATGAAGGGTTGATTTTTGTATTGTTGAAGAATAAGGGATAGTCCGCTGGGAGATCCTGACGGGTAGATAGATGGAGAAATTGGGTTTTGGAAGCATTAAAGTTAACAAGGTTTTCTCTGCCCCAATTGGAAATAGTATTTAGATCAGAATTTAAGAGTTCTATGGCTTCATTACGTTTGTCGTTGAGGGATTGCTGGCTGGGGCGTTCTGAAAAACTAATGGAGTAGTGCAAGGTTGAGTCGTCTGCGTATGAATGGATGGGAATTAAGGTACAGTTAAGGAGATCATTTATAAAAATTAGAAAGAGAATAGGAGATAGGACAGAGCCCTGAGGAACACCGGAGTTTATAGGGTGAGGAAGTGAACAATGGCCGTCCACAACCGCGGCTATGGAACGGCCGGAAAGGAAATTAGAGACAAAGGCACAGATGGAGGGATAGAAACCGAAGGAGGGTAGTTTAGAAATTAAAGATTTATGCCAGACTCTATCGAAGGCTTTCGATATGTCTAGTGCAATAGAAAAAGTCTCACCGAAGTCCCGAAAGGAGGATGACCAAGAGTTAGTAAGATATGAAAGAAGATCACCAGTAGAGCAACCCTTAAGGAAGCCATACTGGCGATCTGAGAGCAGATTATGAGAAGAGAAATGCTTAAGAAATTTGGAAGCAAGAATAGTTTCAAAAACTTTAGAAAGACAAGATATAAGAGCAATTGGACGATAGTTGGAGGGTTGAGAGCGGTCACCCTTCTTTGGGACAGGTTGCATGTGAGCAAACTTCCAGCATGAAGGGAAGACGTTAGAGGATAGACAGAGACGAAAGAGTTTGCCTAGGCAGGGAGTCAGCACGGAAGCACAGTTTTTGAGAACAACAGGAGGAACACCGTCCGGACCGTATGCCTTATTAGTGTTAAGCCCGGGTAGAAAGTACATCTTTAGAAGAGATTAGGATATTAGGCATAAGTAAGAGAGAGGAGGGCGGAGAGGGAGGAATAGCACCGGAATCATCCAAGGTGGAGTTTCTAGCAAAAGTTTGAGCGAAGAGTTTAGCTTTGTCAGAGGAAGAAGTGATGGTTGTGCCATCAGAGTGGGAAAGGGGAGGGAAAGACGAGGAAGAGAAATTGTTGGAGAGGTTTTTGGCTAGATGCCAGAAAGCTTGGGAAGAGCTAGAGTTGGATAGTTCAGTGCATTTATTATTGATGAAAGAGTGTTTGGCAAGTCGAAGAACAGATTTGGCTTGATTCTGGGCAGAAACATATGAAGAATGAGTCTTGAGTTTTAAGGCGTCGGTACCGTTTGAATGCTTCCTCCTTATTGCGGACAGTAGTAGGAAAATTAGAAGCCACTTAGTAAAATTTAACTTAATAAATTCTTCTCAGCATGGATTCACTCAGGGACGTTCTTGCCTTACTAATTTGCTTAGCTTTTTCTCAGAGGTATATGAAGCAGTAGATAGTGACAAGTCATATGATATTATATATTTAGATTTCAGTAAAGCTTTCGACAGAGTCCCTCATGAGAGATTGATGAGAAAGGTTGAGGCACATGGAATAGGAGGGTCGTTGTTGGGATGGATTAGGTCATGGCTAATTGGTAGGAAACAGAGAGTCAGCATAAATGGTACCAAGTCAGAGTGGGGAGCAGTCAAAAGTGGTGTCCCCCAGGGATCGGTATTAGGTCCCCTGTTGTTTCTTATATACATAAATGACCTAGATTTAGGTATAACTATAGGATAAGTAAATTCGCAGACGATACTAAAATGGGGAGATCAATTGATTCAGATAGCGATATAGAGTGCCTCCAAAGGGATCTAGATACCTTACATGAATGGTCAGTAAATTGGCAGATGAAGTTTAACATTGACAAATGCAAGGTATTAAAGATAGGGAAGATGCAAACAAATGTTAAATATAAACTAGCTAATTTAGAATTAGAAAATTCAGACTGCGAGAAAGATCTAGGTGTGTTTGTTAGCAATGATTTGAAGCCTAGAAAACAGTGTATAAGCGTTCGTAATAAGGCAAACAGGATTCTCGGGTTCATCTCTAGGAGTGTGAGTAACAGAACTGCTGATGTTATCTTAAAACTTTACTTGTTATTAGTGAGACCCCATATGGATTATGCTGTCCAATTTTGGTGTCCTTATTACAGAATGGACATAGATTCATTGGAGAGAATTCAGCGTAGAATGACAAAAATTATCCATAATATTAGACATTTTCCGTATGAAGAAAGGTTGAAGAAATTAGGTTTACATTCGTTAGAGAGACGCAGAGTTAGAGGGGATATGATAGAGGTGTTCAAGTGGGTTAGTGGGATTAACAAAGGGGACATGACAAATGTACTAAAGCTCAGTGATAACGAAAGAACTCGTACCAATGGTTTCAAATTAGATAAATTTCGTTTCAGAAAAGATATAGGCAAATATTGGTTTGGTAACAGAGTTGTAGATGGGTGGAATAGGCTACCAAGTGATATAGTGGGATCAAGAACGATAGGGAGCTTTAAGAAAAAAATTGGATAAGCATATAAACGAGAAGGGTTGGGTGTGAAGGGGGATCAGCCGGGTTGGGCCAATCAGCGCTCTGCAGACCCCCGTAATCCTGCGTTAATCTCTAACCGGTTTGGTAAGATGATCCTCAGGGTATTAGAGTGTTGAGCCTATAATTGGGCTTTGTAATTGGGGTTGTGTGGGACAGGGATCTGCCTTGCTTAGGCCAATCGGCTTGCTGCAGACTCCCATTTTCTTATGTTCTTATGTTAACAGGCGTGAGTAAACCAAGATTTTTTAGCATTAGTCTGAGAGAAAGAGAATGGAATGTATGCTTCCATGCCCGATAGGATTACCTTGGTAATGCGTTCAGCACTCTCCGAGGGTCCTCGGCCATGGAAGCAGAAATCATTCCATGGGAAATCAAAGAAGTACTGCCGAAGAGCCTCCCAGTCGGCAGCGCCAAAGTGCCACAAGCGCCGCCGGCTAGGAGGATCGGGTGGCTGTACTGGAGAGATAGGACAGGTGACAGAGATAAGTTTATGGTCGGAGGAGCCCAAAGGAGAGAAAAGATCGACAGTATAAGAAGAAGGGTTAGAAGTTAGAAACAGGTCAAGAATGTTGGGCCGATCTCCGATGCGATCCGGGATAAGGGTGGGTTGCTGAACTAACTGCTCTAGGTCATTTAGGATAGAAAAGACGTAGGCTTGTTCACCAGGTGGATCAGTAGTGTGAGAGGAGAGCCAATGGCGGTGGTGAACGTTGAAATCTCCTAAGATGGAGATTTCTGAGAAAGGAGAAATGGATAGAATGTGTTCCACTGTAGAGTTTAGATAGTCAAAGAATTTGGAAAGATTGTGAGGAGGAACTTGTTGCCTGCACTAGTAGGGGGTAGAGGGCCAACCATGTCGATTATAACCTTACTGAAAGGTGGCCCGATTACAGGAATAGGGTGTAACGGAGCCTTGGGAATACACTGGTTTGGTTTACCTACTGTCTGGCAGGTACTGCACATTGCCACCCATGACGCCACATGTGCCTTCATACCTGGCCACCAAAACAATTTCGCCAATGCTGCTATCGTCTTTCGTACACCCAAATGCCCTGCCAACGGTACATCATGCGCCAACCTCAGTAGGCTATCACGGCCCACACTAGGCACTACCAACTGGTCAACCACTCTCGACCCACCCTCCCAACTCCGTCTGGGATCTAGAAAACGCCTGTACAATATGCCCTCCACACGAAAGAAGTCCCCCGGCTTTGCATCACCGTCCTCATCAAGTTCAATCGCACCGTTACTACACTTCTGAAGCTCAGGATCATCTATCTGCAGCCGACAGATATCCGAAGGAGCCAATCCATCTAAGTGCTCCCGGAGCAACTTATGGCCTCCCCCGATACTGGACTGTTCGATCCTATCTTGCTTAAGTGTGTAACGTTGCTGTCTCGGAGTTTTCTCACGCCCTACCTCCTCACCAAGTGTGACAGGTTCTGGGGCCACTCCGGACCTAAACATTGGTGCTAATTGCTAATACTGAGTCGCCAAGAAGAGCCGCTGGATCAAAACTCACAAAACTTCTCCCAACTTTAGCTTTCTCCTTCCGACCGTTCCTCCACTGGTCTAGAGACTGAGGAATAGGCTGTGACACCTTAGATGCACGAGATCGGGTGACAACACACGCCATCTGCTGTAATTGACACCTCTCGACCAACTCCTGCCCCTCCCTACTCACGTCGGCCGCCCTCTCGGCAACGACTAAGGGTGGAACCTCAGAAGTAGGCACCGCAAAGTCGTTGCCGAGAAGAAGGTCGACGCCCTCTACTGGCAGTTTCTCTACGATTCCAACTGTATGGTTGTCATGTGAAGCTACAACAACCTTGATAATCCTTTCTTGCACAAGGATGTAGAATAAAAGTCCAGAGATAAGTTTATAGGTTCTTATTAGCCAGAGATATACAGAGCTGGGGTGGCACTGCTATGCTGAGTGCCGACCGGATGTTACTGATGAAAACATGTGCAGCGGTGCCGGATATATTTGGTGCAACGCTGCCGATACTACAGAGTACGGTATATTATCATGGGATATTAAACAATGATAGTATTGCCCTGAAAGTACATGTGTGTATGTTGCAATATGATTAAGGCATGTATACACTCTGTATATATGTGCACTTTGTATATCAATATCAACACCAACATCTATCTCTCGTGTCACACCATGAACCTCCAGCTCCTCTCGAACCAACGGGTATGACCGTGTAGCATTAATACCCTGCACCACAACGACTCGTGCCGTGTTTATAGGTTGGCCTGTAAAGTTTTTCATCAGAGTCTGGGTTGCACCTGTATCACGCAAAAACTCCAACCCATGCTTGCAACCAGCCCAACTCACGCAGCCACGCCCTCTATGGTCGCAAAAAGCATCGCGGACATGTTTCGAGCCTTCCGGACACTCCTTCACTGGCTGTGCCCCCGCATCTGACATTTCACCCCGGGTAAACGCAGAAGACCTCAGAGACACCCCAATGTTGCTAGCCAAAGACACGACTGCTGCAGGTTGGTTACTAGGGCAGGAACGTGCAAAATGCCCCTTTTTATGACACTTAAAACACTCTACTTCACCCATGGACTTCCCCTGTGGTGGGGAAGGGCCCTGACTTTTCTTAAATGGGACGGTTTTTGGTTTGTGATCAAAAATAGTATCATTGCTCTTACTTTTGTTATTAAATGTTGCATCACTGACTCGGGGGGGTGGAGTGTTGCGCCCCTTGATTAACTGCATCGGTCCGTTGTGCAGACCCGCACCCACGAATCAGCGATAATATCAGGTCAGCCAACTCAGCTGCCTCTTGTAGAGTTTTAGGATGTTTCTCTTTGAGGTTCAAAGTCAGGTCGTCGCCTGTGCATTTAAAAAATTGCTCTAGAAGGAATAACTGCTCAAGCTCTTCGAACGTCGTCACCTTCTCGACCTCAGCCAATTTCTCAAAGCATCAGACAGTTCCCGGGCATGTTCTAGAAAAGTGCACTAACGACCCTTCGTAACACTCCGAAACTTCAACCTATATGTCTCTGGTTGTAACTCGTACGCCCGCAGAACAGCTTCCTTCAATACCTCATAATCGATACAAGACTCCAAGGGCAACGCATCATATGCCTCGAGACCTTTGCGAACCAACCTAGAGGAAACAAGGGCTGCCCACGTAACCTCGGGCCATTGGTGCTCCCGGCACTTCTTCTCAAAACGCAGGAAAAACTCGGTGACACCCGACTCGTCAAATGCAGGGACTAACTTAAGAAGGTGCGATAAAGACTGATCAAGACCTCCATTCCCAGAACCGAGATGCTGCCCTGTCGACTCCACCCGAGACTTCTCAAGCTCTATGTCTGCACAGTACTTCGTAGCCTCAACCTGAAGCTCAGCCTCACGTTTGGCCTTTCTCTCCTCAGCCTGAATCCTAAGCTCAGATTCCCGCTGCTGCTGCTGAATCTTAACCCTCTCAAGCTCAGATTCCCGCTGCTGCTTAGCCATCTCAAGCTCAGATTCCCGCTGCTGCTTAGCCATCTCAAGCTGGAAGAGCATATCTGGAGTTAAACCTTGAGGAGGAGGACATGCAAGAATTGGAGACCCACCCAGTGATCCACCCAGGGGCAAACCACGCTGCCAGTGACTATCGGCCTGTGGGAACGTACTCTGATCCGGTGTTCTAGAGGGCATGATGGGAGTAGAGTGGAGGGGGGGCTTGGCCGAAGGTGCCAAAGCACCCGCTCCACCCTGTGCACCACGCACCCCGCCCAGCACACATGCCACCAGGTCACTTCTCGTCATGCTACTAGTGCCAACATGCCCCATGACCGTGGCCAAACACTGGAGACCATACCCCGACACACCGGTCAACAGTAATCTCCCGAACTCACTAGCATCTCCTCACATAATACTACTCTAATGCCTCTAACTCCAGCTTCTACTCAGCTGTGCTTCCCGTACTGTGTCCCCTCCGTGTGTTCACAAAAAAACAACAAAAAACAAAAAAAGTACCTAAACTCTCATGTAGCACTATTCACTCAAAAAATGCGTGAAGACAACTCAAGTGCTATACTACGTTGCCAAAAAAAAATCCAACTTGTCCAAAATATTCCTCAAAAACAAATGTCCACTGCCAAACTGTGAGAAATAACAATCGACCCCCAAACGGTGATTAAAAAAAAAGTCTCCACAAAAAAAAAAATCCTGCAATTATTTCTTAGTTCACTAAATCCTAGACTAAGGTCGCCATTTTTTATGACGACTAAGATAAGATACTAGGCAAGGTCGCCATTTGTTGCGACCGGGACTACGAATAAGACCAGGGCACTTAATGATTGGACTAGTAATAGGGCACTATATGCAACAACGGTACGCTAGATCCAAACCCTCGAACTTATATGCCGGCGAACAAAACACCTATACCCTCCAGGGTTAATCTGCGATAGCGGGGTATCCTTAACTGGGCATAAATGTACTCTACTTCAGGCTAACCTGCACTGGTATAGCCTGATAACAAACAAGATGCAAGTTACATTAAAATGCATAAAAAGGAATCTATGGAAAGATCAATTAAATCACTGCAAGATTTAATACAATAAAAAGATGCTTCAATACAGTTACTCTCAACAACAATAAACTCTTCACTCCTATCTGAAAGAAAGTGAAGTATAGTCCTACAGCATAGACCTGGAAACTTCTGAAGAAAGTCTGATGCTCATAAGATGCTCGTACAGATTTATAACTATATAAAGGTAGGAGGCAGGACACCACATATGTAAATCGAATACACTAAAAGATAGGACATATAATGTTAACTGACATGAGAATACTATAAATGCGCAACGGTAGCAATGCTCGACACTAAAAGAAGTACTTCCTCATCAACGAAACAGTCTGCTATGGTTGTGCGGCTCAGCAACAACCTAGACTAATAAATGCTGTGAATAATAATGCGCACATATCAAAGAGCTTATATTAAATACTAACAAGTGTCTACTCGATTAATAATGTCTAGCTGGGATACTCTAGGTAAGGAACTGGGGTTGAGCAAGACAGGCTCGTAGCCTAGCGATGTTCTTAAGACTTCATCCTTTAAGTTACGTTAATTGACTAGGGGGCTCTCTCGATAGATCCAGATCACAAGTATCTGGTTCTATCCTGGCGACCACTCTAAAGCCAAGCAAAGAGGCAGCAAAGTGTGGAACTGGTACAGGCCAAAACCCTCAGTCAACACAATGCTGCACTCGCAAAGGACGCAACCGAAAAGACAACCCAGGCTACCACAGGACCGGTCGAAGTTGTGTAGGTATAAGCAAACCGTACACACATCGGAGACAAAGACTACAGTTACCTTATCCCAGTCTAGTATTAAATAAAAGAGCAGAAACACTAAATCAATAATGGAGACACACAAAGTTCTTAACCTATACTAACTAAGAACCCTCAAACCTATTCTAAGTACATGTAAATATCTCTGAGGACGGCGCATGCAATACAATGGGCCAGCTATGAAAACCGTATGCAGAACCCAAGGGGAGTGTTGTGCAGTTAATAAAGGTTAGAGTATGGAAAGAGAGAATCGAGTGAGAGAAACAGTGATAAAGTTGGTGATCGGGAGAGAGTATGCAAAGGGATGTTAGAAGCACGCGCGCCAAGCCTGTCCTGACGAGGACAGCTCCTGGGGACCCTCATGGAGGAGGGTCCTGTTACACAAGAGACCGCAAAGGCGCGATGGTCGGCCAATCACGGGCCGAGACGTCACAAGACAGCAGGCGTCATATGACACAGCATGACACGCCGTCCAATGGCGAGCGAGAGGCAGGAATGCACCCGTACATACAGACACTTACTACCTCCTCGCTCTGAAAGTCTTTCTCATTCACACGCTGGTACTATTATCACTACTGTTGATATAAAATATAACCCGTTGTCACAGACGAAAACAAAGACCACCACTGGACTGTCTGTGACAATGCGATTACTAGGAAAGAAAGAACAACATTCTCTGATAACTGTAGCCCATTTCGATGTCCCTGGCGAGCGCTAGTGGCTAACGAGAGGCGATTCTGCCAACGCTGGTAAACGTCACAATATTCACAAGATTAGCAAAGACATGGCTCATTTCTAGAATCATAACGATTCATAATTAGGCCTATACATCCTTTCGAAGTTGAATACAAAAATCTAATGTTGCCTTGAATGTGTTATATGATGTCTTTTTTTTGAAGGAAGAATTATTATTTCTGAAGCTTCTGGAGCCACACAAGTGTCCTGAAAGAGCCGCATGCGGCTCCTGAGCCGCAGGTTGCCGACCCCTGACCTACACCAAACATGAATCGTCTCTGTCGGTAAACGTGGAAGGTCAGTTGAAGCCGCAGCACTATCCTAAATAGGTGTATTTACAGCCAGTTTGTTCTAGTCCTTTTTGAGTTACAAAGAAGTCAGGGATCAAGATTTGTCAAGTTCGTTGGTGCTACCTTATAGTATATAGCGTTCTTTCAGTTCAGTTGGATGGCGGGAGCGTAGCCTTTATAACGGCTCTCCCTGATGTAACGCTCTTGTGGTCTGGGTCTTTAGCTATTAAGCTCTTTTAATCTTGTGTTTCTTATTAACCAGGATTTGTAAATTATTATTTTTTGTCTCAGTGTTACTGAAGTTAAATAAGTGTTGATATTATGTTGTCTTCTCTCCTGTAAATCGGTTGCACCCGAGAATGAAGCCCAATATTGTGTTTATACTGTATTGATTTCCGCTGATATTATCTTGAATATTGAGTTTAACAATTTAAAATTAACCTTGATATGGTAGGCTGTTATATTATATTATCTAAAATGACATTCAGCACATTAAAACAATAACATAATTTATTACTACAAATTATGCTAAATAATACTATATCTCATTATTATGGAAATAGCCTACATGTGATATTATTTGCTAATGTTATACTATAGCCCAATAATTATGCTAGCCAAGTACTAAAGTTTTAAATATCGATTTATAACTGCCAAACAAGCCTATCACGTTTAAAAGTAGTGTTAACCCTAAAATCTAACTGGCTAAGTAATTTAAGTTGACCTAATATAGTGTTATTATTATGTTATCTCCACCAACCGACTCTACTCCTAAACTCTATTAATGAAATCAACAAATATATGTGGCAGTCCAGGGATTCGAACCTAGGATGCTCACACCGAAATTCAGTGCATTTATCCATTGCGCTACGAAGACAGTTATATTATATATTAGTTATATTAGTTTACAGAATCAACATTAAGATTGTGCCAAATAACAAAAATAACAGACCAATACTGGGCGGGTGCCCAACCCCGAAAGGAGTTGAAATAGGGGAGCTATCCCCCCGCCAAAGGTGGCTTTCTAGGGCCTTTCCTAGCTGATGCTGAGAGGATTGGGTTCTAGTCATGTGGTGATGGGCTGGTCTATCCGAGTGAGAACTGAGCGATCTCTGCCATACCCATAGCTTACTGTGACTGTTCCTTTTACTTATATATCTTCTAGATCTCAAGTGGAGGCGTCTTTTCCGTGGATTGACCTCCCTACTGCCAACCTAGAAGTTGGCAGATTGGGAGCCAAAGCGTCACATTTTTCCCTTACCCCTCAACTTTCCCTTCATAATTGCTGAGGGGCACAGGGCCTTGGGTGGGGCTTTGGTTTCCCGGGCGTTTCCGCGCCCTCCTCAGCTCCCTGCCTTGGAGTGGCTTCGGTCACCCGGGCTTTGTTGGTGGTAGGCAGGGAGGATTTTGTGGGGGCGCTCGTTTATGGCCTTGGCCTTGCTCGAGACCTTGGGGCTGTTCGGCCAGACAGCCTGGGAAACAACAACAACAACAACAACAGACCAATACAGTATATTACACAATAGACTATACCATATAAAGATAACTTGCCAAACATTTTAACCCATACAGTACCAGGGACGTTCTTTTTTATCATATTTTGGTAACTATTATACGATTTTATTAAGCTTAGGAAGGACCTCTAGCAATAATAAGGCTTCAAACTATCTCGACTAACCATTTTAACTACCACAAATCCTTCTAAAGTTGCATAATATCGTTTAAATATAGCTAAAATACAATATAACACACGTCGCTGGTACTCAATGGGTTAAAGCTTATATCAATGAATATTCTACTTACTGTACAACTTACTTTATATAATGGGTGTGTCTACCTTAATACTAATGTTACGCTGGCAAGCTTGCCAGAATGCGCTCGTAACTCGCTAGCGCTCGCCAGGGCAGTGAAATTGGCTACAATAATCGTAGAACGATGTTCTTTCTTTCATAAAGTTCATGTTGTCGCAGACAGACTTTGTGATCTTTATTCTTGTCTGTGACACTTGGAAGTATTTTATATCATTGCTAGAATATAAGATGCATTGTGTGAAGTTAAGGAGAGAGAGAGCGGGGTAGGCAGCGTGGTGGTAGTTTGTGAGTGTGTATGTACGTTTGCCTCCCGCGCTCGGAGGAGTCTCCCACGCCCGTGATTGGCCGGCGGGCCTGTCTACGTTATAGAACGCTTGCTCTTCATGACGTAGTCGTCTGTGATTGGCGGCCGCGGTCCTGGGACGGTGGTGCGGGCTCCTGTCCTTGCGTGCTTGGTCCTACATGTCCCTTGCAATCTGTCTCCCATATAACCCTCTATACTGCTATCTCTCTCTCTGAACTTCTTCGGTTTCATACTTCTCTCTTTATTCAATTACTTATCCCTTCTGGTTCTGCATACGACTTCCATAGTCGGCCAGTCGTATTACCAGCACCAGCTCTCCATATATGTTTGCACTAGTTTTAGGGATTATTAGAGTCATAGTCAAATGGTACCATAGTGTTGGGGTGCTTCTAATTATTGAGCTGTTCTCTTATTATTTAATGCTAGACAGTGGAAGGTATCTTTGTTCGTTGTCTGAGTTATGTATGTGGCAAGTCAGAGCCTGTACAACATCGACGAAGCTAGCTAGCCTGTAACCCTTGTGCATATTTTCCTTTGCGAGTGTAGCAGTATACCGGTAAAGGGCTTTTGCCTACTCTTACCTGTATGATTGCTACCTCATTTTGTTGACCTTTGTGGAGCGCCAGGGCAATACCAGATACTAGAGATCTGGACTTACCAAGAGAGCCTCCAAGTCACTTAACGTAACATAAGGGAAATCTGTTCAAGGGGAGGCAGAAGGCTACGAGCATGCTTGCGCTCTGCCTAGTTTCCTAGTACCTTTTATGCCACTGCTAGACTTTATTAGTGAGAAAGACAGCATTGTGCTTATTAACTTTAATTGTGTATGCTTTGTTTTGTAGATGTTTAGGTGACAATCACGACGGTCGATCTGGGGATCCGCTGGAGATGAGCTCGTCCTGGAATCTTTACGACTCTGAATCTTACGATTCTTTACAGGACTGAACATGCCATTTTTATCGGCAATAGCTCAGAGAAGAGTGTTGAGAGGGGAGAAGGGGTGTTGGAGAGAGAGGAAGGTGTTGGAGTGGCTTTGTTATGTGTGTTTTGTCTGTATACGTCATCAGGATGTCCCCTGACTGGGTGCAAGCATGTGAAACATGCTAGGACGTACTACCGCACCCACTAAATGTCCGCCGTGGTAGGGATTCGATCCCGGGTCTTTCAGATTCACACGCGAGCGTGCTCACCACTTGACCACCACGGCTTTAGGAATTATTCACGCTTTATTTTAGCCAAGGTTGATGCATAGTGCACAACCCAGTTTGGCTATTACGTCGGCTACGGAAGTACTGTTTCTGAGTGGTTATTATTAGTGCTGTCACAGAGTTGTTGCACTCCCTTGTTATATATATACAGTATGTATCCTACTTATTGGTGTATTTAAGATACACGCTTTGGTGGCCTGCCCCTGCATTTATTTATGTTCTGTATTAACGAGCATCTTAGAGCATCAGACCTTTTCAGAAGATTCCATATGTGATTGCTGTAGGACTAGACTTCCAGTGTTTTCATAGAGCATTGTAGAGTTTAGTGTTGAGTACAGACTCACACTAAAGTTAACGTAAGCATATATTTCTTTATTTAATCTTGTTATAGTTTATTCAAGCATTGTTATTACTTAAGAGCATTATTCTTCAAGATAAGTTGCAAACTCTTGTTCCTAAGCGCCAAGAGAAGTTGCTCACTATTATTAACGTAAGTACTCCTTTTTGAGAGTAGGCTTTGCCGTCACCGGAAAGCCTTTGTAGAAGTGCACTAAAACCCAGTTAATTGATACCCCGTTATCCAGGAGAGTAACTCTGGAGGGTTTGAGTGTTTTGTTCGCCTGCCAAATAGTTCGGGGGTTTGGAATTAGCGTACCGTTGTTGCAGATATAGCCTATCATCTAGTCCAATATTGAGTGCCCTTGTTTATTTCGTAGTGCCGGTCGTAATACTAATTATTCTCGCCTATATTGTATAATTATAATGAAATAACCAGCATTTAAACAAGTTTACGGGCTGCACATGCCAACACTATTTTTAACATTAATTCCAGTACCGTCAACGTCCTTTTAACTATTCGCGCTACTATTAGACGATTTTATTCAGTTTCAAAAGGGCCTCCCATGTATTAAAAGCCTTCGAACAATCTCACTTATCCATTTTTACTACCACAGATCCTTCTTAAACTGCCCAAAATCCCCTAAATATAGCTAGAAGGAAATAAAAAGACGTCGCGGTGCAGATGGGGTTAATAGGTTAGGCTATATGCCATGCCTAGTCAAAGTGCTGTGACGCCTGCAACTCAGCAGAACGCCACGTGGGCTCAGCCACTCGCCAGGGCAGTGAATTTGGCTACAGTCTATCTACAATGTTATACTTTCTTTCTTGTGAATCGTCATGTCACAGGCAGTATAGAAGTGGTCTTTATTTTCGCCTGTGACAATGCATTGTATTTTATATCATGAGTTGAACATAAGATGCATTGTAGTGAAGTTGAGAGAGAAAGAGCGAACGAGCGGCGTGGGGGTAGTAAGTGTTGCTTTCCCTCCTCCTTCCTCCCTCCCTGAGGAGTCTCTCGCCCGCGTGGTCTTTCTCTCGGTTTTGATTGGCTGGTGGTTCCTGGCGCCTTCTGCAGGCCTGCTGTCTGGTGACGTAGCAGCCTGTGATTGGCTGACCACCATGCCATTGTGTGATCCTGGGGGTCCCGAGGAGCTACTCTCTTCAGAGCTTGCCTGACCAGCGTACCCTTAACATCTCCCTTGCCATCTGTCCCCGACTTCTACCTATAGAGCACTTTCTCTCTCTCTCAACTTCTTACCTCTCATTCTTCCTATCTATTTAATATCATAACTCCCCTTTGGTTCTCTACGATTTCATATATCGGCCATCGTATTATAAGCTGAAGCTCTCAGATATTATATGTTTAGTTAGGCATTTTGGAGGGTTTACCATTTTGTCTGTAGAGGTTCGACACACTCGCAGTGTCTCCCTACCTTGTTCTTGGTGGTCTGCTGGGCTATTTAATGGTAGACTGGGATGAGGCTATTGTTGTTATGATTTCCGATGTGTACCAGAGTTTGTTGAACTTGTACAATCGCAACAGATATGTGGGAAGCCTAGGTGGTCTTTCTGACTGTGTACCTTGTGAGTTTAGCATTGTGTTGTGAGTGAGGGCTTTTGCCTCTGCCACCCAACACTGTGCTAACTCGTTTTGCTTTGACTTTAAGAGGGTCGCCAGGAGAGAACCAGATACTAGTGATCTGGATCTCTCAAGAGAGCACCCCGTCATTTAACGTAATTTGGCCGCACAGTCTTAACACCTTACGAGCTATTTATGTGTACCGCACAGCGGGGTGTTTTTAGCCAAAATAGGGCTGTTTACGTGATCATTTTCATGCCTAAATAAGACCCAGAACGTAAAACAAGTACCTATCCCTGAAAGGGCATAAACAGAGCTTTCGAATGACACCATAACGATCCTTGTATGATGGATAGTTTTCTTGCAATAACCGTGCAACGCGAGTGCAAAAAGCAGGTAATTCGGTACTTTCAGTACATAATTGCGTAGCGAGTGAGAGAGGAGGGAGCTGAGATTTGTGTCAGTAGGTTCGCCGCGGTGGTCTGGAGCAGTCATACGCTCGCTAGTCTCCTGCCACCACTTGTCTCTCTCTGTGCTGAAATTGCCACTCGACCTATGTCGAGCGCCGCCACATAGTCCAGCTTTATTTAACTCGACTTATGTTGCTCGCCGCTAAATAAGGGTTAAGGACCTCGCTAGGCTATGAGCCGCTTGCTCAGCCATTGTTTCCTAGCCTCCGATATCCCAGCTAGACTTTATTCGCCTAGCAGACACCCGATTACGATTATAAGCTCTTATGTTATATAATGTATGCATTGTTATTCACGTTGATTATAAGTCTTGGTTGTTGTTGAGTTGCACAACCCGAGCAGGCTTTTGCGTTGCCTGAGGAAGTACTTCTTTTGTTGTTGGAGACAATACTATTGCGCATTTATTATTATTGCCGTGCCAGTTAACATTGTATGTCCATACACTTGTCATATCTTGTTCCTGCTTTATATAACAGTTCAAAATCAGATTCGATCATCTTAAGCAGCATCCGACTTTCTTCAGAAGATTCCTGTTCGATGCTTTAGGACTTTCATTCACTTTCTTTAATATAGGAGTGACAGTTTATTATTGTTTAGAGTAACTTTAATTATACCTTCTTCTTGTTTGCATTAAATCATTGCAGTGATTTAATTAAGATCCCTATCTTTTTCCTTGTATATTTTATTAACGTAATTGTATGTTGTTGTGATCAGGCTGTGTCAGAGATCATCAGAGTTAGAGGATACCCCGCTATCGCAGATTTAACTCTGGAGGGTATAGGTGTTTTTGTGCGCCGGCATTATAAGTTCGAGGGTTGGATCTAGTGTTTCCGTTGTGGCTGTGTGCCTTTCTAGTCCAATGATTAAGAGCCCTTGTTTTATACGAGTCCCGGTCGACGGTCGTAACAAATGGCGACCTTGCTTAGGATTTTGTGAACTTAGAGAAATATTGCAGGAGTGTTGTGGTAATTTGTTTTTGTTTCAAGGAATATAGTGGACACGGATTTTTTTGGCAAGTAGTATAACACTTAAGAGTCTTCAAGCATTTTTGAGTGAATAGTGCTACATGAGAGTTTAGGTACTTTTTTTTTTATAAACGTTGAGAATTTTCGGTGGACACTATGTCAGACGACGGATCAGTGTACAGTGAGGACACAGTAAGGGAAGCAGACTCTGAGGTGCAGCAGCGGGGTTTGTTAGAAGATATTAGAGTAATAACTAGTGAGGAGGATGCAAGGAAGTTTCTGGTGATACCTATTACTGTTGACCGGGTGTCGGGGATTGATCGGTATGGTCTCCAGTGTTTGGCCACGGTCATGGGGCATGTGAGCACTAGCAGCATGTCGAGAGGTGACCTGTTGGCCTGGGTGCTCGGCGAGGTGCGTGGGGCTTCGGGTGGAGCGGGAGCTGGGGCACCTTCGGCCCAGCCCCCATTCCACTCGACTCCTACCATGGCGCCCCCTCGGGCTCCGGAGCCGGGTACGTTCCCGCAGGTCGATAGTCACTGGCAGCGTGGTTTGCACTTGGGTGAGTCTCCAATTGTTGCATCTCCTCCTCCTCAAGGTTTGACTCCAGATATGCTCTTCCAGCTTGAGATGACTAAGATGCAGCAGCAGCGGGAATCTGAGCAGCAGCAGCGGGAGTTTGAGATGGCTAAGATTCAGGCTGAGGAGAGAAGGGCCAGATATGAGACTGAGGTTCAGGAGAGAAAGGCCATACGTGAGGCTGAGCTTGGGGTTGAGGCTACGAAGTACTGTGCAGACATAGATCTGGAGAAGTCTCGGGTGGAGTCAACAGGGCAGCGTCTCGGTTCTGGGAATCGAGGTCTTGATCAGTCTTTATCGCATCTGCTCAAGTTGGTCCCTGTATTTGATGAGTCGGGTGTCACCGAATTTTTCATGTGTTTTGAGAAGAAGTGCCAGGAGCACCATTGGCCCGAGGTTAAGTGGGCAGCCCTTGTTTCCTCTAGGTTGATTGGCAAAGGACTCAAGGCATATGATGCGTTGCCTTTGGAGTCGTACATCGATTATGAGGTATTGAAGGAGGCTGTCCTGCGGGCATACGAGTTACAACCAGAGACGTACAGATTGAAGTTTTGGGGTGTAATGAAGGGTCATGAGTGCACCTTTCTTGAGCATGCCTGGGATCTGTCCGATGCATTTAGAAACTGGCTGCGTTCTGAGAAGGCATCGATGTTTGAGGAGTTAAAACAGTTGATGCTTCTAGAACAATTTTTCAAGTGTACGGGCGGCGATCTGACATTGAATCTTAAAGAAAAGAACCCGAAAACTCTTCAGGAGGCAGCTGAGATGGCTGACCGTAGGCTATCGCTGATTCGTGGGTGCGGGTCTGCACAATGGAACGATGCAGGTAACAAGGGGCGCAACACTCCACCCCCCCGAGTCAGTGATACACCATATAACAATAACTACAAGAGCAATGATATTAATTCTGACCATAAACCTAATACCGTCCCGTTTAAGAAGGGTCAGTGCCATTCCCCACCTCAAGGGAAGCCCAAGGGGGAGTTAGAGTGTTTTCATTGTCATGAGAAGGGGCATTTTGCAAGAGCCTGTCCAAGCAAGCTACCTAATGCAGTTGTGTCTTTGGCTCGCAACACTGGGGTGTCCCCGAAGTCGTCTGAGTTTGCCCGGGGTATAACGTCAGAGGCTGGGACACAGCCAGTGGAGAAGAATCCGGAAGGCTCGAACCCTGTCCGCGATGTCTTTTGCGACCATCGAGGGCGTGGCTGCGTGAAGTGGGCTGGTAAGAAGCATGGAGTTGAGCTGTTGCGAGACACGGGTGCCTCTCAGACTTTGATGAAGAACTTTACTGGTAGACCAATAAACGCGGCACGGGTGGTTGTGGTGCAAGGTATCAATGCTATCAGGTCATACCCGTTGGTCAGGATGGAACTGGAGGTAGATGGGGTGACACGAGAGTTGGATGTGGGAATTGTGGAGAACTTGCCAGTTAGGGGCGTCGACCTCCTTCTCGGCAACGACTTTGCGGTGCCTACTTCTGAGGTTTCACCCTTAGTTGTTGCCGAGAAGCCGGCCGACGTGAGTAGGGAGGAACAGAAGTGGGTAGAGAAGTGTCAAGTACAACCTATGGCGTGCGTTGTTACAAGATCTCTTGCATCCAAAGTGTCACAACCTATTCCTCGGTCTTCTGATCAACGGAGGAATGGTCAGAAGAAGACGGCTGATGTTGATAAAAGTTTGGAGAGTTTAGTACCAGCAGATCTTATTGGCGGCTCAGTATTGGCACCATTGTTGGAGTCTGGAGAGGCCACAGGACCTGTCACAGCTAGTGAGGAGGTAGGGCAGGAAGAGACTCCGAGGCAGCAACATTACACACAGAGAGAAAAAAGGGTTGCTCAGTTTGATATTGGGGGACGACTTGGGTTGCTTCGGAAGCATTTAGACAGGTTGGTTCCCTCAGATATTTGTAAACTGCAGTTGGAGGATCCGGAAGTTCAGAAGTGTGGTAATGGTGCTGTCGAGATCAAACACGAGGACGGGGAAACATGTCATGTGAACCTGTTGGAGGAGTTTGTGAGGCAACCACCTGAGCAGCCTACTGTCCCTGCGTTGGTCTGCAGCGGCCAAGGTGGAGAAGGAGAGGGGGGCAGTAGGGATTGTCATGTCTCGGCAGAGCAGTGGGCGGGGGACACGAGTCTGGTGGCTGTGGAAGCGCTAGAGCACCTGCCTGAGCAGCAGTGTGCAGTGCTCCGGCACCAGCTCGGTTCATACCCCACTGGTCGTGCCGAGCCCCCGAGCCTCACAACTCAGACGGTGCAAGATGTTCCGCGGGCAGGTCACGTGAATGTTGGGAGACCGTTAGCCTCGTTGTTTCGGTGGTTCAAGGTGGGCGACGAGGCTTGGACATGGTTGTCAGGTCAGGGTCGACCCATGGCTGCCAAGGGTGGTAGTCAGAAGGAGGACATTGAGCAGATTGGTGAGGTTGGCTGTGGAGTGGATGTGCCCAGTCGTCGCATAGCCTCCCAATGCTGCTCTAGTCGAATGCAACAGCCCTACCATAGACTGACTATATCTGGCCATGTCGCTAAAAGCGGTGATACTGCGCAGGCAGATGTAGTCGTAAGGAATGCGGGGGTGCACATGTACGGTATCGGTGGGGAAGCTTTAGCAATAATGAACTATGGGAGTGACTGCACAGGTGGTACTGATTGTCCCCCTCATGACCTGGCTGTTCTAGGGACGAAGGTGGAGAAGGAGGGAGACTACAGGTTAGAAGCTGCGGT
This sequence comes from Paralithodes platypus, assembly GCA_032716605.1. Taxonomy (NCBI): domain Eukaryota; kingdom Metazoa; phylum Arthropoda; class Malacostraca; order Decapoda; family Lithodidae; genus Paralithodes; species Paralithodes platypus. The sequence goes on along the minus strand of CM064537.1, from coordinate 2,815,220 downwards.
CTCGGCTGGGTTGTGGGAGGGCACTAGGCATGTTGTTCTGCGAGATAAGTTGTTTACTAGGCTGTGGCAGTGCATCCGCATGTTTGTTGCTTCTCCAGGCCTGATGTACGGGGTAGAATCCGACATGGAGGCTGGAGACAGTGCAAGGCTCAGTTTAATTCCCTAACGTATAAATCCTGCTCGACAGCCTGTGGTGCAAGTAGAGCTGGATTACGTGTTGACGAAGGGTCTGAGGGATAAGGAATGTTGTGAGTGGTCGTTGCCTGTAACTTTACAACCTGTGTTAAGTGGCAAGATCAGTGTGTGTGTTGATTGCAAGAGTGGGTGTGAATTATCCCTGACAGACGCCTATACCTTATCGAGAGTTGACGACACCATAGACCGCATCGGGGCTGCATCGCCTATCACAAAGGTAGAACTAGTGAAAGGCTTTTGGCAGGTCCCGTTGCCGGAAAGAGGGAAGAGAAGCGCCAGTCTTGTGATGAACTGGGCAGTTGATCAGTGTCAGGTGTTGTTTTGCTGCCAGAACACAAGTTGGATGTGTGGCATGCTAAGGGCACTGATAATGTTTTGGCTGATTGTTTGTCACGGGAGGGTTTGTTTGCAGGAGAACCCTCGCCGTTCAGTCAGTGTGTGTTGAGAATGGAGAAAAACTAGGCTTGCCCCTATAGAGCAGCCGCCAAAAACAACATTAAAATTAAAATAAAAAATCACATAAAAACTCTTTCTTTTTTTATAGTTAAATTTTTAAGTATGTTATAGCTGAAGTTCTGAGTCGAACCTGTACTTCGCTCAGAAGGCTGGGCTAGTAGAAGCTCGCTCTAGGAGCATAGCAGTATGAATTAAGCTATTATGTTTGGGAGGGGTTATAAGATTTTATTTATATTAAAATGTTGTTTTATGTATTTTTTTAATGAGAACTGAGCTTTGCCTTTCTTTGTGGCGAAGTGGTTAGGGGTGGCGAGTCTTATCGGGGTTCTGCTTGTCAGATATGGAGCTCATGGTTGAGCGTCTAATATCTTGGGTGAGGTATGACGCCTGCAGCTCAGCAGAACGCCACGTGGGCTCAGCCACTCGCTAACACTCGCCAGGGCAATGAATTTGGCTACAGTCTATCTACAATGTTATACTTTCTTTCTTGTGAATCGTCATGTCACAGGCAGTATAGAAGTGGTCTTTATTTTCGCCTGTGACAATGCATTGTATTTTATATCATGAGTTGAACATAAGATGCATTGTAGTGAAGTTGAGAGAGAAAGAGCGAGCGAGCGGCGTGGGGGTAGTGAGTGTTGCTTTCCCTCCTCCTTCCTCCCTCCCGGAGGAGTCCCTCGCCCGCGTGGTCTTTCTCTCGGTTTTGATTGGCTGGTGGTTCCTGGCGCCTTCTGCAGGCCTGCTGTCTGGTGACGTAGCGGCCTGTGATTGGCTGACCACCATGCCTTTGTGTGATCCTGGGGGTCTCGAGGAGCTACTCTCCTCAGAGCTTACCTGACCAGCGTACCCTTAACATCTCCCTTGCCATCTGTCCCCGACTTCTACCTAGAGAGCACTTTCTCTCTCTCTCAACTTCTTACCTCTCATTCTTCTTATCTATTTAATATCATAACTCCCCTTTGGTTCTCTACGATTTCATATATCGGCCATCGTATTATATGCTGAAGCTCTCAGATATATGTTTAGTTAGGCATTTTGGAGGGTTTACCATTCTGTCTGTAGAGGTTCGACACACTCGCGGTGTCTCCCTACCTTGTTCTTGGTGGTCTGCTGGGCTATTTAATGCTAGACTGGGATGAGGCTATTGTTGTTGTGATTTCCAATGTGTACCAGAGTTTGTTGAACTTGTACAATCGCAACGGATACGTGGGAAGCCTAGGTGATCTTTCTGACTGTGTACCTTGTGAGTTTAGCATTGTGTTGCGAGTGAGGGCTTTTGCCTCTGCCACCCAACACTGTGCTAACTCGTTTTGCTTTGACTTTAACCCTCCTGGCCCGGGCAGGCTCTCCTAATGACGGAGCTCGTATCCGGGCGATCTGGTCGAATATCAACACAAGTAAACTAAGACTAATCTCGCTTAATATATTACCTACATTAATCAAACATATATAGAAATGAGCGCCTTTCCTTGCTGCGTAGAATGGCGTTGAGTAGAGCTCTCTAGCTCAACTGGTTCCGGAGTGATGGTGATGGAAGTGGATGTAACTTTTGCCGCATATTTACCTCGGCACGTCCGAACACTCAACCGCGGCCCCGGCTACGACGCCCAGTTGCACTCGTCGCTCCACCCGCAATTATGCCGGGAAGCGATTTGATAGCGTTTTATTGGTTATTCTGTCATTTATTATAGTTATTATGTTATTTTCACTCAATAAAGTTATTTATATGAACTTATTTGTGTCTCTGTCACTTATTACTTAATTTTATTATTATGATTATTAGTGTCACTTTCACTGGACTTTGATAATTGGTAGTGTCATTTCCCCTTTTATGTATTGTTAGGTAAGCTAATAATATATATAGTGTCACTGTCACTTATTCATATTGTTATGAAGGCACTTATTATTACTTGTGTGTGTCTCTTTCACTTATACTTAGTTTTATTATTATTATACTGTCACTTTGACTGGCCTAGGCTTATTAAGTGTCATTTTCACTTATTTATTGTTAGAAATATATATTTTAGTGTCACTTTCACTTGTTCATATTGTTATTGAAGGCACTTATTATTACTTATGTGTCCTTTTCACTTATACTTAGTTATTATTATTCTTAGCCTACATTTGAGTGTCACTTTCACTGTTGTCACTTCCACTTCAAAAGTTTGTTAGTGTGGAAGTCGTTGAAGCAGGTGCCAGCACACAGTCCAACTTGACACTCGAGGCATTCCCAAGTGGTTTTTGTGGGTTTGCGGGGTCTGCGAGTTGTGTGGCTGCACACATGGCACCTCTTCTAACTCCTAACGTTACTACCTGGTGCTTTGAAAGGAAGGGCGCTGAGCTGGTGCTTCCTGAAGAATTCAGCACACCCCGTTCTGTCAAGCTGGCCTGGTCCTTGTATTGGCCTGCCTGGTGTACCCGCATGTTTAGCCAGGAGCTCAAGTAGCACCTGCTTGTGGAACTTCTGCAGGGACTTGTACTTCTTGGCTCCTGGAGTCCTCAGACGGTAGATGTTGTAGGCATTGAGGATCGACATATCTACCGTATGCAGGATAAACTTCTTGTACCACCTGCAAGATGTTCGCAGGCAGTCGATGAAGCCCATCTGCATGTCGGACTTGTCAACGAGGCGCATGTTGATGTTATAATCCAGGACAGCAGCTGGTTTTTGGACGGGGTTCTTGGTTGTTCGGTCCACCTTCCCTGTGGCGACCATCTGGGCCTTGTGGCATGTGGTGAGGAGGTTGACCTTGCGCTGGTCATGCCAGTGGATGGAGAGGATGGGGCCACTCTTCTTGTGGAAGATGTCCGCCTTCTTCGTCTTGGTTGGGTAGCCTGACATGCCCTTCCTTTTGCCCTTGACTGTGCCGACAGTTTCGGTCTTGCGGTCATGGAGGTACTTGGTCAGGAGAGGCGACGTGTAATAATTATCTGTGTAGAGGATGTGGTTATTATTGAAGTGCCTCTCCATCATCTTCACTACAGCGCCACCAAAACCAATGAGAGGGTCAGTCACAACTTCTCCAGCCTTGCCGCTGTAGACTATAAAGTCCAGCACATACCCCGTCAAGCAGTCGCAGAGGACGAAGAGCTTGATGCCGAAGCGGTGTCTCTTGGACGGGAAATACTGTCGGAAGTGCAGCCTACCACGGAACAGGACCATAGACTCATCGAGGCACATCTTCTGGAAAGGAATCAGGTATGTGGTGAACCGATGACGTATCATGTCATACAGCTTCCTGATCTTCAAATAAACTCATAAACTCAAAACAATATTTTTGTGTTTGTATTTTTATTATAGAAAATTAAGTAAGGTTAGGTTAGTCTAATACAAATAATAAAGTATATTCTGATTCGTCGGAGCCAACTTGGCGCACAAAGCTGTTTCTCATTGGCTTGTACCACCATCACCACCAAGTAAAAGCATTAAACCTTCATTTTACTAATTTGAATTAATCCCAGTAGTTTTTCATTATCGTTATCTTGTATTTGCTAAAATATATTCATATATGTTGTTTTAAGGAGGTAGTGCTTGTTTCTTTGGTCTATATATTTATTTGCTAATATATTTTTGAGTTTCCTCACTAGACCTCCATCAATCTTAGAAAAACACCCCTAGACCCCCTTTCAAGATAAATGTGTACATTTTTCGGTAGGAAAATGGGACGGCCGAAGGCCGGTTCCTTCCAAAATTAGAGGCTCGCTATCGCTCGCCATGAAAAAATCGACACCTATAGGATACGAAGTCTTAATATTGACAAAACAAATGAGGCGAAAGGTCTCAAAATCGCCAAACTAACGGAACGAACGTCTTGAAACCTCTAAACTAATATGCTAAACATGAGGGAGAAGGGGGTCAGAAAAAGCGAGTTCTACCCCCTTAACCCGGCAAGCGCGATAGGCCTCACGGAAGGCTTCCTATAGGGAACGCGATAGGCCTCACGGAAGCAAGACCATAAAAAAAGCCTTCCATAAAAAAAAAGGGCCTATCAAAACAAAGCAATTTGTCTCTAGGTGAGATAATTCCCCTCCAGTACTCATCCATGTAAATCTCACCCACCCCCCTCCCCTCCTTCCCCACCTTATTCCCCCCTCCCTCCCCTCCTCAATTATCACCTATTTTTCCTCTTATTATCATCATTTATCGGTTATTTTTCTCTCCCGTGATAATGTAGCACAAGTGGGTTGCAGAAAAGATCGTTATGCAACACCCAGACACCGGCCCACACCGCCCCGCTCATCTCAGTTACCTCACAGACAGCGAGAGAGGAGGGTTGCCTGTGGCTCTCTCTCGCCTGAGATTATGACCGGGTGGCCAATATCTTCGTTTTTCACCACCCAAATGCTTTTCCCACTTATTTTAGCACTCTTGAAGGTTCATATATACATCATATATGTAAAAAAAAAACATACCGAAAACAAATAATGCTCTATATTGTAAATATAACGAATTCTGTCAGAATCCAAGGCTAGAAATGCACAAATAACTACCCTAGCCCCTAGGTCTATTTCGCGCTTGTCAGGTTAACCAACTACTCTCTATTGCACTTGGATACCTGACAAGATATTGGGGGTAGACTTATATATAATGTACAGTATATGGAACTATACTCTGTTTCTTTTATATTGGGGGTAGACTTATATATAATGTACAGTATATGGAACTATACTCTGTTTCTTTTATATTGGGGGTAGACTTATATATAATGTACAGTATATGGAACTATACTCTGTTTCTTTTCAGCTGACGATAAATTGCCGACTTGCGAGTTTCGTTCTATAAGGAAGTTGGAGCTGTACACAACGATATTAATTTTAGCAGAATTACCAGCTAAAATACGGGCGTAGACTCTTAGTACATTCATAAATACATAAAACCCAATTCAACATACCCTTTAGCCATCAGAAACATACATTATTATTGTATTTCTGTTTAATATCGATGTTTAAGGCTCCAACTTCCATATAGCCTGGAACTCGCAAGTGGTAAATTGAATCCCTTAGCAGCTATAATGTCTCAATACTTAAAAATATCGAACTATTATGTCTCTGCAGTCTATTAAGCCTTTCTGTACCGGTGATGTACAATCGCGCTAATAAGTGATGTCTCGGCACCAAGTATGTTTTGATCAATAATTGGTATCAGCAATATCTAAGCTTCATTTCTTCGTATTGAGTGAAATATACACACATGTTCCTACACTTACCCACCCTATTCAACATCTGACAGACATTAATACAGCACAGAGCAAGCCAAACGTAATGACAGCTGGGACATGACTTATTAGCGCCACCGTATTTTTCGTTATATTCTGGCAACTATTAGACGATTGTATACACAACATTCAAAATAAAGCTATTAGATTAATCAATAACCCTGCAATCACACAGGGCCTTCCTATATTATCCATACGAAGAAACGTTGCATCCCTTGCATTATTCTAGATATTTTCACAGCAATTGTTCCGAGGAACTTGCTTCAATTGTGCCGCCTCTCCACATCTTTCCCCGTAGAACTAGGGCAGCTGAGAGCGCCCATGAATTTACACTTTCTCCTCCACAATGCAGAACTTCTGCTTATCAGAATTCATTTATCCCCAGAGCTACTACTCTTTGGAATTCACTTCCCTCGAATTGCTTTCCACAAACTTACAATCTACAAATGTTTAAATCCAGTTGTTACAAACATTTTATGAATGGAGGATGCCTTTAGGCACATGGACCTTTTTGTTTTATCTGTGTTTTTCCTTCCTCCGTTCATTGTCTCTTAACAAAAAAAAAAAAAAAAAAACCTAAGGAAGGACGTCTACTCATTGAAAGGATACAGACTATCTCAATTAATCCTTTTAGCTATCATGTATCTTCCCAAGCTTCATTAAATCTTCTAAATATAACTGAAACAAAATGAAAAAGACGTCACCGGTAGAGAAGGGGTTAATAAGACCAAATATATATTATAATTAGTAGGCCTACCATATTTCGTCTCTTTGTATTTGCTTTGTGTGTTCATTGTGTTCTGTTATGTTGTTCCTATTGGGGCTCTGTCTTGAGTCCCCCCCAAAAAAATAAAAAATAAATAAATTGTTATGCCCTGTTTTTCTACAGGTTTAACTTGGGTAATGTGAGTTCTAAATTGACTGGGTATATAAGGCTGCATGCACAATACAAGATATGAGGAATAGAGAACACAAAGAAACACATGGTAGCAAGTTACATGATCACGTTTATTGATATACCACTGCAGAATACTTGTGTAAGACAATATAATAGAATTGAACAACACTAGCATAAGTGGATCTGGATGGAGCCTAGTCTCCCACTTCCAACGTTCAGGTATTAATCTTCTGATCACTGGCTTTGATTTCACAGGTTTATATACCGAAGACCATCAATGTTACTTATAGATTCATATTCACTGTTAGATTTATTACTGGTAGCTCTGGTGCACAAGTAGTAGTTCACAGACTAGATTAGACACGCATTTTAGAGCACGGGAATTCTAGTAACCTCAGGGGGTACTGATCTAAGTTTTATATCCTTGTCTCAGAAATACATAGAACGCAAATCAGTGGGCGAACGTTAGATATCACTAGAGTTTTAATATCTGAATAAGGTAATTACGAGAGTCAAGGTCGCCTGTTAATTAAAGAGCACTGATCGCTTAGTACGTCCCAAATGGAATGGTTAAGTATGAATTACACTGGGCAAGGTCTTAGCCACTTCGTAGAAATATTAATTAGTGAATCTAAAACAGCACAGTAATATGTAGTACTGCTAAAGGGAATCTTGGGTAGTATCTGATGGGTCTGGTCCTGGTTATCTTGCGTCCATGATGTTGGGGGCTAACGACTGGTTCCGCGGCCGTCCAGGGGGGCCATATGTGTGAAGTTCTTCAATACGTGGGCAGGTCCTTCTATCCAAATCTGCCACGGAGTCTGCCGGTTCTGGGATCTCACTCCGGAACAACACAAGGGCAGAGCTAGAAATTAACTGCAGGGTAGTGACCCCTGGTTGGTGTCTAGCTTTCAACTGATTTGACTGGGGGCGGGAGTTAGATTTATAGGCTCGGTTCTGGACCCTGTAGACAGTAGGGATCTCGAGTCTTATGGACTTAATTGAGCTCTCAATAGATATGGGGACTAGGTAAGATGGTAATTACTGTTGTGGCACAGGGCGATAGGAAGCCTTTATATTTTCATATAACTGAGCCTTAGTAAGAGGTACTATTTTTGCTATACTGGACGTATTTAGGGGAGAGAGACTGGATCTACTTTGCGAGGAGGATGGGGACAGCTGTGATAGGAGCGTCTCTCTAGATTGTTCAATCTTCATTCTATGGTATAGCTGAGGTGCTAATTTAGTGATCAGAGCATGCAAGAAAGGTAAATGGTTTATTGTGAGTTAATAGAGGTTAGTAAAGGTGTTAGTCATTCATGGTTAGTTCATTGATACGAAGAATTCCTGTGCTACCTGGCAATGACTCGAAAGTCAAAACAGGGGCCAGGTATACCTCCGCGGGGGTGGGGGTCTCCCTCCTCGGGTGGGCAAAAAGGGGGAGCGGGGCGCCCTCTCTCTGATATAGTCGTCCGGCGGCTGTGGCTAGGGGCTTGCCATATCACCAGTGTTTGTAATAACCCTCTGTGTATGAGACAGATGTGAGTGTCTTTAATACCAAAACCGAAGGTGCCTTAGCTAGCTGGTTTTACTCGGCTGGTTGTTAATTGTAGGGTTTGCTGGATATGGTGGAGACTGGGTTGCTAACTCTGCCACATTTATCTGGAAGTATGGCAATAGAAGTTAGTTACTGGCGGGGCGGCTAGCCTCGCACCGACGACCATTGGGTGCAGGGTTGTGAATGTGTTGTAAGAGAATAGATGGCATGCAAGGGGCTAGTAAAGTTCTAATGTTGTTCTGGCCTACTAAGTGAAGGTAGGCTGGATAGGAGTATATATAAAAGGTTGGAGAGCATTAGTAACGGACAATTCAAGGATCTTCAAGAGGTATGAGAGAGAGGCTAGGTCGGTCAAGAGTCGAGAAGCGCGGGTGTCTTAATGAGAGGGGGGGGGGGGGGAGTTCAAGGGTTACAGGGAAATTTTGCCCCTAAGGTCCCTGGGCGTGGGGGTGGCATTAGGCTACAATTGATATGGAAGTTTGAAAAGGCAGTAGAATACGTTAGCCAAATGCTACCGGGGAATGCAACTATGGGGTGGTATATGAGTCTGGAAAAGATAGAGTTATGTGATCAGTCAGAGGGTTATGGATACTATTAGTTGGCCCTGGGAACTGCGTTTTCTATTAAATATAAAATACCACCCACAGCGGCAGTTCGTAGGGGTACTTAGTTATTGTTTCGGGGTACTTATGACAGATACTGGTAACCAGGTTATCTTATACAATCTCTGGTTGGGGTAAGAGGTGTAAGACACGAAATAAATTGGCGTAGTGTGTGCTGTGGATACGAAGGAGGCAAGGGGAAGACGTATGACAATTGTGGAAAGTAAATGGAAAAAGGTGAACACAATGGCGGAGAAAAATACTTAACCTAAGGATTGCATACATAGATTTATGGGGCGATGGGTCTTCAGAAGCTTAGTCTGGCAAGACAAGATGTTAGGGAATGTTAATATTAATACTTAGTTACTAGAGGAGCAATGCAAGGGGCGACTGAGCACGGGTTACATATATCTATACTCGTCATGGAATATGATATACGAGGTCTAGGGACAAGCGTGGGTGTTTGAACTTCTAAGATATATAACATCTACTTCTCGGATGTAAGAACATACATAGATATATTTATGGCTGTCTGATGTGTTGGCATTGGCTCAACGTCGGGACAGGGCATGTTTTTAATATGAATGTATATTCTTATTCATCATCTTTGTAGTTAGGAGTGTAGGACACGAGGGGGTTAGTGTACGTGAGGTGTGGAAAATGGTCAGTTTTAGAAAAGGTAAATGGGTGTGTCCTGGAGCTGTTTAGCCCTGCGGGCTTGGGCCTGGCTGAAATGGCTGGCTCGGTCGGCTGGTCCTTTCGTTTTGTGGACCTTTCCTTTGGTGTTTCTGTGTGGTGTTCGTTCATGGCTTCTGTGGTGGGCTTCTCGTTCTGGGGCATTTTATAAATAAATAAACAAATAAATACAAAAAAGAAAAAAGAAAAGTGGGGATTGGGCCTGAGTACATACATACCATATTTCACTACAAATTCTTCAAAATAACATACATTTTGATGGGAACTTTGCAATTTAACGCCAGTTGAAAAGAAACAGGCTATAGCCGCCTGAATGGAACGTGTCCAATTCAGGAAATCTATACTGACGTCCTACGGTTCTCGGTACTATCGTATTATAGTGTTGCCAGTTTAGCTACTTTCCCGCTGGATGTAGATATATTTATTTGATCTAACGTTGCTTTTTTACATCTAGCGCCATTAATTCTAGCAATATTTCGGAGATTTGAGTCAATTTCGAGCGATATGCCAGAGATTGAGGCATTATTCAAGCGATTTTCATAATTTAATACAATCTAGCGACATTAGAAAACGGATCTAGCGGTATTGTGTGTTAAGACTTGGTAACCCTGGGACTGACTCTGACTCGCAATAGTGCTCAGTTGGCTGCTATATTGTGTTGCGAGTGGTTGTGGAAATATATGTTATCACCAAACATTGGGTAAAGGATTACTATTAGGAATCGACAGTATTCCATCGATCTCTATGTGCCTAATAAGTCTGTAAGAGTCCTTGGACTGCCACATGTATTTGTTGACTTCATTAATTGAGTTTAGAAGTGAAGTTGGTTGGTGAAAATATATAATAACATATACATCATTATTCATTACTATGTATATTGAGAGACTCAAACTAGAAACATGTGACAGTAATACGCATATTAGCCTATGTGTAAGCTTGGGATGGTTGGTAATTATATTGAATATAATGTAATGGTTTTATGTGTGCAATAGCCTATATTCATATAACAACTTATTTATTTATTTAATTTTGAGTTTCCTCGTTAGAGAAAACTGTATAATATACAGTATTATATAATGTTAATAAGTAGGATATATATACAGTATTATATAATGTTAATAAGTAGGATATATACAGTATTATATAATGTTAATAAGTAGGATATATATACAGTATTATAAATGTTAATAAGTAGGATATATATACAGTATTATATAATGTTAATAGGATATATATACAGTATTATATAATGTTAATAAGTAGGATATATATACAGTATTATATAATGTTAATAAGTAGGATATATATACAGTATTATATAATGTTAATAAGTAGGATATATACAGTATTATATAATGTTAATAAGTAGGATATATATACAGTATTATATAATGTTAATAAGTAGGATATATATACAGTATTATATAATGTTAATAAGTAGGATATATATACAGTATTCATAATGTTAATAAGTAGGATATATATACAGTATTATATAATGTTAATAAGTAGGATAATATACAGTATTATATAATGTTAATAAGTAGGATATATATACAGTATTATAATGTTAATAAGTAGGATATATACAGTATTATATAATGTTAATAAGTAGGATAATATACAGTATTATATAATGTTAATAAGTAGGATATATATACACAATATAATGTTAATAAGTAGGATATATATACAGTATTAATGTTAATAAGTAGGATATATATACAGTATTATATAATGTTAATAAGTAGGATATATATACAGTATTATATAATGTTAATAAGTAGGATATATATACAGTATTATATAATGTTAATAAGTAGGATATATATACAGTATTATATAATGTTAATAAGTAGGATATATATACAGTATTATATAATGTTAATAAGTAGGATATATACAGTATTATATAATGTTAATAAGTAGGATATATATACAGTATTATATAATGTTAATAAGTAGGATATATATACAGTATTATATAATGTTAATAAGTAGGATATATATACAGTATTATATAATGTTAATAAGTAGGATATATATACAGTATTATATAATGTTAATAAGTAGGATATATATACAGTATTATATAATGTTAATAAGTAGGATATATACAGTATTATATAATGTTAATAAGTAGGATATATACAGTATTATATAATGTTAATAAGTAGGATATATATACAGTATTATATAATGTTAATAAGTAGGATATATATACAGTATTATATAATGTTAATAAGTAGGATATATACAGTATTATATAATGTTAATAAGTAGGATATATATACAGTATTATATAATGTTAATAAGTAGGATATATATACAGTATTATATAATGTTAATAAGTAGGATATATACAGTATTATATAATGTTAATAAGTAGGATATATACAGTATATAATGTTAATAATAGGATATATACAGTATTATATAATGTTAATAAGTAGGATATATATACAGTATTATAATGTTAATAAGTAGGATATATATACAGTATTATATAATGTTAATAAGTAGGATATATATACAGTATTATATAATGTTAATAAGTAGGATATATATACAGTATTATATAATGTATAAGTAGGATATATATACAGTATTATATAATGTTAATAAGTAGGATATATATACAGTATTATATAATGTTAATAAGTAGGATATATATACAGTATTATATAATGTTAATAAGTAGGATATATATACAGTATTATAATGTTAATAAGTAGGATATATATATACAGTATTATATAATGTTAATAAGTAGGATATATATACAGTATTATATAATGTTAATAAGTAGGATATATATACAGTATTATATAATGTTATAAGTAGGATATATACAGTATTATATAATGTTAATAAGTAGGATATATATACAGTATTATATAATGTTAATAAGTAGGATATATATACAGTATTATAATGTTAATAAGTAGGATATATACAGTATTATATAATGTTAATAAGTAGGATATATACAGTATTATATAATGTTAATAAGTAGGATATATATACAGTATTATATAATGTTAATAAGTAGGATATATATACAGTATTATATAATGTTAAAGTAGGATATATACAGTATTATATAATGTTAATAAGTAGGATATATATACAGTATTATATAATGTTAATAAGTAGGATATATACAGTATTATATAATGTTAATAAGTAGGATATAATACAGTATATATAATGTTAATAAGTAGGATATATATACAGTATTATATATGTTAATAAGTAGGATATATATACAGTATTATATAATGTTAATAAGTAGGATATATATACAGTATTATATAATGTTAATAAGTAGGATATATACAGTATTATATAATGTTAATAAGTAGGATATATATACAGTATTATATAATGTTAATAAGTAGGATATATACAGTATTATATAATGTTAATAAGTAGGATATATATACAGTATTATATAATGTTAATAAGTAGGATATATATACAGTATTATATAATGTTAATAAGTAGGATATATATACAGTATTATATAATGTTAATAAGTAGGATATATACAGTATTATATAATGTTAATAAGTAGGATATATATACAGTATTATATGTTAATAAGTAGGATATATACAGTATTATATAATGTTAATAAGTAGGATATATATACAGTTTATATAATGTAATAAGTAGGATATATACAGTATTATATATGTTATAAGTAGGATATATACAGTATTATATAATGTTAATAAGTAGGATATATACAGTATTATATAATGTTAATAAGTAGGATATAATACAGTATATAATGTTAATAAGTAGGATTATATACAGTATTATAATGTTAATAAGTAGGATATATACAGTATTATATAATGTTAATAAGTAGGATATATATACAGTATTATATAATGTTAATAAGTAGGATATATATACAGTATTATATAATGTTAATAAGTAGGATATATACAGTATTATATAATGTTATAAGTAGGATATATACAGTATTATATAATGTTAATAAGTAGGATATATACAGTATTATATAATGTTAATAAGTAGGATATATATACAGTATTATATAATGTTAATAAGTAGGATATATATACAGTATTATATAATGTAATAAGTAGGATATATACAGTATTATATAATGTTAATAAGTAGGATATATATACAGTATTATATAATGTTAATAAGTAGGATATATACAGTATTATATAATGTTAATAAGTAGGATTATATACAGTATTATATATGTAGGATATATAGTATTATAATGTTAATAGTAGATATACAGTATTATATAATGTTAATAAGTAGGATATATATACAGTATTATATAATGTTAATAAGTAGGATATATATACAGTATTATATAATGTTAATAAGTAGGATATATATACAGTATTATATAATGTTAATAAGTAGGATATATATTTTATAGCGAAGAAAAAAAACTAAGCAACACAAAAAAGGGGGGGGGGTTACTAAGTCATAATGCCTAAGTATTCATTCGAGGACTCTTCTTCTTCTTCTTCTTACCTCTGACTGGGTATAGGGTATCCTAGTGTTTACTAGCCTATACCCCTTTGAAAGGACATTAGCCTAACCTAACAACCTTACCTAACCTAACTTAGTATTATAGGTGGGGGCTGCTGCCCCCACACCCCCGCTTTGACTTAGATTTTTGGTGCATTTGTCTGTGAAGTGGGTATTTTTCAATTTGTTGATAACGAAAATCCTCCATGTGGACTATATGGAGAAAAATATGATGAATCTATTGGTGCCTATTTTCCCTAATAAATTGTTTCTCATAACGTCGCACTACTGTCCTTGAATATTATCCATGACCTAACTAACATATTTGTCTAAATAATATATCGATGGTTTCGACCCGGTGTAGAAATAAATAAATTCCAAGGTCTGTGTGGTTATTGTGACTTGTGAGTGTCAATGCATCTATGTAAATTCATGTAAATCAGGAAATGCCTTTCGTGGTGATGTAACTACCAATCAGAGAGCTCCTTCGTGGACACACCCTCCCTCCCCACCAATCAAACCTTGCTCTTGTACTCCCCCAGCTGATCCTGCTCTCTCTCTCTCTCTCTCTCTCTCTCTCTTTCGATTATAGGTTAGTTCAAATATAGCCTATTCACATTTAAGATGTGTGTGTGTGTGTGTATTTTGCACAATTCAGGCCGTGGTGGTCAAGTGGTGAGCACGCTCGCGTGTGAATCTGAAAGACCCGGGATCGAATCCCTGCCACGGCGGACATTTAGTGGGTGCGGTAGTACGTCCTAGCATGTTTCACATGCTTGCACCCAGTCAGGGGACATCCTGACGACGTATACAGACAAAACACACATAACAAAGCCACTCCAACACCTTCCTCTCTCTCCAACACCCCTTCTCCCCTCTCAACACTCTTCTCTGAGCTATTGCCGATAAAAATGGCATGTTCAGTCCTGTACAGAATCGTAAGATTCAGAGTCGTAAAGATTCCAGGACGAGCTCATCAGCGGCGGATCCCCAGATCGACCGTGGTGATTGTCACCTCAACATCTACAAAAAACAAATACATTTGTGTGGTGCGGTATGAGACGTTTTTCCAGGATGTCTCGGCAGGAAAACAAAATCGTACACCAGGCAGCGCGGCGCCCAGTTGGCATCGTGAGGGTTTTTGTTTCGCTTACTTTTACTCCAGATAATCGAAGATTAAAGACACTCAGCCGGCGATAGTTAACGGATTTACATATACACTAGGAATAATTATACATGTTCTAACAATTATGGTAGTTTGATCCATGTTTCTATTCACATTTGCAAGGCAGAGGCCGTTTTGGATCCAGGGGGAACTAGGCGGAATTTGAGCGAACATGAACGAATAGCTGTGGAATTCTCGGCCAAGCACGTCATGATAGCATGTTATCACTTATCAGCCACATTAGCTCACCCAGTCACCATTCAACGTGCAGTGTGTAACTTGTAAGGCAAACGGCGAATTTGTAGTGTAAATATAGCGAAAAAATGTGCATGATGGCCAATTAAATCAATGTTATTATAAAGCGATGTACTGGCTGAAATGATTACGAGTTGTGGGCTATTAGGAGACTCAAACTGTAGGCCTATACATGTAACAATAATACACATATATGTAGGCTTGTGATGGATGGAAATTATATTGAATTTTATTTAATGGTTTTATGAGAGCAATGGTAGGCCTACATATAATAGCTTAAGCACGGTTAAATATCGATTTCTACTGGTTGAACTTTTTTGGTTGCAGAGAGCCGTGGTGGTCAGTGGAGAGCACGCTCACGTGTGAATCTGCAAGACCAGGGATCGAATCCCTGCCACGGTGGACATTTAGTGGGTGTGGTAGTACGTCCTAGCATGTTTCACATGCTCGCACCCAGTCAGGGAACACCCTGACGACGTATACAGACTAAACAAACATAACAAAGCCACTCCAACAGCTTCCTCTCTCTCCAACACCCCTTCTCTCCTCTCTACACGCTTCAGAAAAATAGGAAAAGTAGAATGTAAATACGAGATGCCGTTGTAAAGGCTTATCCCTCAATACAATACTTCATCTGATCTGATCTGAGTGGTGATGCTTTCTGTTACCATGTTAGATTAATGTATGTCTCCTAAAATATGTCAAGGTCAAAACAAAATAATTGTCTGTATTCTTAGTATCCATAAGGCGAAGTGAGGTGGTATGTGTGAGTGTACAGTTCGTTGTCATACGAACAAACCTTGGGTAGAACATAAGACTTTCTCTCGGTTATATGTATTTTAACTCTAAATTCTTTAACTTAAAAACAACTTGAGTAATAAAGTTATTTTTTATCATTTGGGAAGAGTTAGCCAGGGAATAATTGGGGAAATAAACAGCCTATTTGTTCTAGCCCGTTTTGAGTTACATATGTTAGGGGTAATGAAGTCTGGCCTCCGTATAATGCACAGAGTATAGTCAGTCAATTAAAGTATATATATATATAATTGCATATCTGACTATAGATAGTATAGTCTATTCATTATGATTGGCCCAAAAATATTAACTATTTACCTATATACAGTATATTGGCTATCTCAATAATGACTAGAGACATCAAGCTAATATTTCTACCTGAAATGCTGGGTCCCAAAAACTCCCCAGCTTTGAGATGCCTGGCACGGGTTCGAACCCTGGTTAGGGACAGTCATGTATGTATTGACCAGACCCACGCGCTAACCGACTGTACTACCACGGACGTACAATAGGATAGTAACCTTAGTTCTCCTTGAAAGAACCAGGTGATAGTCTCGTGGTGATTCACATGATGGGTTTATTAGACTTCGCCATCAACGACTATTTTACACTATCCCAGACGTCAACTCTGGTAGCACAGTACTGGGGTTGCGGGATTTTTCGGGTACAGGGCATTACACTACCGTTTAGCAAGTGTCAATCAGGGAATAGGTGTGGAAATGTTCAGCCCATTTGCTATAGGCCTAGAGCTTTATGAGTTACAGATGTTAGAAGTCATGATTTCTGGCCTAGTTATAATTAACAGCGTATAGTTTGGGATACAGTAGTCTTTTGAATAATCAATATTTCCATTTGGTTCATTCAATATACAGTATGTGAGCCAGAAAATTTTACCCGTAACCTAGACTGTAACTCAAAAGGGCTAGAGCAAATGGGCTGTAAATTGCCACCACCTAATCCCTGGTTGGCCCTTCCCAAATAGTAGAAATATTAGTTGGATTACTCTAGTCGTTTATGAGTTATAGAGGTTAACGTTCAGGAGTGTTGGCCTACTTATTTGGAACAGGGTATAGCAGCTCAAGGGATCTATAACAAATTGTTATGAATCAATACAATTTGAAGGGGGTGACATTTACATGAACTACAATAATATACATACTAATTGATATTGGTTGTCACATCGAAATATATCTAAAAACTATATAGCACCTAATATAAACTACAATTACCCCCAGGGGGGAAGGGGGCCTTGACCTATGGTGGAGGAAAAAAAGAATATGCCTCACACATCCTACTGCAAGTCGTACAAGGAGACTAATAGGGGGGGATGGCGGTAGACTTGCGGACCAACAGCCATCACTACAGTATACAATGAAGCCTTGTTATGGCGCTGGCATTGTTTTCATATGACAGTGCTGTGACAGGGCTTCATTGTTCTAGCTCCAAATTGCCTAATGGCGGCACACTGGCGGGGGATGTCGCTCCCTCTGGACCCGGACCTGGCGCCCTGGGCCCAACCTGGACGAAATGGATCCAGAGGGTACAGTGTGTAGTGTTTCCCCGGACTGGCACTTTCCGCCCAATAGTATAGGGGCCCGAATCTGGTGATAGCGCTCCAGGAGGCTGCCCTATCATTGGGCGAAAAATACCGGACCAGTCGCAGTGCCGTGTATGCACACGGGATGCATCCCTGCGGCTGGTTCTGGTGGGGCACACCGAGGCCACTGGATCCTGTTGTTGTTGTTGTTGTTGGCGTGTTTATTTTATACTAGCCCACTGGGCCAGGGCCCTCATAAGGCTAGTGTTCGGTTAGGAGGTGCAAAGTCAACTTAGTCAAGTCATGTAACTGTCAGTAGTCAGATATCATCATAAAGTTTGGTGGCTCTCCGGAATTGTCGGATTGGAGCGAAAGCGAAGGAGGATGACTCAGAAAGAATAGAGTGTAATGAGGCGTGCTGCAGGAATCGTCGTCGTTCTGATTCATACACCGGACAGACACAGAGAAAATTATGGGGTGTGACATAGTTGACACTCAGGTGGTAGATCGTGAGGGGTGGTCATCAAATAACTGGATTATACCCCCATGTAATCTCTTGGGGGAAGGTGCTGGGAATGGTCCCAGGGTAGACTGGAGCCGAATATGACTAAACCTAAAGAGAAACAACGTAAGTCCGATGATCTAAAACCGCACAGGATAAGGACAAGTGCCCCCCACAATCTTAGAATTGCAAGTGTGAATGTTGCTCTTCTGTAAATCTAAAATGGCTTACTTAAGAATGGGACCTTCTATTTTTTTTTCTTAAAAAAAAATGAAAAAAAAAAATGTTGCAGTTTGAATCTGCGTGCAAATGAAGTGGCAGAGATGTGTGAGAAGAGGCGAGTGGACGTCTGCTGTGCTCAGGAAACACTCTGGAAAGGGCCTGTGGTACAGTGGATTGTTGGAAGAAAGAAAAGACAGGATCTACTGGAAGGGGGTGGAGACTGATAAAGCGAAAGGTGGAGTGGGTGTTCTGGTGGCTGAAGAGTTGGCAGAAAGTGTGCTTCAGATTACTAGAGAGGCTGATTGTTTTGAAGTTGAAAGTTGGTGAAAGAATTCTAAATGTGATATCTGCATATGCTCCACAGGCTGGCCTACAGAAAGAGATTAAAAAGGATTTCTGGAATGACACCGTCAGTGTCATTTCGGGCCTCTCGGAGAATGAAATAACAATCTTGGGAGGGGGACCTGAAAAGTCACGTAGGAGCATCTGCAGATGGATACGAGGGAGTACATGGAGGAAATGGGTACGGAAGGAGGAATCTGGAAGGCGAATATATACTGGAGTCCTGCGTTGCACTCAACATGGGTGTGTGTAACACGAAGTTCAAGAAAAGACAGAGCCATCTGGTCACATATAACTCTGGGGTCTCCAGTAGCCAGATAGATTACTTCTATCCTGCGCCCCCTAGTGCAGAGGATGCGCTAGATAGAGGTAATTATAGGGGCCTGAAAATGCTTGACCGAATCATGAAGGTCTGTGAGAGAGTCTTTGAGGGTTTGATCAGGCAAAGCATCTCCATTAATGATATGCAGTTTGGTTTTATGCCAGGGCGTGGTACAACCGATGCTGTCTTCATAGTCATGCAGATACAGGAAAGATACTTACTGAAAGGCAGGGATCTTTACTTTGTGTTTGTAGACCTGAAGAAGGCCTTTGACAGGGTGCCTAGAGATGTTGTGCAGTGGGCTATGAGGAAACTTGGTGTGGAAGAGTGGCTGGTGCATGTGATAATAAAGATGTATGAGGATTCGCGAACTGCGGTGAGGGTGAAAGGTGTACTGAGTGATGAGTTCACAGTCCGTGTTGGAGTTCATCAGGGTTCAGTGTTAAGCCCCCTACTCTTTATTATGGTCCTGGAGGCACTGTCTAGAGCTTTTAGAGGCGGACTCCCATGGTAACTGTTTTATGCAGACGATTTAGTCCTAATAGCTGACAATATGGAAGATGCTGAGGCCAAATTCAGAAGATGGAGAGAGGGCATGGCGAGCAAGGGTTTAAGAGTCAATATTAACAAAACCAAGGTTATGCATTGTAGATTGAGACGAGGCAATGTGGAAAAAAGCGGTGAATACTGATGTGCAGTGTGTGGAAAGGGTGTGGGCGCTAACTCGATTCGATGTAGCATCTGTCGATGTTGGGTACACCATGGGAGTAAGTGCTGTAGTATAATAAAAGGACCCCTGCCGAAGGATAAGTCAGAAATAGAGAAATTTGAGTGTGTGGTGTGCAAAGGCGAGCTTGTGTTAAGTGATGATCCTGTGGCTGTGAACTTTGGAAATAAGTCATTGGAGCTGGTGGACAAGTTTTGTTACCTAGGAGATACCATCTCTGCCGGTGGTGGGGCCGAGGCTGCCACTGTTGCTAGAATTAGATGTGGCTGGGGGAAGTTCAGAGAACTGCTGCCAAAGAATGCCTCTCCCCCTGAAGGGAAAGGTGTATGCCTCATGTGTTAGAAGTGCAATGACGTATGCTTTAGAAACATGGGCCGTTAAAGTAGAGTATGTCAACAGAATGGAACGTAATGAGATGAGAATGGTGGGATGGATGTGTGGGGCCAGGCTACAGGATAGAATAACAAATGATGAGTTGAGGAGACATTTAGGTATAAAGAGTATTAGCGAGGTGAAGCGTACAAGTAAACTGGGATGGTATGGACATGTGGAGAGAATGGATGAACAAAATTGGGTGAAAAAATGCAGGTCTGTGATTGTGGAGGGAGCTACACCAAGGGGTAGATCGAGGAAGACCTGGGATCGGACTATACGTGCCGATCTCAAATCCAAAAAATTGACAAGTGAAGCAGCCCTTAACCTCTAAGCTGTGCAGGTAGGGTAGAGATACCAAAGGAGACGAATTGTCCAGTAGAGACGCACTTCATGCAAAAAAACTGCCATGCAAAAAACTAAAGTACCTGAAAAGAAAACAAATACATCAAAAAATACTTTATGCTATTAGTGATGTTCTCAAAGACTACCAGCCTAATAGGACACACATTTATCTTGAGAAAAAATAAACAAAAATAAAAATTAGATTTTCGGGGTATCTCTTAGCCCAAACCTAAGAAAGCGATTTTTCACAGCTCATTTTTTTCCTACTTCTCTAACTCGGATCGTTTTTCTTTTGTTTCAAATGGAAAGAGCATGTCTTGAACTATACTCTTGCATGGTTTCATGACTCTTCCATGAACGAGTGCTTGTGAAAGTGGGTGCGTCCCCATTGGTTCATAATATGGTCCAAAACCAATGGAGACACATTTTTTCAAACTGGGTTTAGAAAGGCATAAACTGCATGCATGGTAAACCCCAATCTCGCCCCACCTCCTCCTGTATTCATGGTCGAGTTTCCTTTGATGGTGGTGGAGCTACCTTCATTTGACTTCGAGGCCCAATGGAGACGCACACGTGCGGGCCATATAGAGACGCGTCTGGATGGGGTGGTGGTGTGCGTCTCCATTGGTTTAGTGTTATTTATCAAAGTTATCTGCCCTATTTATAATATTATATCTTATTTCAGTTGCAAGAATATTGAATTAATAGTGCATGAACTACAACTACAAACTAACAGAAATGGAAAATAGAAATAAATAGCGTATGAACTATCGAATAAAGACTAAATAATGACAGAAATAATCGTACAATTTGTTTTTGTCACGTAGGTCTAAGTGTGAGCTTTCGATACCCAGCTTCACAACACACACACACCCACACACTCACACACTTAGGGGTCTAAATGTGGCCAAATTGCACTTTTTCATAGACCGTGACTGAACATCAACAAGACATAGGTCTACTTGTTTGGACGTCCCTCTGACTCCCTCACTGGAGTGACTCGTGCTGCCGTGCGGTGGCGCCAGTGGCACAACCCTTTAGTAGAGGGTTGTGCCAGTGGGGGGCGAAGGAGAGAGGGAAATCGACACTCCTTTATTTCTCTCTCCTCCCCCACTTTGCGAATCGGTAATTTGTGGGTTATTTCGCATATTTCTTTGTTACTATGCATCTTATATGCATTTATGTGCTTTGTGGTGATATAATATTGATATTGTTACGAACTGGCACTCGGGTACACAAGGGCTCTCAATCAGGACTCGAATACGGCTCGCTGCCACAACGGAAATACACGATCCCAACCCCTGAGTACTGCCAGCCGAACAAAAAACACCAATACCCTCCAGAGTTCAATCTGCTATAACGGGGTATACAAGAACTCGGTACTAGTGTTCAACAACAGACTAATAAAGAGACAGGAATTATCTAGTCTGGTCAACAATCAAACAATGAAGTAAGAAACAACAACACAAAAGAATAGTGTTGGCCGAAGCCGAAGTAATCCACCCTTGACTATGAACTTAAGAAGTCCTCCACCCTCTACTTCGGATCGGCACTATTACGTTACGTTAATTAATAGTCCTTAAGCATCGAGCAAGGAATCTTCTGAAAAAAGTTAGATGCTTCTCGGATGCTCGTAAGAAGTACGTATCGGATTTTGAACAGTAATTCAATAAGCAAAAACACTGGCAATTAAATACTATTAAAGGTTTAAATTGGCATAAGAATAATTAAAAGAATATGCAATAGTAAATGGCAAACATTAAAAAGAAGTACTCCGCAAATGCAACGGCAATAGCCTACTCGGATTGTGCTCGTGGGCCACTAATCACTAAGTAGCCAAGCTTGCAACACATGAAATCAATAGTGCATAAACAATATCATACATAAGGAAAGCTTCAATACTATTCTGTATCTACTAATCGAGTAAAGTCTAGCTGGGGTACTGTGGGCAAAAGGTAGCAGTGACTGAGCAAAAACGGCTCGTAGCCTAGCGAAGTCCTCACAACTGTTTAAAGTATTACGTTAAAACTAACAAGTGCACTTTGAGAAATCCAGATCCCTTGTATCTGGTTTTCTCCCGGCTCCTTGACAAAGTAAAAACAAACTGTTAATAAAATACAGGGTGGTTAGGCTCTTGCCCTCACGCACTGTAAATTATTAACTCAACACAGTCAGCCGCGAAGACAACCTAGGCTTCACTGAACCGAAACGAGTATGCAGGTTTATAGCTTAACCACTGCATCAAACAACAACTCGTAACACAGAAAAGCCTTACCCCAGTCTAGCATTACCTAGACTAGCAGAAAACAGGAATAATAATAATAACACACAGGGAAATGCATATACAAGTGCAACAAACATAAATCAATCCTATTCTAAGTCAACCCTTCCAAAATAGGCTATCTAATAGGCAAGTATCTCGTGAGAACTCAAGCGATAATACGTTGGCTGACTAGCTCTGCACCAACGGGACCATGGAAGTTAAACAGGCAGGGAAAAGAGGAGATAAGAATGTAAGGTAGTAGAGAAAGTTCCCATCAGTCAGAAGAATATATATAGTTAGCAAGGGAAATGAGAAGTCGCTCTGCCTAATGAGTTCTGATGAAAAAATGGCTAGACTTCCCTTTTTATACCCGGCCCTCTAGTGAGCCCAATTTGAACTACTAAGGACCGCCCACTGACAACCATTACGTAATTTCTCTCTCTCCTCTGGGATAGACAAAGGCTCCCCTAGCACTGAGGGAGGGAGGAATGGGAGTGAGTTAGGCCCACCTCCCGCCTGGCGCACCCACTGACCCCCAACTGTGGCTGTTTCTCTTCCCATCATTACAAATAAGTTTTACACACAATACTTATAACTAATGATATAAAATAGAACTCGTTGACTCAGATGAAAACAAAATACATATTCATAATACTTATAGTACAACGGCTCACATGAACTAAGTTAGGAAACTCTACATAGACTACAGCCAAAGTTCCTGCCCTGACAATCCTAGCGAGAGTGGGGCATGACTAGGCGTTCTGTACAGCATGCTCACACGTGGACATGCGTCACACCTCCCCCAAGATTTTACTCGCTCAACCCTGAGCTAAAATCTGACAAACACAGAACCCCATCAAGCCCCTCACACCCAGCGACCGCATGGCACTAAAACAAAGCTGAGTTTATCACCAAAACACATCTTATTATTAAAAATAAATTCACATTTTATAACTCCTCCCAACAATATCAAAAAGACACAATATCATGCTCCCAGAGCGAGCTTACAGCAGCTCAGCCGTTTGATAGTTCGTGGACTACTCAAACTCTATAGGCTATGACAAACTTATACGATTACCTATATCAAAAGAAAGAGTTTTTATATGATTTTTATATTTTAATATATTTTTCCCGGCTGCACTATAAGGGCAGCCTATTTTCCTCCACTCAAACCCACACACCTGTGATAGCCTACGACTGATCATCCACCCTTGATAAACAATCCGCGATCACATTGTCACATCCAGCAATATGACGGATGTCCAGGTTATACTCCTGCAACATCAAAGACCACCTGGTCAGTCTCATATTGCGATTGTGAAATTGATTCAGGAATCTCAAAGGGTGATGATCAGTGTAGATAACCACGACTGGTCCATAGGCTGGAACATACACCTCGAAGTGCCTGAGCGACAGCACAATCGCCAGTAATTCCTTTTCTACTGTAGAATAGTTCTTTTGTGCAGCATTGAACTTCTTAGAAAAGAAACTTACTGGGTGTTCCACACCTTCATTGTCTGTCTGTAGCAAGACGGCACCAGCCCCTACACCACTAGCATCTGTTGCCAGCTGAAAAGGCCTGTTAAAGTTTGGGGCCCTGAGTATCGGGTGAGTACATAGCAAATATTTCACCAAAGTGAAAGCCTTTTCACACTCTGGTGCCCACAAAAACTTTTTGTCTTTAGATAACAAATCTGTGAGAGGTGCCAACACCGTTGAGTAACCTTTTATGAAGCGTCTGTAGTAGCCTATCATACCCAAGAATCTCATAATCTGCTTCTTGGTTGTTGGGTGCGGAAATTTATTGATAGCCTGTACCTTGTTCTGAGGAGGGCACACCTGTCCCCTTCCCACTACAAACCCAAGGTACTGCACAGTGGCTTTTACGAAGTCACACTTTGCCAAATTTACTACCAGACCTGCTTCACTAAGTTTCTGGAACAAGGTCTCAAGGTGCTCACAATGGCTCTCAAAGTCGTCATCATAAATGATTACATCGTCCAAATATACGGTGCAATATGGAATGTCCTTTACAATTTCATTCATCAGGTTCTGAAACGTTGCTGGTGCATTCTTAAGTCCGTAAGGCATAACATTGCACCGGTAGGTACTCCCGTCCACAACAAAACCACATACCTCTTTAGCACGCTCGGACAAAGGTACTTGCCAGTAACCTTTTACTAAATCTACTTTAGACAAAAAACGAGCATTACCAATTTTGTCAACACTATCATCAACCCGCGGAAGAGGATATGGGTTAGTTGGAGTCAAACCGTTTAACCTACGGAAATCAATACAAAAGCGTACCTTGCCATCTGGCTTAGGCTGCAGTGTTACGGGGGAAGTCCACTTAACTGTGCCTTTCTCTATCAACCCTCTACCGAGCATATACTCCAACTCATCCCTCAGAGCTGTTAGTTTTATGGGGGGCACACGGTACGGGATTGAACTAAAGGGTATATGGTCCCCCACGTCAACATCATGCATAGCCTGAGTAGTGAGGCCTGGGTGTTCAGCAAATACAGTGGGGTATGAACCGAACAACTGACGGATAGCATCAAACTGCGGCTCAGGCAAATGAGCTATAGCCTCGTCAGCCCTTAGGCTCGAGTTCCCCGCCCACTGATCCGCTGAAACATGTTGATCCCAGCTATCCTCCTCTGAAGCTTGACTGTCCCCCTCTCCTTCTCCACCACGGCCCCAACAAGCCAACACAGGGACAGTGAGAGGCTCAGAGGGGCGCCTCACATACTCTTTAATAAGGTTCACGTGACATAACTGGTTCTTTTTCCTCCTGTCTGGAGTGGCAACAAGGTAGTCTAAGTCTGAAATTTTGTCTACAATTTTATAAGGTCCAGTGTACTTCGCAGAGAGGGGGTTACCAACCAAAGGCAACAAAATTAATACCTCTTGTCCTACAGTGAACTTCCGGAGCCTCACTTTGCAATCATACCTGTCCTTCATCAAAGCTTGTGATTCTGTCAAATTTCTACCTGCCATCTCCAGACTCTTAAGCATGCGCTCACGGCTTTCAAGCACATACTTTAATAATGGACAAGGCTGCACAGTCCCCTCCCAAATTTCTTTCAGCATGTTAAGGGGGCCCCTGACACGGTGTCCAAAAATCAGCTCGTTTGAACTAAATCCCAGGCTCTCACCAGGTACCTCCCGAGCAGCAAACAGCACATAAGGCAATCCAAGATCCCAATCCATACCGTTGTCAGCACAATAACACCTGAGCATGCTTTTAAGTGTAGCATGCCACCGCTCAAGCACCCCTTGACTCTCAGGATGATACGCTGACGATACTACTGCTCGTATCCCATGCTGTTGCATTGTTTGCTTGAACATGTTGGAGGTGAAATTAGATCCCTGATCAGACTGAATCTCCTCCGGGTACCCGTACCTTGAGAAGTACCACAACAAGTTACTGACTACCGTCTTAGCCATTCCATTTTTCATAGGGTGTGCATCGGGGTATCTAGTGGCAACATCCATTATGGTTAACAAAAATTTATTTCCAGCCTTAGTGGGAGGGAGTGGACCAACCATGTCAACAATAATTTTACTAAAGGGTGGCCCAATCACAGGAATAGGGTGTAACGGAGCCTTAGGAATAACTTGGTTCGGTTTCCCGACACGTTGACAAATATCACATGAGTTTATCCATGACTGCACATGAGACTTCATCCCCGGCCACCAAAACCATTTCCCCAAAGCCGCCACCGTTTTCTTGGCACCCAAATGTCCTGATAATGGAGAATCATGAGCCAACCTAAGCAAACTTTCCCTGCAGCCCTCTGGCACGACCAGCTGGTCAACTGTACCTGATCCGCCCTCCCAGTTCCTTTTAGGATCTTGATATCGGTGGTATAAAATTCCATTAACGAAAAAAAAATCCCCTGCCTTTGCATCCCTATCTTCTTCTAACTCCACAGCCCCATTGGTACACTGCAAAACCTCTGGATCCTCTAATTGCAACTTTCGAATGTCTGTGGGAGCCAACATGTCTAACTGCTTGGTCAACAACTCATGCCCTCCCCCAACATCCAACTTAGACATCCGGTTTTCTCGCTGCAGGTAACGGTGCTGTCTCTGAGTCTCTGCCTCCTCCACTACCTTATCAACTGTCTTAGGCACTGGAGTTACAACAGACTCGGTCAAAGGTCCTGCTATTGGGTCTTTTGGGAGAGCCACTGGTTCTAAACTCTTCAAACTTTTCCCAGCCTTCCGCTTCTCCTTAATTCCCTTCTTCCGCTGTTCTGTGGCCTAGGAAATAGGCTGTGATACCTTAACTCTTAATTAGCGGCGAGCAACATAAGTCGAGTTAAATAAAGCTGGACTATGTGGCGGCGCTCGACATAACTCGAGTGGCAATTTCAGCACGTAATGTGGCTGAGAGAGAGAGACAAGTGGTGGCAGGAGACTAGCGAGCGTATGACTGCTCCAGACCACCGCGGCGAACCTACTGACACAAATCTCAGCTCCCTCCTCCCTCTCTCACTCGCTACATACTCAATTATGTACTGAAAGTACCGAATTACCTGCTTTTTGCACTCGCGTTGCACGGTTATTGCAAGAAAACTATCCATCATACAAGGATCGTTATGGTGTCATTCGAAAGCTCTGTTTATGCCCTTTCAGGGATAGGTACTTGTTTTACGTTCTGGGTCTTATTTAGGCATGAAAATTATCACGTAAACAGCCCTATTTTGGCTAAAAACACCCCGCTGTGCGGTACACATAAATAAACCGCATAGGCCGCTCGTAAGGTGTTAAATGCTTGGGAACGAGTTACCACACATGCCATCTGTTGGTGTTGACAACTCACTACCCACTCTTGTTCCTCCCTACTCACGTCGGCCGGCCTCTCGGCAACGACTAAGGGTGGAACTTCTAAAGTAGGCACGCAAATTCGTTGCCGAGAAGAAGGTCGACGCCCTCCACTGGCAATTTCTCAACGATCCCAACATCTAAGTCCTTAATCACACCATCAACTTCCAGCTCCACACGAACCAACGGGTATGACCTGGTCGCATTAATACCCTGAACAACAACCACCCGTGCCGCATTAATTGGTCGCCCGTGAAATTCTTCAAAAGTGTCTGTGAAGCTCCAGTATCACGCAAAACTTCCACCTTATGCTGGAAACCCGCCCAACTTACCCTACCGGTCCCTCTATGGGCGCAAAAGACATCACGGACAGGGGACGAGCCTTCCTGAGTCTTATACATAGCCTGTGACCCTGCCGCTGGCAAACTACCCTGGGTAAATCCAGACGACATTTCAGCCACACCTATGCTGCGCACCAAAGACACGGCTGCAGTTGGCGGCTTACTAGGACAAGATTTTGCATAATGCCCCTTCTTTCTACAATGAAAACATTCCACTTCCCCTATCGGTTTCTTCCGATAAGGGGCGGAGTTCTGACCCTTCTGTAATGGGACGGCTGTAGTCTTTGGTTCAGTCCTGGTATCTTGGCTTTTAAACTGAGGTTTATATCTATAGTGATTGTCCTGAGCTCGAGGGTTTGGAGTATCGCGCCCCTTGGGAACTGCATCAACACGCTTTACAGATTCACATCCCCTGATTAGCGACAACCTGAGGTCAGCCATCTCAGCTGCCTCTTGAAGAGTTCTTGGGTTCTTTTCTTTAATAGTTAAAGTCATTTCTGCACCAGTACACTTATAAAACTGCTCGAGCAGAAACAGCTCAGTCAACTGTTCTGCCGTCTCAGCTTTCTCAGAACGTGCCCAGTTTTTAAGTGCATCTTTTAAGTCCCGGGCATGTTCAAGAAAGGTCGCCTCCCTAGTCTTTGTAACACCCCGAAACTTCAATCGATATGTTTCCGGTTGCAACTCGTATGCCCGTAGGACAGCTCTCTTCAATTCTGGGTACTCAATGCAAGACTCTAAAGGCAGTGCATCATAAGCCTTCAGACCCTTACCCATAAGTCTTGAGGAGACTAGAGCTGCCCACTTCTCTTCAGGCCAATTATGCTCCCTACACTTCTTCTCAAAACGATTAAAAAATTCTGTGACTTCAGTTTCACTAAATACCGGCACCAATTTGACTAATTGGGCCAAGGACTGTTCTCTTACTTGGCCCTCACGGCCCATCCGAGTCCCTGTCGACTCTGCACGAGACTTATCTAAATCTAATTTAGCACAATATTTCTCCGACTCGTACCTAAGCTCAGCCTCATGCCTCCTAACCTCAATCTCATGCCTCCTCGTCTCATCCTCCTGCCTCCTGGTCTCATTCTCCTGCTTCCTAGCCTCAATCTTAGCAAGCTCAAGTCTAAATACCATCTCTGGAGACAGGCAGGAAGAGGGAGCTGCCACTACTGAAGGAGGGGGGGCAAAAACTGGGGAACCACCACGTGCACCACCCGAGGGCACTCCAATCTGCCAATTCTCATCCCTCTGTGGGAGAGTGCTAACCTCCGGTAACTGAGTGGACGGCACTGTGGGAGTCGAGTGAGAGGGGATCTGGGGAGGAACCCCCCCAAACGCCCTCTCCTCCGAAACCCCATGTCGCCCACGCAACACCCAGGAAATCAGCTCCCCCTTGGACATCCCTGCTACATTGGAAATGCCCAAAACCTTGGCTATCAGGTACAAGCCACAAACATCCACCCCAGTCAGCCTCTCCTCCGTCACGTGGTACCGCTTACTCACAAAAACTCTAGCATCCTCCTCACTGGTTACTAACGGCACACCTTCAAATGACATCTCTCGCTCATCGTCAGTGCTAATGCACGACATACTGAAGTCCACAAAAAAATTCTCGAGACAAAAGTGTTAAACTTCCTATGCAAGCACTAATTACTAAATTAACTGGAGTCTCTTAAATGCTTTACTAATTGCCATACAAAAAAAATATTCTTCAATATGCACGCTAAAATACAAACAAACAAATGTTGTACAACTCTGCAAAAATGTATACTGTTCACAAAATCCTAAGCAAGGTCGCCATTTGTTACGAACTGGCACTCGGGTACACAAGGGCTCTCAATCAGGACTCGAATACGGCTCGCTGCCACAACGGAAACACACGATCCCAACCCCTGAGTACTGCCAGCCGAACAAAAAACACCAATACCCTCCAGAGTTCAATCTGCTATAACGGGGTATACAAGAACTCGGTACTAGTGTTCAACAACAGACTAATAAAGAGACAGGAATTATCTAGTCTGGTCAACAATCAAACAATGAAGTAAGAAACAACAACACAAAAGAATAGTGTTGGCCGAAGCCGAAGTAATCCACCCTTGACTATGAACTTAAGAAGTCCTCCACCCTCTACTTCGGATCGGCACTATTACGTTACGTTAATTAATAGTCCTTAAGCATCGAGCAAGGAATCTTCTGAAAAAAGTTAGATGCTTCTCGGATGCTCGTAAGAAGTACGTATCGGATTTTGAACAGTAATTCAATAAGCAAAAACACTGGCAATTAAATACTATTAAAGGTTTAAATTGGCATAAGAATAATTAAAAGAATATGCAATAGTAAATGGCAAACATTAAAAAGAAGTACTCCGCAAATGCAACGGCAATAGCCTACTCGGATTGTGCTCGTGGGCCACTAATCACTAAAGTAGCCAAGCTTGCAACACATGAAATCAATAGTGCATAAACAATATCATACATAAGGAAAGCTTCAATACTATTCTGTATCTACTAATCGAGTAAAGTCTAGCTGGGGTACTGTGGGCAAAAGGTAGCAGTGACTGAGCAAAAACGGCTCGTAGCCTAGCGAAGTCCTCACAACTGTTTAAAGTATTACGTTAAAACTAACAAGTGCACTTTGAGAAATCCAGATCCCTTGTATCTGGTTTTCTCCCGGCTCCTTGACAAAGTAAAAACAAACTGTTAATAAAATACAGGGTGGTTAGGCTCTTGCCCTCACGCACTGTAAATTATTAACTCAACACA
Source organism: Paralithodes platypus (assembly GCA_032716605.1). NCBI lineage: Eukaryota > Metazoa > Arthropoda > Malacostraca > Decapoda > Lithodidae > Paralithodes > Paralithodes platypus. The sequence goes on along the minus strand of CM064537.1, from coordinate 2,784,283 downwards.
GTCAGCCGCGAAGACAACCTAGGCTTCACTGAACCGAAACGAGTATGCAGGTTTATAGCTTAACCACTGCATCAAACAACAACTCGTAACACAGAAAAGCCTTACCCCAGTCTAGCATTACCTAGACTAGCAGAAAACAGGAATAATAATAATAACACACAGGGAAATGCATATACAAGTGCAACAAACATAAATCAATCCTATTCTAAGTCAACCCTTCCAAAATAGGCTATCTAATAGGCAAGTATCTCGTGAGAACTCAAGCGATAATACGTTGGCTGACTAGCTCTGCACCAACGGGACCATGGAAGTTAAACAGGCAGGGAAAAGAGGAGATAAGAATGTAAGGTAGTAGAGAAAGTTCCCATCAGTCAGAAGAATATATATAGTTAGCAAGGGAAATGAGAAGTCGCTCTGCCTAATGAGTTCTGATGAAAAAATGGCTAGCCTTCCCTTTTTATACCCGGCCCTCTAGTGAGCCCAATTTGAACTACTAAGGACCGCCCACTGACAACCATTACGTAATTTCTCTCTCTCCTCTGGGATAGACAAAGGCTCCCCTAGCACTGAGGGAGGGAGGAATGGGAGTGAGTTAGGCCCACCTCCCGCCTGGCGCACCCACTGACCCCCAACTGTGGCTGTTTCTCTTCCCATCATTACAAATAAGTTTTACACACAATACTTATAACTAATGATATAAAATAGAACTCGTTGACTCAGATGAAAACAAAATACATATTCATAATACTTATAGTACAACGGCTCACATGAACTAAGTTAGGAAACTCTACATAGACTACAGACAAAGTTCCTGCCCTGACGATCCTAGCGAGAGTGGGGCATGACTAGGCGTTCTGTACAGCATGCTCACACGTGGACATGCGTCACACCTCCCCCAAGATTTTACTCGCTCAACCCTGAGCTAAAATCTGACAAACACAGAACCCCATCAAGCCCCTCACACCCAGCGACCGCATGGCACTAAAACAAAGCTGAGTTTATCACCAAAACACATCTTATTATTAAAAAATAAATTCACATTTTATAACTCCTCCCAACAATAGCAAAAAGACACAATATCATGCTCCCAGAGCGAGCTTACAGCAGCTCAGCCGTTTGATAGTTCGTGGACTACTCAAACTCTATAGGCTATGACAAACTTATACGATTACCTATATCAAAAGAAAGAGTTTTTATATGATTTTTATATTTTAATATGTTTTTCCCGGCTGCACTATAAGGGCAGCCTATTTTCCTCCACTCAAACCCACACACCTGTGATAGCCTACGACTGATCATCCACCCTTGATAAACAATCCGCGATCACATTGTCATATCCAGCAATATGACGGATGTCCAGGTTATACTCCTGCAACATCAAAGACCACCTGGTCAGTCTCATATTGCAATTGTGAAATTGATTCAGGAATCTCAAAGGGTGATGATCAGTGTAGATAACCACGACTGGTCCATAGGCTGGAACATACACCTCGAAGTGCCTGAGCGACAGCACAATCGCCAGTAATTCCTTTTGTAGAATAGTTCTTTTGTGCAGCATTGAACTTCTTAGAAAAGAAACTTACTGGGTGTTCCACACCTTCATTGTCTGTCTGTAGCAAGACGGCACCAGCCCCTACACCACTAGCATCTGTTGCCAGCTGAAAAGGCCTGTTAAAGTTTGGGGCCCTGAGTATCGGGTGAGTACATAGCAAATGTTTCACCAAAGTGAAAGCCTTTTCACACTCTGGTGCCCACAAAAACTTTTTGTCTTTAGATAACAAATCTGTGAGAGGTGCCAACACCGTTGAGTAACCTTTTATGAAGCGTCTGTAGTAGCCTATCATACCCAAGAATCTCATAATCTGCTTCTTGGTTGTTGGGTGCGGAAATGTATTGATAGCCTGTACCTTGTTCTGAGGAGGGCACACCTGTCCCCTTCCCGCTACAAACCCAAGGTACTGCACAGTGGCTTTTACGAAGTCACACTTTTCCAAATTTACTACCAGACCTGCTTCACTAAGTTTCTGGAACAAGGTCTCAAGGTGCTCACAATGGCTCTCAAAGTCGTCATCATAAATGATTACATCGTCCAAATATACGGTGCAATTTGGAATGTCCTTTACAATTTCATTCATCAGGTTCTGAAACGTTGCTGGTGCATTCTTAAGTCCGTAAGGCATAACATTGCACCGGTAGGTACTCCCGTCCACAACAAAACCACATACCTCTTTAGCACGCTCGGACAAAGGTACTTGCCAGTAACCTTTTACTAAATCTATTTTAGACAAAAACGAGCATTACCAATTTTGTCAACACTATCATCAACCCGCGGAAGAGGATATGGGTTAGTTGGAGTCAAACCGTTTAACCTACGGAAATCAATACAAAAGCGTACCTTGCCATCTGGCTTAGGCTGCAGTGTTACGGGGGAAGTCCACTTAACTGTGCCTTTCTCTATCAACCCTCTACCGAGCATATACTCCAACTCATCCCTCAGAGCTGGCTGACTAGCTCTGCACCAACGGGACCATGGAAGTTAAACAGGCAGGAAAAAGAGGAGATAAGAATGTAAGGTAGTAGAGAAAGTTCCCATCAGTCAGAAGAATATATATAGTTAGCAAGGGAAATGAGAAGTCGCTCTGCCTAATGAGTTCTGATGAAAAAATGGCTAGACTTCCCTTTTTATACCCGGCCCTCTAGTAAGCCCAACGTGAACTACTAAGGACCGCCCACTGACAACCATTACGTAATTTCTCTCTCTCCTCTGGGATAGACAAAGGCTCCCCCTAGCACTGAGGGAGGGAGGAATGGGAGTGAGATAGGCCCACCTCCCGCCTGGCGCACCCACTGACCCCCAACTGTGGCTGTTTCTCTTCCCATCATTACAAATAAGTTTTACACACAATACTTATAACTAATGATATAAAATAGAACTCGTTGACTCAGATAAAAACAAAATACATATTCATAATACTTATAGTACAACGGCTCACATTAACTAAGTTAGGAAACTCTACATAGACTACAGCCAAAGTTCCTGCCCTGACGATCCTAGCGAGAGTGGGGCATGACTAGGCGTTCTGTACAGCATGCTCACACGTGGACATGCGTCACAATATATATGAGAGATATAAGCGCTATTGCGTATTTTCCCCCTCCTTTCCTCCCCCCTCCCTCGCAAACTAGCTAGGCAGGGGAAGGGTGGCGGGGTTGCTTTTTACCAACAAATGTGCAATTCTCGACCATTGTAACTTCACTGCGGCGCGATATTTTAAAGAAAATATATATAGAGTCGGATGTTGGTTGGTATCCACTACACGTTGATGTAGTTTTCGTAGCTATTTGGAAATGTTGCCAAAAATGGCTTAGGATTCGGGCAAAGTCTTTCACAATTTATTTTCTCTATAGATGTACAATGTAGGCCCACTATCAGCATGCAACTACTTTAGTTTAAGCTAGAAGTATAAGTGGTATAAATATTATCTACTAAATAATCAAATTACTCACATATTAATACAAAAAAACAGACGTTCGTCTGCACTGGACTGGGGTGCGTCTACTTAGGGTTTGGTGGTCATAAGGAGACGCACTTGATATTGGACCTCTTATCTCGGAAAATACTTGAAATATATCAAACATTGACACATCCATTAAAAGAATAACCATTTGGTAATATATCAAGTGAGTTTCAAGTTAAAAGAATGAATGAGCTTGACACACTGATATTTTTCTTGAAAACTTTCACACTTTTTGCGTCTCCTTTGGTGCCTCTACCCTATGGTATTTGAAAGTGCTCGCGGTGCGAAGGTATACTGATTCATTCCTCACTAAAATCGTCAATTTACCATATATATAATTAATACTTATCCATATGCACCTATTTTACTTTTAATATGAACATATGAACATGGGAAAGCATTAAAACAAGTGGTAAAAGCAGTTGGCTGGTGAAAATTGTATATTTTAGCCCCGCGGTCGTAATCTGGCCCAGACTAGCGAAACACACCCTCTCTCTCTCCTCTCTTGCATAGCACTGAGAGGCCAGGGGAGGCTTGGAGGGTCGGATTTACACTCTTCCACTTTCCTCTCTCTCTCCCACCCGTCCTCCCACGAAAATACTCGATAAATATCGGGAATAATAGAGAAAATACCTGATAATTAAGGAGGGGGGGGGGGGACACATGTGTAGGAGTGGTAGAAAGTAATGGAGGGAAATTATCTCGCCTATACACATTGCTTATTTTTTAGTGCCACTGGGGTGTTTTAAATGTTTTTTTTTTAGGCTTATGATCTTATAAGTCTTCCCGCAGCCGCCCAGTAGAACATCTTATGAGTCTTCCCGCAGCTGCCGGGTTAACAGGGTTGCCTGGAACGCCGCCATTAGTACAAGAGACTGAAACTGCCCGTATGTGTGGAAGACTCAGTCTTAAAATGTTATGTATGTATGTATGTATTTACTAGGGTTTACCTTTAGTGATGGATAAGAGGCTAGGGAGCTGTGCTCATAGGGTTGCCTCTTCTCAGGAATTCTTTAATGTAGTTGTCGTAACTATTTTTGAAAGCATTAACACTAGTACAGGTACTGGCTACTACATATTCTCGGAGTTTATTCCATTTATTTACCACTCTGGTGGTAAAGAAGCTGTTCCTTTTCGATGTCCTGTGATGTGGTTGATGGAGCTTGAAACTGTGTCCTCTGGTGGCGATTTGGTTATAAACACCAACTCTCCACGCTGACCACACAGACCTTACGATCCAAATGAGGTGGTCACGACTTATTCTATTAGAGATAGCAGAACCTCAAATAAAGGAAAGTGAAAAACAATGATAGAACAGGAGAGAGAGAGAGAGCGAGAGTGAGCAGAGGAGAAGATCTGCATAGATACACTGGCCACACAGACCTTACAGTCCCAGCGAGGTGGTCATGACTTATTATTCTAGTAGAGATAGCCAACCTGATAGTAAGGGAAAGTGGGAGGAAAGGACAGCAATGAAGAGAGAGAGAGAGGGGGAATTGAGGTACTTTAAGTTTATTCATTATAATTAGGCCAAAAAACGTGACCCCTAACCTCTGTAACTCAAAAAACGACTAGAGTACCGTACCTGAATTGAGCTAATACATTCACCATTGGGTACGAGTCAGCCAGGGAATATGTGAGAAAAAATGCAGCCCATTTGCTCTAGCCCATTATGAGTTACAGAGGCTACGATTTACAATTTCTGACCTGCCTATAATGAATGGACTATAGTATATGAATGATCCCCCCACCCCCCTAACGTTTCTATAAATACCTAACACAACACCCAATCCCTCCATCACCCCTACCCACTCACCACCCCTACTCCCTCACCTTACGATCTGCCCCATGGTGCAGCTCCCCCCCACGTTCATGGATTTGTATCTTTTCACCCAGCTTAATTCGTCTATCCTCTCCACATGCCCGATCAATCGAAGCCTACTAGTATGCATCTCATCACTGATAGTGGCAACAGTTCTCTGAACTTTCCCCAGCCACATCTAACTCTGGCGATAGTGGCAGCCTCAGCCCCACCTCCGGCAAAGATGGTATCTCCCAAGTAGCAAAACTTGTTCACCATCTCCAGTGCCTTATTGCCAAAGTTAACATTCTTGAGCTGATCATTGATCACAAGCTCACCTTTGCATGCTATGCATACAAATTTCTCAACGTCGGACTTCTTCCTCGGTAGAAGTCCATTTCATTCTAGTGCAGTGCTTCTTCCTGTGGTGTACGTACCCAGCAGCGGCAGACGCTACACTGAATTTAGTTTGCGCCCACCCCTTTTCTGCATACTGCACATGGGTATTCACCATTTTTTGTTTTACCTTTCCAAGCCCTAATCTACTGAGTAAAACCTTGGTTTTATTTATATTAACTCCTAATCCTTTCCTTCCCATGCCCTCTCGCCATTTTCTGAACTTGGCCTCGGCATCCCACACACTATCTGCTATAAGTACTAGGTGGTCTGTGTATAGCAGTTCCCAGAGGAGCCCAACTCTAATATCTCCAGAACTTTAACAAAGTGTATGGGTCTTCTTAACCCGGGAACTGCCGGGAGACTCCTAAGAGTTCCCCCGGCGGACTGCGGGAAGACTCTTAAGAGTCAGAGAAAAAAAAAATCAACTTTTGACATCGAAAAAATAAATAAAACGTATTTTATTTTTTTTATTTTTTTATTTTTTTTGGGCCCCTGGGCCATGCAAAATATCAGTCCTCTACCTCCCCTCCTTCCCCACTTTCCTCCCCTCCTTCAGTTATCACCTATTTTCCCTGTTATTCCCTTATTCTGAGGTATATTTTCGTGCTAACATTAGAAAGCTGGTTGCAGGGTGTGGTCATCACTGATAGAAAGCGAGTGCAAGAGAGAGAGAGAGAGAGTATCGATCGACTGTGTCTCAGTGGCCTTGGGGGAAATTGGCGGGAAAGCAGCTTGCCTCACCCATACATTATACAACTCGCGGGCTATATCTCCGATTTTGACCATCCAAACGCTGTTTTCACTCGTTTTATTGTAGTTTCAGGTTAATACCTTTATAATCAACCCATAATAGGCGCGTATGGATAAGTATTAATGCTATTAATGGTACAATGGATATTTTAGTGACGGAAACACCTCAAATACATGCGCACAGGGAGAGGTGTCTAATTACCCCTATGCGCACTTGTTAGGTTAAGACAGAGCCTTAGTGGACTCCGATGCGAACTGTAAACTCCTCACTCGGTACACCTTTCACCCTCACTGTTGTTTGTGAGTCCTCGTACATCTTCATTATCACACGCACCAACCACTCCTCTATGCCAAGTTTTTTCATAGCTCACTGTTCAATATCTCTGGGCACCCTATCACAGGCCTTCTCCAGGTCTACAGACACAAAGTAGAGATCCCTATCTTTATGTAAATATCCTTCCTGCAGCTGCCTGACTATGAAGATAGCATCCTGGCATAAAACTGAATTGCATATCGTCGATAGAAATGCTTTCCCTGATCATGCCTTCAAAGACTCTCTCACAGACCTTCATGACTTGATCAAGCATTTTCATGCCCCTATAATTTCCATTATCTAACGAGTCCTCCTTACCATTATATATGTTTACTTATACATTTTCATGACATTCTGTCATCTCTAATGATGGAGTTTAGTAGCTCAGTACCAGTCTCACTCCTACATCACCCGAGGCGTTTATCATCTCAGCGACAATGCCAGAGCACCTTGCAGCTTTTCCATCCTTCATTTATTGCTTACAACAACTGGGGGGAGGGGGGAGACTTTTGGATTTTTGGTATTGGCTTTTCGTTACTAAACTTCTCTCTATGTCATTCAAACACCACGTTGAGTGCCGGGTAATCGTTCATAGTGTGACTTCCAAGCATTACTGATTTCTTTGTCAGCGTAAACAATAGTCCCATTATCATTCCTGGCACACTGTTCTCCTGCAACATCTCTACTGTCATCCTTAACTCGTTTTGCTAAATTGAAGATCCCATTGGGATTTTCTGTGTTACTCATATATGGTCATATATTTGTTGTCTTGTATATCCCTTTTTTTTTTTTTGCAATTTGCTTAGCCTCCTGATATTGCTTCTTGCTGCCTCTTTTCTTCCATGCATTTTTAACCTTGTCATTCCACCTTATGCATGGGGGGGACCCTTAGTTTTGCCACAGACTTTGTCAATGGCGGCAAGAAGGCTACGTTCAAGGAAGTTCCATTGGCTATTTACATAATTTGGCTTAGCGCCTAGATTCCTACCATTTCCTCCAGCTCGCTGCAAAACCTATCCTTGTATTCAGATTTATTCAACAACCGTACTTTCCTTTTGGGCATGTATAGTTTCTTGTGTACAGGATCTCGCCTTGAGCTTATGTTGGGAAATAGGCTACATTCTTCGCTCGGGATGACCTTTACATCCCAAATAAACTTCCAGTCTTTCCTGTTCACTAAGAAGTAATCTATCTGGCTACTGGTGCCCCTTGAATTATAAGTGATCAGATGGCTCAACCTTTTCTTGAACTTAGTGTTACACACAACCATTTTGAGGGCAACACAGGACTCCAGTATGTATACACCTTCTAGATATCTTCTTCCATGTCCTTTTCTACCATGCACACCCTCGTATCCATCAGCATATGCTCCCCCACACCTGCTGAGATCTCCACCTACTACTGTGACATCCTTTTCCAAGAGGACCAAAACGACCCCATTGAGGTCGTTCCACAAGGCCTCTTTCCACTCTCTGTTTAAGCTAACCTATGGGGTTTATGCTGATGTCACATCCATAATTCTTTCACCAACTTACAGCTTCAATACAATCTATTTTCCTTTTGCTCTCTTTATTTCAATTACGCTCTTCTCCCACTCCTCGTATAACAGGAAATCCACTCCACCTTGCGCTTTTCCAGATTCACCCCCCTTCCAATAAATCCAGTATCTCTTGCTTTTTCCAACTATCCACTGCACACCACACCCCTCCCGTCGGGTTTCCGAGGCACAGCACACATCCATTCTTCTATATTCGAGTACTTCCAAACTTCATTTGCTCTTCCATTCATACTACAGTACCTACATTAATGCTTGCAGGCCAGAGCATGTGTGAGGCTGCCTTTAGTCTTCTGTGTAGCTTTTGAACATCAGACTTCCGTGGTTTATTCGTTGGTTTATCAGTCATAATTGGTAAGATTTGGAGCTGGTAAGGTAAAATTACCGTCCCCAGGACACAGACTCCAGACTGCCCAGGAAGCCATTCCCAGCACCTTAAACTAAGGTTTACCAAGGGGTACGATCCAGTGGCCCCGCTGCACCCCACCAGAACCAGCCGCAGGAACGCACCCCGTGCACTTACACGGCACTACGGCCGGCCTGGTATTGTTCACCAGATGACAGGGCAGCCTCCTGGAGCGCTACCACCAGTTTCGGACCCCTATTCTGTTAACCCATTGAGGACCAGCGACGCAAAAAGTGCGTCGGCAATGTATTTTACCCCCAGCCCCAGGACGCATATGTTGCGTCGGGGTTTAATTACTCCAGTCCTATGGCACCTAGAGGGCTCAGATTTGTATGGGAACTGTGTATGTATCCCACGCAATAATGCCGATGGTTGAAAACTCAAAGTCCATCCGCGTGCACGTGAGCGCACAAAAACCTGTTTTTGCATGTTTTTGCCTACCAATTTCCCCTCTTGTAATTCCGACTTTCAGGCGCACCGTAGGACCCCTTAATGACCTAGGGGATCGGTTTTTTGTGGGTTTTCCTTCATTTCTAACCCATTCCTGGTGTTTTCTGGAAAAAACATTTTTTTTGACAACCCTCTGGCCCTGGGTGGTACATTTATTATTAACTAGCTGGGGTTCAGTGGGTTAAGCGGAGAGTGCCAATCTGGGGGAGCACTATGCACTGTATCCTATAGACCCCTTCGATCGGGTCGACCCCAAGACACCAGATCCGGGTTTGGGGGGCAATATCAGTGTGCTGCCATTAGGCAACTTGTATTAAAGAATAACGAAGTCCTGCCACAACGCTGCCCCTCCATGTGAACACTGTGGCCGACTATGGTGTGGCACCCAAACATCACCCAGGTAAGACTAGTAGAGTCCCCTGCGGCACCTATCTACACACCACCAGCCTCGGCAGTGTTGTACCAGGGCAGCTCTAAATGGCAAAGGCTTCATTATTTAGTGATGGCTATTGGTCCACAAGTCTAGCACCACCCCCCCCTATTAGTCTCCTCTTACGGCACACAGTGGGATGCGTGAGGCATATTCTCTTTTTCCTCCACCATAGATTAAGGCCCCCTTACCCTCTGGGGGGTAATACTATTGTATAATTGGTTTTTCCAAAAAAATAATGTGTACCGGTATATATTTCAGTTTGAGAGAACAACACAATACTTGTAGGTGATAATTACAAGAGACTGCGGTTCATCAATTATGGTTAGTAAGAATGTTTGATACTTTATGATTGTCCTATGCTATATTCATTTGAAATACCAGTACTTAATGTTAATTGCAGCTAACAGTCACTGTATATTATATAATGCAGTATAGTAAACTGTACACTCTGATGTAAATATTAACTTTCGGTACTTTGTAGTAGAATTATTATAATACAAATTTAGCTGCCAGAAAAAGGTACCAGTACATTAACTCTCCCACACTCGGTTCAGGTTCTTGGAAACTTATTACCTCTATGGTTTACTTTCAAGCGCTAATTGACTACTTGCGAGTTTTGGCCTATAAGGAAGGTGGAGCTGTGGTCATCAATATTTAGCATAGTTATCAGCTATATAGCTGTCATAATACATATTATATATATATATATAAACGTTAAAAAACAAATTTACTAAACTTTTTATGCATCAGAAATCCACATTTAGTATTGCATTTCTCTTAAATATCGATGTTCACGGCTCCAACTTCCTTATAGCCTGAAACTCGCAAGTGGTCAATTGCACTACCACGAGATGATACACATATGTTTTTTAATCCACCATAATGTCTCTATATGCAATGTATTATACTTCCAAAGCTGTGTGTCAAACCGGAGCAGTTTTGTTTTAAAGGGGGGTCACCTGTTTTTGTTTTATCTTTCTCTCCTTTTCTCTCTTTCTCTGACTTGTATCCATTTGGCCCCATTCAGCCAACTGTTTTAAGACTTTTATCCCCATCCAGGTGTCGATTTCTCCCTGGCGAGCGATAGCGAGCCAGCATTGTATGGAGAAATCTGGCTTCGCCGAAAAATTTACAAATTTAGCATGCTGTAAAACAAAAATATATATATGATGGCTCGTTACTGCTCGCCAGGAAAATATTGACACCTGGATTGGGGTAAACGTCTTAAAACAGTAGGCTGAATGGGGCCGAATGGATACAAGCCAAAGAGAGAGGGAGAGAAAGAGAAAACACGCAAGATGGGTCCCCTTAAGATTGCAGTGATTCTTTTGTGCAGTGATTATGAGAAAAATGTAAAAAATCGACATGACATTGTTTTGGCCATTTTATTGCTTCCAAACACATAAAAAGCATAAATATATTTACCGTAGTAGCTTTGGATGATGGAGGAGTGACTGGATCGGGCAAGTGAGGTGGTGGTGGGCGGGAATGAGTGGAGAGTGCTTGTGAATGGGTGAGTGAACGTGTGGTCATTTGGGGGAAGGGGTCGGGCGCAAGTAGGACTAGATAATAGTCCATCAGGCGCTTGGCCCGGGGAGACGGTTTATATGAAGGGTGCGCCTGGAAGTGTGGTGGGCGGGCTTGTGGTTTCGCTCTGCTGCATGTCTGCCTGCCGAGATCGGAAACTCTCCGGATGGTCGGAGTGATGGAGGGACCTTGGTGACCCTGGTCTCTGGGTCTTCTCCTGGATGACCTAGATGTGTGTGAATTTGTATTTTGTTTTTGTGTGTACGTTGTTTTCTGTTGTGTTGTCCCTCTTCTGGCTCTGTCTTGAGTCGGCCCCTACCCCCCTCCCCCCCCCCCCAAAAAAAAAATGAAAAGTGGGGATTGGGTCTGAGTATATAGAATAGAATATATAGAATATTTAGTATCAATGACTGAAAAGACGAGAATAGGTCTCATGTTTGACACCCTGATCCAAAGATAGAATAAGACCCATACTATTATAAAACTGGAAAACATATCCCATAAAATCAAATTACTGCATAACATTGCAAATTAATGTACAGTATAAAGACGGAGTCACACGAGCTTCTTTTCCGGATAATTATGGTCTGGAAGCTTTAAAAAATACATTTTATCAGAATTCAGCCACCCAACATTATCTACCTTCAGTCTAGTTACCGATACCAGTGCGATAATGTCCCGAAATAATACGAGAAAAAACTTGCTCATGGAAAATTGACGGAAAAAACGCTTGTGTGACAGAGGCTTAAGAAATATGTCATCGTTTTTTCCGAGTTGACACCGTCCTAATATTGTTATAAGCTGAGCAATAATAAATTAAGTTATATGAAATTAAAAGTTTTTTTTCACGCTCATTCCAAGTGAGTCATCAATATTTATATATCATCAATAGTTGTTTTTATATGGATAAAATAAAAAATGGTACTTGGCGGATAAAAATCATGCTTGCAACCAACATATTCAGTCTACATCGATTTTCAGCAACAAGAATTACTGTACCGTACATTTAGTAAAATCTTATTATATCTCAATTGAGAAAAGAAAGGTTGACCTACAATATTACCATAGCAAAACCCACAAAAAAAAATAAGTTATCTAACTTATCGTCGATAAAATTGATGTGGACTACAACAATAAACATCTTTTGTTCTTTTATTTCAAAATTGTATTTTATTAAAGCCTTAATTTCCACATACCGATTTTTATAAGTTCTTTTGTATGTGTCGTCCCTGTTTTGGTTTGTTTATTTTGCAAGTTTTACATTATAATTTCCAATATATTCAGACTTCCCACCATTATAAATCAGAATTTTCACCAACGGCAATAGGTTTTTTACAGTACCTGTTTATTAATTACAGTACAAGTATTATACACACAGTTTACAAAAATGCATTCAGAATTTATCTATTGTCAAAAGTTTTGTTTGTGGATACAGTATAATGGCACAACAGTATACGCACAACAGGACTTATCACCCTGTTACACACATCAATAAACTTCATTGAAACCAGCTCACATAAATAATCTCTCCTCCCCCCTCACAACACCACTACAGAAATGCAATAATTCAGAATACCCACTGGCAACAAATCACACATAACCATCATAAACACATACATCCCTCCCCAAACGTCCCCCACAGTACCAAATCACTACACTCCACAAATACAAGACATTTCAAACATCCCCAACATCACCTCCTCACCTTAACCCTTGTCTATCGGGGCCCGACTTAAGTCCGTATCGAAAAATTTGGACTATGTGGCGGGGCCCGACTTAAGTCTGTGTGCAATTTTGGCGCAATATTGGCTCTGAGAGAGAGACGAGCTACGGGAGGAGCCTGGGTTACCTCATGACCGCTCGCCACGGCCGCCGTGGACCGACTGAGATGTACTCCACTTACATCCACCCTCACTCCCTCGCTACATACGTAATTATATAAAGAAATTACCGTATTTTAGCGATTTTGCCCTTCGGTTACACGATCGTTGCAAGACAACCAGTGATCATAGAAGGATGGTTCGGGTGTCATTGGAAAGCTCAATTTACGCCCTTTCAGGGATACATACTTGTATTACGCTCTGGGCCTTGTTTATGCATGAAAAAGAGCACGGAAACAACCCTATTTATGGTACAAAAAACCCGCTGGGCGGCACAGTGAAATATACTCCACCACCCGCTCTTAAGGTGTTAAACAACACCCAATTAACACATGCACACACAAAATCCTAGGTGTAACATATACTTCAATGACATTCAAACAACATATCACAAACAAACTGACACCCAGACTTAATACCCTCAGGTCACTTACTCACACAACATTTTGACACAACAAAGAAACTACCACCACAGTATACAAACAATATATAAGATCAGTGATGGAATATGCAAGCCCTCACTGGGCTTCTTACCTCGATGAAACACATCACAAGACCTTGCAGACCATTCAAAACAATTCCCTAAAAATAATCACAGGCACCTACAGATCACCTACATCAAGAAACAAAAGTCCTCAAAGTCAAAGACCATCTGTACATGAGAGGCACTCAATTCCTGTTATCAGTCTCCACAAACTAACACCATCCAGCCGTGGAGGTCAAGTGGTAAGCACGCTCGCGTGTGAATCTGAAAGACCCGGGATCGAATCCCTGCCACGGCGGACATTTAGTGGGTGCGGTAGTACGTCCTAGCATGTTTCACATGCTTGCACCCAGTCAGGGGACATCCTGACGACGTATACAGACAAAACACACATAACAAAGCCACTCCAACACCTTCCTCTCTCTCCAACACCCCTTCTCCCCTCTCAACACTCTTCTCTGAGCTATTGCCGATAAAAATGGCATGTTCAGTCCTGTAAAGAATCGTAAGATTCAGAGTCGTAAAGATTCCAGGACGAGCTCATCAGCGGCGGATCCCCAGATCGACCGTGGTGATTGTCACCTAAACATCTACAAAAAAAACAAAAAACAAAAACAAATCCACTACATTATATAGCAGAACACCCACAGGCACCAATGAACATCAAAACAACACCCAGCACACGATATCACACACAAACACTGTCATATCTCCCTCCCTGCCCACCCCAAACCAGCTTCCAGAAGCACGTCCATACTCATATCACTCGCTGTTCCATCCAGTCACTCAAAGACAACACGCAGCTGCATCCACGATCTCACAAAATCCATCCTTCTGAGTCCTCCCTTGCTCGCGAGGACAGAGTCCACCTGGCCAGACTGAGATGTGAGCAACTTCTAGCTCTTCTGAGCTATTAGAAGAGTCTGGAGGAATCAGTCGGCGACGCTTGTCCAGGAAGTAACGCAGCACCCCATACTATTAAACACATCATAGAAGACTGCATTCCACACAATCACTTACGCCAACAACATAATCTACACTCCTTGAGAGCCCTGTAGGAAAGCCCGATCTCGACCATGGCCTTCCTTAGGGACTTGGGGCTGTTCAGCCAGGCAGCCTTGGGAACGACAACAACAACAACCATATATCACATTTTGCTCCCCCAACCTCGCCCCCACGACATCCTGGAGGGTGGTTAAAACCTTAAGTTCTGACCACCTCCCGATCTTCCTCACCACCAAAACCAGAATCAACCCAGCTTTTCACAGATACACATACACTAATTATATAAGAGCCAACTGGAAAGCTTTCACAATTGAAACAGAACAACAACTCGTAACTCTAAGTACACCTATCACAAATATCAACAATGCCATACACTTTTTCAATACAATTATTCAAAACACAGGCATAAAACACATCCGTAGAGGTAACAGAAAGCAACACAACCCCAATTTTACACTAAAAATTAAAGACCTCGTCAGACAACGCGTCACACTATCACAAAAACACTCCCCAACACCCCCCACACAACAAATACAAGCACTAAGCACTCAAATTAACAACAAAGTACTAGAACAATAAACCCTAAACTGGAATAGTTACCTCCAAACACTTTATTACAAAACAAAAACCAGTAAACTCTACAAAATGCTAAACAGCATAACACTCTCCAGCAGCAACACAACACAATCACTTGCTGCCATCACATCAACAGACACCATAACTTCAAACAAACAACAAGCAAAAATGTTCATCAATAATTGTTTATGAGTCAGCCATCTTAACCCCCACCGTGACATCCGACGAGTCATCTGACAAAAGCGACTATTCCCTACAGACCCGGACTATGCACCTTTCATTAACAGTCAGACAAAGCACATCATCGACAACCTCAAACACTCATCCGCCTGTGGCCCATACAAAATACTGTAAGGAACATACACCTTTGACACCTGGGACCAGAAGGCACAACATGTCAAACTACAGCTATTCACACAACATAATACCCAACATCTGGAAGCATGGTGTCATCATCACAATCAATAAACCAAAGAAAGACCCCACGCTACCCTCCTCACACCGCCCCATCTCTCTCCCTTGGACCCCCTCAAAAGTTACCGAATGCCTCATATTACACCTCACATTCCTTTAGCTACCTCACAACACAGCTTTAGGTCACTACACTCCACAAACACCCTTCTTACAGACCTCATAAAAACAGTTTTTTGATGGCATCAATTCAGCTAGGCCACCACACAGAACACTTCTCGTTGCGTAGTGTGCAAAGGCGAGCTTGTGTTAAGTGATGATCCTGTGACTGTGAATTTTGGAAATGAGCCATTGGAGCTGTTGAACAAGTTTTGTTACCTAGGAAATACCATCTCTGCCTGTGATGGGGCCGAGGCTGCCACTGTTGCTAGAATTAGATGTGGCTGGGGGAAGTTCAGAGAACTGCTGCCCATCCTGACCATGAAAAGAATGCCTCTCCCCCTGAAGGGAAAGGTGTATGCCTCATGTGTTAGAAGTGCAATGACGTATGCCTCAAAAACATGGGCCATTAAAGTGGAGGATGTCAACAGAATGGAACGTAATGAGATGAGAATGGTGAGATGGATGTGTGGGGCCAGGCTGCAGGATAGAATAACAAATGTTGAGCTGGGGAGACGTTTAGGTATAAAGAGTATTAGTGAGGTGATGCGTACAAGTAGACTGGGATGGTATGCACATGTGGAGAGAATGGATGAACAGAATTGGGTGAAAAAATGCAGGTCTGTGATTGTGGAGGGAGCTGCACCAAGGGGTGGACCGAAGAAGACCTGGGATCGGACTATACGTGCCGATCTCAAATCCAAGAACTTGACAAGTGAAGCAACCCTTAACAGGGTTGCCTGGAACGCCGCCATTAGGACAAGAGACTGAAACTGCATGTATGTGTGGAACACTCAGTCTTAAAATTGTATGTATGTATGTATGTAATTGACAGTAGTAAAGCTTTTGATGCCATTCCCCTCCACAACCTTACAAACAAAATTCATAACACTGCATGCACAATAACACAAACATATGGCTGGCCAACTATCTAGCAGGCAGATGTGGCCATGCAAGATTTGCTGGCCAGTCACTGAATATCAGACATTTCACAAACGGCGTCCCTCAGGGATCCGTTTTGTCACCAAAACTTTAATCAATACATGCATGACTTACCCATACCCCACACACCCCAAATACTCATAGCCTCTTACGCATACGACATAACACTCACATGTACACATCGAGACACAAACACAGCCACACAACTCCTGCAACCGTACCTCAACACACTACATGACTGGTTCACCGCAAACTAGCCCCAGCCAAATCTACAGTCACCCTTTCTCACAAGCTGGACAGTAGAACATCGTCATATCCCAAACCTCACCTTAAACAATGTGCCTATAACACACACACACAAAATCCTTGGTGTAACATACGATACATCCATGTCATTTAAACAACATATTACAAACATAAAAAACATACTGACACCAAGACTAAATGCCCCCAAGTCACTTGCCCACACAACATTTGGACATAACAAAAAGAAACTACCACCATAGTATACCAACAAGATATATGTTCAGTGATGAAATATGCTAGCTCTGCTTGGGCCTCTAACCTCTATACAACACCCTACAGACCATACAGAACAAAGCCCTCCAAATAATCACTGGCTTCACAGCTACCAACCACATCTACAGACCACCTACACCAGGAAACAAAAATCCTCAAAATCAAGGATCACCCTGACATGAGAGGCACAGAATTTATCGCTGCTGCCTCCACAAACCAACACCACCCACTACACTACATGGCAGAATATCCACGCACACCAAGAAACATCTAAACAACACCTAGCATTCGTTATCATACACAAATACTGTCTTCACTAAGCACTTCCTTGCCCACCCAAAGCCAGCCTCTAGAAGCATATCCATGCTCAAATCACCAACCAATCCATCCAGTCACTCGAAGACAACACTCACCTACATGCATGGCCCCCTGAAGTCCATCCCTCAGAAACCCTCCTTTCCTGTGAGCACAGAGTCCACCTAGGCCGCGATGTGGGCACCATCCAACCCTTCTGAGTTATCAGAAGGGGCTGGATGACTCTGTCCAGGACACCTCTCTGGGTTGTAACACAACACCACACAAATAGAGAAATTTGAGTGTGTAGTGTGCAAAGGCGAGTTTGTATTACATGATAATCCTGTGGCTGTGAATTATGGAAATGAGTCATTTGAACTGGTGGAAAAGTTTTGATACCTAGGAGATACCATCTCCGTCAGTGGTGGGGCCGAGGCTGCCACTGTCGCTAAAATTAGATGTGGCTGGGGGAACTTCAGAGAACTGCTGCTAATTCTGACCATGAAAAGAATGCCTCTTCCTCTGAAGGGAAAGGTGTATGCCTCATGTGTTAGAAGTGCAATGACGTATGGCTCAGAAACATGGGCCTTTAAAGTAGATGATGTCAAAAGAATGGAACGTAATGAGATGAGAATGGTGAGATGGGCCAGGCTGCAGGATAGAATAACAAATGATGAGCTGAGGAGACGTTAGGTATAAAGAGTATTAGCGAGGAGATGCGTACAAGTAGACTGGGATGGTATGGACATGTGGAGAGAATGGATGAACAAAATTGTGTGAAAAGATGCAGGTCTGTGATTGTGGAGGGAGCTGCACCAAGGGGTGGACCGAGGAAGACCTAGGATCGGACTCTACTGTACATGCCGATCTCAAATCCAAAAACTTGACAAATGAAGCAGCCCTTAACAGGGTTGCCTGGAATGCCGCCATTAAGACAAGATACTGAAACTGCACGTATGTATGGAGCACTCAGTCTTAAAATGTTATGTATGTATGTATGTATGTATGTATGTGTGTACTATCAAACATATTATGGAAGACTGCATAACACACAAAACCACTTATGCCAACAACACAACATACACAACTTTAGAGCTTTGGGGGAAATCCCAGTCTCGGCTGTGGCCTTCCTTAGGAGGTCAGTGCTGTTCGGCCAGGCAGCTTAGGGAACTACTACTACTACAGCACAGTATTCGCTCTTGGTGCTCTGAACCAAACTCTTATTCACTACTTTACATAATTCTCGTTAAAATTTGTTTTTAAAGTGTTTTAGACCTATAATTATAGTTATAGGGATAACTCATGGTAAGAGAAAGAGAATATAACTTAACCCAAAGTCCTTCCTTGTAATATTTGATTGCCAACGAATATGTATACTGTAAATAGGCACTCAACGGGCATGCATAATAACAATCATAACGGTTTCATATTCAAACGAGTTATACAGTACACAGATATTAGCTAACACTACAGTAGTACCTCCCTAAACCGTACCCTCAAAATTCGAACCTCGCTAACTCCCGAACAGGCCATGAAATATTGAAAAAAATGCAAAAAACTGGCATTTTTTTTTAAATATCCCACGCACACAGAAGTTTGGGGAGCCCTTTAGTTAACTGAGCTGCGGCACGGAGCCGCACACATCACTTGCCCCCTTGACCCACACCTTTGACCCCAGCGACCCTCATTCAGTCTTTTGTTCAACCCTGACTGCGAATACAAGTGCACAATGGCGATCCCTGATCCCGTTTTCGTAGCTTTCTTGGGGGTCCCGTTCCTCCTCAAACTACTCCTACTAGTTTGTATAGTGAGCTTCGTTATGTGTATGGCACCTCCACCACCAAAATGACCTAGAAAAGTCCATACTTTAGAAACTAAGCAAGAAATATTGAGTCGTATCAATGCTGGATGGTTGTTGTTGTTCCCCAGGCTGTCTGGCCGAACAGCCCCAAGGTCTCGAGCAAGGCCCAGGCCATAAACGAGCGCCCCCACAAAATCCTCCCTGCTTACCACTAACAAAGCCCGGGTGACCGAAGCCACTCCAAGGCAGGGAGCTGAGGAGGGTGCGGAAACGCCCGGGAAACCAAAGCCCCACCCAAGGCCCTGTGCCCCTCAGCAATTATGAAGGGAAAGTTGAGGGGTAAGGGAAAAATGTGACGCTTTAGCTCCCAATCTGCCAACTTCTAGGTTGGCAGTAGGGAGGTCAATCCACGGAAAAGACGCCGCCACTTGAGATCTAGAAGATATATAAGTAAAAGGAACAGTCAGAGTAAGCTATGGGTATGGCAGAGATCGCTCAGTTCTCACTCGGATAGACCAGCCCATCACCACATGACGAGAACCCAATCCTCTCAGCATCAGCTAAGAAAGGCCCTAGAAAGCCGCCTTTGGCGGGGGGATAGCTCCCCTATTTCAACTCCTTTTGGGGTTGGGCACCCGCCCAATGGTTGAATGCAAGTGTAATGCACCATTATCAGATCACTAAATCATCGGATTATCATCCCTCTGTGACATAAAGAACTCCTGTGAAAAGATTATGGCCTACACACAAGATTTTTCCGCCTACGTAAAGACTGGGAAAACGACCAAAAGAAATATTAATGTGGCGGTAGACGACGTCGGGAAATTGTGGCAGGCTTAGAAACCTTGGCGAAGGATATGTGATTTAATACACACATGCAGCCTCGATATTTTGTTATTCTCCTCAGTATTTTCATCAGTTTTTGGTAATATTAAAAATAATATAAATAATAAAGATCAAAGAAGAAGAATTATCAACAAGTAAACTGGTGGAGTAGTGTTTTCTTGTATATACTCAATCACATACCCCATAGTTGGGGGTGGCCGACTTGAGACAGAGCCTGAACAGAAACAAAATTTAAAGTGCCAATTCTTAGGGTCTGGGACCACATTCACATTCTCTCACCCCTTATTCTGTCTCCTCTTATAGGTGAATTTTAAAAGGGGAGGAGGATTGCTAGCCCCCTGCCCCCAGAGTGAAATTAACCCGGGAACGGCGAGAACACTCTTAAGAGGTTATGGTGGGCAAGGGCGAGGAACCTCTTAAGAGGTAAGGCCTAAAAAAAAACTTTTGAAAGGCCCCAGTAGCACTTAAAACAAGTGAAATGGTGATTAACCCTTAAAAAGCGGCTCACCACTTAAGTCGAGTTAAATAAAGCTGGACTATGTGGCGGCGCTCGACATAGGTCGAGTGGCAATTTCAGCACGTAATGTGGCTGAGAGAGAGAGACAAGTGGTGGCAGGAGACTAGCGAGCGTATGACTGCTCCAGACCACCGCGGCGAACCTACTGACACAAATCTCAGCTCCCTCCTCCCTCTCTCACTCGCTACATACTCAATTATGTACCGAAAGTACCGAATTACCTGCTTTTTGCACTCGCGTTGCACGGTTATTGCAAGAAAACTATCCATCATACAAGGATCGTTTTGGTGTCATTTGAAAGCTCTGTTTATGCCCTTTCAGGGATAGATACTTGTTTTACGTTCTGGGTCTTATTTAGGCATGAAAATTATCACGTAAACAGCCCTATTTTGGCTAAAAACACCCCGCTGGGCGGTACACATAAATAAACCGCATAGGCCGCTCGTAAGGTGTTAAGTGAGATAATTCCCCTCCATACCTGCTATCACTCCTCCACAACTGTCAAAATCCCCTCCTTTCCCCCCCTCCCCCTTCAATGATCACCTATTTTCCCTGTTATTCCCTTATTCATTGGTATATTTTCTTGTCAACATCTCCAAGTTGGTTCTATGGTGTGGTCATGTGACTAGCGAGTGTGTTGCGTAAGGAAGAGTGTGGGTGAGCCAGTCAGTCAGGCTTCAGGCCTCGCGAGGGGAGGGTCTGCCTCGCTCTGCTTCACAATTCATGAATGGACCGGCCGGCAATAATTCACGATTTTGACCATCCAAACACTATTCCCACTTGTTTTATTGTTGTTAAATGTTACTATCTTCATATTAAACATCAAATAGGCGCATATGAATAAGTAATAATGATATTTATCGTAAAATTACGATTTTAGGTGGGAATGGGGCCTTATATCGTCGCCTGGCGATAGGGTGTCCATTACACCCAGCTCGTATTTAAGGGGTTAATAAATTAGATTATCACGTAAACGAAAGCGGCAGGAATTTTTCGGGTTTAGACTCCCGCTCGAGTCTCGACTCAGATCGAGATTAATCGATAATAGTGGCACATTAGTATACTGGCAGTAAACAAAACAAAAAGCGTATCGGTTTGGCCTAGATTAACTGGCTTATACAGTATAAGTTTCTTATGACAGGGTTGTGTAATGTCACCGTTATGTCGGGCTATAATATTTTAATTCCCTTGGTACAGTCCGTAAAACAATCCAATTATGGTTTGATGGACTTCTATACTCTTGACAGGAACATCCCTAGTAGGATCTTTATGCAATATAAAAAGGTATTCAAGAGGTCAATATAATATAATAATAATAATAATAGTTCTTAAAGCTAGCGCATGCTAAGCTAGCTAAGGATAGCTCAATAAAGCCGATTAGGCGTATTTCCATTGGGGTCCTGTACTACTACCCCATCCCTTTGCTCATGAGGGATGGTAACGACTCAGTGCTTGTGAAAAATCTTTAATGCGCCGAGCGTGGGCGCGAACCCGGGCCTTCTGGGTGGAAGTCCGAGACGCTAGTCACTACACCAAGCGAGCCACTCTATGACAACACAAGCATGGACATACATATATAGGTTTTATTTTATAAGGCACAATGGGCATAACAACATGGATCACAAAAGGGTGTCTCCTGAATCATACTAATAATAATATTAGCATCCAGAAGTTTGTAGTCATGAATACTAGAGCAACTCAATGGTGAGTGTCTAGTGTGAATTAGATCAAAACAGGAAAGTATACCCAAAGCTATTAATACACATAAATAATTATTAGCCCTCAATGCAATAATAAATGAGGGTCGAGTATCTTCCGTAATTAATGAAAAGATTAATTCAGATGCAGGATAATATCCAGCAACTAAGATGGAGCGAGTTGATGTTTACAAATATTGACTCCCTGTACGGCAGGTGAGTCACACGGTATGCTCGAGGTGAGACTTAAATATAGACCGCGTATACTTAACCTCAGGTAGGGGTCACCTGTCAGGTCACTAGCTGGACTGCGTTAGTGAGATATAAGGGTTATACTTAATGCAACTATATTCTTAGTGCGACTTCAATAATAATATAATTAATATGAGTGGATAGAGAACATTATTTGGAATAAATTATATATATACTAAATCTCGGGGAAGATGAATTTATATTTTATCACGTATTTCTATTAAGTGTCTATTAAGTGTCTCAGATAACGAGACAAGCTTAGGAATTCGTATTAATAGGCCTATATATACTGTATATATAATCGAATAAAGCGAGAACGTTTAAATGGCAGAGGTCAAAGTGTAGATAGTTACTTTTAGTTTACACTATATAAGCAAGTAAGATTGACAATTAATGATACGATATTTACGTATAGAATGAGACTATATGAATAAAGGGAGGATAGTCACTGGGGCGCATATGACACAGCAATGCTAATTAATACTTGAATTCGGTATCAATCAAGGAATCTGAACAAGTTAACAGATATAACGAAATAAATCGTAGTTAAATAACTAGGGCGCTGACGACGAAGTCCAGCTCATTAATACTTATAAATCAGTATCAGTGGTTGAGTCTGAACAAGTTAACAGAACGACGGGAATAAAATACACAGGCACAATTAGTGTATGAGGGGCGTGGGCGACGAAGTCCTACTCAATAATACTTATAAATTAGTATCAGTTATCAAATCTGAACAAGTTAGCAGAATGACGGGAATATAAATACACAGGTACAATTAGTGTATGTTGAGTGGATGTATATAATTGCAATATGAGTTTTATGTGGAAGAATTCCTAAACATTAAACTCGAATATCACTACATCAATAATCATCAGAACAGAAATTAACGTTCATAAAATAACTTCACCAATGATGAGTAAGATAAAGTATGGGAATTAATAAAGGAATTACTCTATGAACTCGTTGGCAAATCGGGCGTAGGTCTTAGGTAAAATAGAGATAAGAGAATGAATCAATTACGGAATACACTGCGACTTCAACTCACGAATAACAAATCATAATATATGTAGTTAGTAAATCTGCGAGCGTGTGGTCTTTATAAAAAGGATTACCACAGGTAGGTAACGTATGCGTAATCGTACAAAAGGCAAACAGGGTTTTAACACAGATCAAAGATGAATGTCAAGCTTAACACAGAATAATCACAATTTCAGAATAATGCATGTATTACGCACATACGAGATCTCGGGCACAGATCACGATTAAAGAATTACACAGCACATTCCACATATTTACGTAATTAATACCTCAATAACAATAGCCAACAAAAGAAACACAGAAACACTTAAGTAGTTGGAGGGCAGGGGGTCGAGAATACAGATCTGACCGACAGGGAGTGTCTGCAGGGGACAGCACTTCAGGGCTGTTCACGGCACTCGAGCAGGGGTTCTAGATCCAGGGCGTCAGGTAGCAGACAGACAGCACTTCAGTAGTACAGCAGGGGGTACTTCCGGAGGTACTCTCAAGGGGGGGAGGGGGAGGCTGGGGCAAAGCCAGACAGTTTTACTTGAAGTATGAGCCCGAAGGTGGAAGACTATTAGTGAGGTGTAGGTTTGCATACATTATTCAGGATTTTCTGAAGTGCTATGCTAAATTGTTTGTGACTCTTGAGTCAAGGTTTTCGGGGTTATAGGGCTATGAAGAAAAAAGGTAAGTTGGCTGTTACAAGGTACATATCAATCCTAGCCTTGGAAATAAGATAGAAATACATGGGCATATCTCCAAGGTATCATCTTAATACTACATTTAGCATTGGTGAGTCTGTTGCTATAATTGAATTAACTTACTTATAACCTTCATTCCTCTGATGGTCCTTCAGGGGTTATAACTCTTTGCTGAGGACTCAATATGAAACTTGTTACGAACGGGGCTTCGAATAAAACAAGGGCACTTAAAGATTGGACTAGTAATAGGGCACTATGCAACAACGGTACGCTAGATCCAAACCCTTGAACTTATATGCCGGCGAACAAACACTTATACCCTCCAGAGTTAATCTGCGATAGCGGGGTATCCTTAACTGGGCATAAATGTACTCTACTTCAGGCTAACCCACACTGGCATAGCCTGATAACAAACAAGATGCAAGTTACGTTAAAATGCATAAAAAGGAATCTATGGAAAGATCAATTAAATCACTGCAAGATTTAATACAATAAAAAGATGCTTCAATACAGTTACTCTAAACAACAATAACTCTTCACTCCTATCTGAAAGAAAGTGAAGTATAGTCCTACAGCATAGACCTGGAAACTTCTGAAAAAAGTCTGATGCTCATAAGATGCTCGTATCTAATCTTGAACTATATAAAGGCAGGAGGCAAGACACTACACGTGTAAAATAATGGAATACACTAAAAGATAGGACATATAATGTTAACTGACACGAGAATACTATAAATGCGCAACGGTAGCAATGCTCGACACTAAGAGAAGTACTTCCTCATCAACGAAACAGTCTGCTATGGTTGTGCAACTCAACAACAACCTAGAATAATAAATGTTGTGAATAATTATGCGTACATATCAAAGAGCTTATATTAAATACTAATAAGTGTCTACTCGATTAATAATGTCTAGCTGGAATACTCTAGGTAAGGAACTGGGGTTGAGCAAGACAGGCTCGTAGCCTAGCGATGTCCTTAAGACTGCATCCTTTAAGTTACGTTAATTGACTAGGGTGCTCTCTTGATAGATCCAGATCACAAGTATCTGGTTCTATCCTGGCGACCCTCTAAAGACAAGCAAAGAGGCAGCAAAGTGTGGAACTGGAACAGGCCAAAACCCTCAGTCAAAACAATGCTGCACTCGTAAAGGACGGAACCGAAAAGACAACACAGGCTACCACAGGACCGGTTGAAGTCGTGTAGGTATAAGCGAACCATACACACATCGGAGACAATGACTACAGTTACCTTATCCCAGTCTAGCATTAAATAAAAGAGCAGAAACACTAAATCAATAATGGAGACACACTAAGTTATTAACCTCTGAAGTGCGCATGGGGGTAATTGGAAACGTCCCCCTGTGCTGACGTATTTGAGGGGTTTCCGTCACTAAAATATTCATTGTGCCATTAATAGCATTAATACTTATCCATATGCGCCTATTATGGGTTGATTATAAAGGTACTAACCTGAAACAACAATAAAACGAGTGAAAACAGCGTTTGGATGGTCAAAATCGGAGATATAGCCCGCGAGTTGTATAATGTATGGGTGAGGCAATCTGCTTTCCCGCCAATTTCCCCCAAGGCCACTGAGACACAGTCGATCGATACTCTCTCTCTCTCTCTTGCACTCGCTTGCTATCAGTGATGACCACACCCTCCAATCGGATTTCTAATGTTAGCACGAAAATATACCTCAGAATAAGGGAATAACAGGGAAAATAGGTGATAACTGAAGGAGAGGAGGAAAGTGGGGAAGGAGGGGAGGTAGAGGACTGAGATTTTGCATGGCCCAGGGGCCAAAAAAAAATAAAAATAAAAAAAAAAAAAAAATTTTTTTTTTTTTTTTTTCGATGTCAAAAGTTGATTTTTGTTTTCTCTGACTCTTAAGAGTCTCCCCGCAGTGCGCCGGGGGAACTCTTAAGAGTCTCCCCGCAGCTCCCGGGTTAACCAATACTAACTAAGAACCCTCAAACCTATTCAAGTACATGTAAATATCTCTGAGGACGGCGCATGCAATACAATGGGCCGGCTATGGAAACCGTATGCAGAACCCAAGGGGATAAGTAATTGAATAAAGGCGAGAAGTAATGGAAAAGAAGAAGTTCAGAGAGAGAAACAGTGATAAAGGTGGTGATCGGGGGAGAGTATGCAAGGGGATGTTAGATGCACGCGCGCCAAGCCTGTCCTGACGAGGACAGCTCCTGGGAACCCTCATGTAGGAGGCAAGTTACACAGGAGCCCGCAAAGGCGCGATGGTCGGCCAATCACGAGCCGGGACGTCACAAGACAGCAGGTGTCACGTGACACAGCGCCCGCACCTCACTACCATCTCGCTCTGAAAGTCTCTCTCATTCCCACGCTGGTACTATCATCACTACTATTGATATAAAATACAAGCCGTTGTCACAAACGAAAACAAAGACCACCACTGGACTGTCTGTGACAATGTGATTACAGGGAAAGAAAGAACAACATTCTCGGATAACTGTAGCCCATTTCGATGTCCCTGGCGAGCGCTAGTGACTAACGAGAGGCGATTCTGCCAACGCTGGTAGACGTCACACCCCGCCCAAGATATGGGACGCTCAACATTAGGCGAGCACCATATCTGACAAGGCAGAATGCCGACAAGACCCGTCACACCTAGCCACTCCACCAGAAATTAAATGCAAAGCTCAATTCTTACATAAAACAACATATTAATCATAAAGAAAATCTTACAACCCCTCCCAAACACAATAGTATAATTTAGCCTGCTATGCTCCCTGAGCGAGCTTCACAGAGCCCAGCCTACTAAGTGAATGACAGGTTCAACTTAGGACTTTAGCTATAACATTGGCAACTTACAATTAACTATAAAAAAGAACAAGTTTTTATGTGAATTTTTGATTTAATTTTAATGTTATTTTTGATGGCTGCTCTATAGGGGCAAGCCTGGTTTTTCTCCACTCAAACACACACTGACTGAACGGCGAGGGTTCTCCTGCAAACATACCCTCCTGTGACAAACAATCAGCCAAAACATTATCAGTGCCCTTAACATGCCACACATCCAACTTGTGTTCCAGCAGCAAAACAACACCTGGCACTGATAAACTGCCCAGTTCATCACAAGACTAGCACTTCTCTTCGCTCTCTCCGGCAACGGGACCTGCCAATAACCTTTCACTAGTTCTACCTTCGTGATAATGAGGCAGCCCCGATGCGGTCTATGATGTCGTCAACTCTGGGTAATGGATAGGCGTCTGTCAGGGATAATGCACCCACAGTCCCACACTCTTGCAATCAACGCACACACTGATCTTGCCACTCAACTCAGGTTGCAAACTCACTGGCAACGACCACTCACGATATCCCTTATCCCTCAGACCCTTTTTCCACACGTAGTCTAGCTCTGCTTTCACGACAGACTGTTAAGCAGGATTTATACGGTAGGGAACTAACTTGAGCCTTGCACTGTCTCCAGCCTCCATGTCGGATTCTACCCCGTACATCAGGCCTGGAGAAGCAACAAACATGCGGATGTACTGCCACAGCCTAGTAAACAACTTCTCTTGGCGCACAGGAACAAGAGGTTGCAACTTATCTCGAAGAACAACATGCTCATTGCCCTTCCACAACCCAGCCGAGACCGCAGTTTCTACACTATAGCCTCCCTCCTTCTCCACCTTTGTCCCTAGAACAGCCAGGTCATGAGAGGGACAATCTGTACCACCTGTGCAGTCACTCCCATAGTTCATAATTGCTAAGGCTTCCCCGCCGATACCGTACATGCGCACCCCAGCATTCCTTACGACTACATCTGCCTGCGCAGCATCACCGCCTTCAGCGACATGGCCAGATACAGTCGGTCTATGGTAGGGCTGTTGCATATTACTAGAGCAGCATTCGGAGGCTATGCGACTACCGGGCGCATCCACTCCACAGCCAACCTCACCAATCTGCTCAATGTCCTCATTCTGACCACCACCCTTGGCAGCCATGGGTCGACCCTGACCTGACACCCATGCCAAAGCCTCGTCGCCCACCTTGAACCACTGAAACAACGAGGCCAACGGTCTACTCACACTCAAGTGACCTGCCAGCGGAACCTCGTGCACCGCATGAGTTGCGAGGCCAGGGTGCTCGGCACAAACAGTGGGGTATGAACCGAGCAGGTGCTGGAGCGCTACACACTGCTGCTCAGGCAGGTGCTTTAGTGCTTCCACAGCCACCTGGCTCGTGTCCCCCGCCCGCTGCTCCACCGAGACATGACAATCCCAACTCTCCTCCACCTGAGCCCCACTGCCCCCCTCTCCTTCTCCACCTTGGCCGCTGCAGACCAACATAGGGACAGTAGGCTGCTCAGGTGGTTGCCTAACAAACTCCTTTAACAGGTTCACATGACATGCCTCCCCATCCTCGAGATCAATGGCCCCGTTCCCACAACTCTCCTCCACCTGGGAACTATTCTGTCGCGGAGTGCCATCACGCCCTACCATGTCCCTAGGGGGGACAGGTTCTGGGGCCACTCCGGAACTCATCTTTGGTCCTAATACTGAGTCACCAAGAAGAGCCGCAGGATCAAAATTCACAAAACTTCTCCCAACTTTAGCCTTCTCCTTCTGACCGTTCCTCCGCTGGTCTAGAGACTGAGGAATAGGCTGTGCCACCTTAGATGCATGAGATCGGGTGACAACACACGCCATCTGCTGCAATTGACACCTCTCGACCAACTTCTGCCCCTCCCTACTCACGTCGGTTGCCCTCTCGGCAACAATTAAGGGTGGAGCCTCAGAAGTAGGCACCGCAAAGTCGTTGCCGAGAAGAAGGTCGACGCCCTCTACTGGCAGTTTCTCTACGATTCCAACATCTATCTCTCGTGTCACACCATCAACCTCCAGCTCCACTCGAACCAACGGGTATGACCGTGTAAGATTAATACCCTGCACCACAACTTCCCGTGCCGCGTTTATAGGTTGGCCTGTAAAGTTTTTCATCAGAGTCTGGGATGCACCTGTATCACACAACAACTCCAACCCATGCTTACAACCAGCCCAACTCTCGCAGCCACGCCCTCTATGGTCGCAAAAAGCATCGCGGACAGGTTTCGAGCCTTCCGGACACTCCTTCACTGGCTGTGCCCCTGCATCTGACATATCACCCCGGGTAAATGCAGAAGACCTCAGAGACACCCCAATGTTGCTAGCCAAAGACACGACTGCTGTAGGTTGGTTACTAGGGCAGGAACGTGCAAAATGCCCCTTATTATGACACTTAAAACACTCTACTACACCCTTGGACTTACCCTGAGGTGGGGAAGGGCCCTGACCTTTCTTAAACGGGACGGTTTTTGGTTTGTGATCAAAATTAGTATCATTGCTCTTACTTTCGTTATCAAATGTTGCATCACTGACTCGGGGGGGTGGAGTGTTGCGCCCCTTGTTAACTGCATCGGTCCGTTGTGCAGACCCGCACCCACGAATCAGCGATACTCTCAGGTCAGCCAACTCAGCTGCCTTTTGTAGAGTTTTAGGTTGTTTCTCTTTGAGGTTCAAAGTCAGGTCGCCGCCTGTGCATTTAAAAAATTGCTCTAGAAGGAATAGCTGCTCAATCTCTTCGAACGTCGTCACCTTCTCTGATCTCAGCCAATTTCTCAAAGCATCAGACAGTTCCCGGGCATCTTCTAGAAAAGTACACTCACGACCCTTCGTAACACCCAGAAACTTCAACCTATATGTCTCTGGTTGTAACTCGTAAGCCCGCAGAACAGCTTCCTTCAATACCTCATAATCGATGCAAGACTCCAAGGGCAACGCATCATATGCCTTGAGTCCTTTGCCAACCAACCTAGAGGAAACAAGGGCTGCCCACATAACCTCGGGCCATTGGGACTCCCGGCACTTCTTCTCAAAACGCAGGAAAAACTCGGTGACACCCTACTCGTCAAATGCAGGGACTAACTTAAGAAGGTGCGATAAAGACTGATCAAGACCTCGATTTGCAGAACCGAGACGCTGCCCTGTCGACTCCACCTGAGACTTCTCAAGCTCTATGTCTGCACAGTTGGCCGTGATATATAAAAGTCATGTGCATTCTCAGATGGATTACTGTTCACCTCTGTGGGGTGGAAGTGGAGTGGTTGCATTGAGGCAGTTGGACAAAATTCAAAATAAAGCTATTAGATTAATCAATAACCCTGCAATCACACAGGACCTTCCTACATTATCCATACGAAGAAACGTTGCATCCCTTGCATTATTCTACAGATATTTTTACAGCAATTGTTCTGAGGAACTTGCTTCAATTGTGCCGCCTCTCCACATCTTTCCCCGTAGAACTAGGGCAGCTGAGAGCACCCATGAATTTACACTTTCTCCTCCACAATGCAGAACTTCTGCTTATCAGAATTCATTTATCCCCAGAGCTACTACTCTTTGGAATTCACTTCCCTCGAATTGCTTTCCACAAAATTACAATCTACAAATGGTTAAATCCAGTTGTTACAAACATTTTATGAATGGAGGATGCCTTTAGGCACATGGACCTTTTTGTTTTATCTGTGTTTTTCCTTCCTCCGTTCATTGTCTCTTAAAAAAAAAACAAAAAAAAAAAACAGTACTTCGTAGCCTCAACCTGAAGCTCAGCCTCACGTATGGCCTTTCTCTCCTCAGCCTCAGATTCCCGCTGCTGCTGCTGCTGCTCACGTATGGCCTTTCTCTCCTCAGCCTGAAGTTTGGCGAGTTAGAGCTGAAACAACATCTCGGAAGACAACCCCTGAGGAGGGGGTGCTACTATTGGGGACCACCCAATGAATCACCTAGAGGCATGCCCAACCGCCAGCGGGCATCGGCCTGCGGGAACGTACCCGGCTCCGGAGTCCGAGGGGGCGCCATGGTAGGAGTCGAGTGGAATGGGGGCTGGGCAGAAGGTGCCCCAGCTCCCGCTCCACCCGAAGCCCCACGCACCCCACCGAGCGCTCAGGTAACCAGCTCACCTCTCGACAAACCGCTAGTACCGGGAAACCCTAAGACCATGGCTACACACTGTAATCTGTACCGGTCTAGCCCCAACACACGATCCGCTGACACAGGCTCCTCCAAAAATATCCGAGCATCCTCCTCACTGTTCACCACCCAAGCGCCCCTAGACAACTCCACCTTCTCCACCTCCTCGCCTGCTTCCCGTACTGTGTCCTCACTGTGCACTGATCCGTCGTTCGACATGGTGTCCACCAGAAATCCTCAACGTTTATAAAAAAAAAGAAGTACCTAAACTCTCATGTAGCACTATTCACTCAAAAAAATGCTTGAAGACAACTCAAGTGCTATACTACGTTGCCAAAAAAAATCCAACGTGTCCAAAATATTCCTCAAAAAACAAATGTCCAATAATCCTGCAATTATTTCTTAGTTCACTAATTTCGCCATTTGGTATGACGACTAAGATAAGATACTAGGCAAGGTCGTCAATTGTTACGACCGGGGCTACGAATAAAACAAGGGCACTTAATGATTGGACTAGTAATAGGGCACTATGCAACAACGGTACGCTAGATCCAAACCCTTGAACTTATATGCCGGCGAACAAAACACTTATACCCTCCAGAGTTAATCTGCGATAGCGGGGTATCCTTAACTGGGCATAAATGTACTCTACTTCAGGCTAACCCACACTGGTATAGCCTGATAACAAACAAGATGCAAGTTACGTTAAAATGCATAAAAATGAATCTATGGAAAGATCAATTAAATCACTGCAAGATTTAATACAATAAAAAGATGCTTCAATAAAGTTACTCTAAACAACAATAACTCTTCACTCCTATCTGAAAGAAAGTGAAGTATAGTCCTACAGCATAGACCTGGAAAATTCTGAAGAAAGTCTGATGCTCATAAGATGCTCGAATCTAATCTTGAACTATATAAAGGCAGGAGGCAGGACACTACACGTGTAAATGGAATACACTAAAAGATAGGACATATAATGTTAACTGACACGAGAATACTATAAATGCGCAACGGTAGCAATGCTCGACACTAAAAGAAGTACTTCCTCATCAACGAAACAGTCTGCTATGGTTGTGCAACTCAACAACAACCTAGACTAATAAATGCTGTGAATAATAATGCGTACATATCAAAGAGCTTATATTAAATACTAATAAGTGTCTACTCGATTAATAATGTCTAGCTGGACTACTCTAGGTAAGGAACTGGGGTTGAGCAAGACAGGCTCGTAGCCTAGCGATGTCCTTAAGACTGCATCCTTTAAGTTACGTTAATTGACTAGGGTGCTCTCTTGATAGATCCAGATCACAAGTATCTGGTTCTATCCTGGCAACCCTCTAAAGACAAGCAAAGAGGCAGCAAAGTGTGGAACTGGAACAGGCCAAAACCCTCAGTCAACACAATGCTGCACTCGTAAAGGACGCAACCGAAAAGACAACACAGGCTACCACAGGACCGGTCGAAGTCGTGTAGGTATAAGCGAACCATACACACATCAGAGACAACGACTACAGTTACCTTATCCCAGTCTAGCATTAAATAAAAGAGCAGAAACACTAAATCAATAATGGAGACACACTAAGTTCTTAACCTATACTAACTAAGAACCCTCAAACCTATCCTAAGTACATGTAAATATCTCTGAGGACGGCACATGCAATACAATGGGCCGGCTATGGAAACCGTATGCAGAACCCAAGGGGATAAGTAATTGAATAAAGGCGAGAAGTAATGGAAAAGAAGAAGTTCAGAGAGAGAAACAGAGAGAAACAGAGAGAAACACCACCATGATAAAGGTGGTGATAGGGGGAGAATATGCTAGGGGATGTTAGATGCACGTGCGCCAAGCCTGTCCTGACGAGGACAGCTCCTGGGAACCCTCCTGTAGGAGGCAAGTTACACAGGAGCCCACAAAGGCGCGATGGTCGGCCAATCACGAGCCGAGACGTCACAAGACAGCAGGTGTCACGTGACACAGCGCCCGCACCTACAGACACTCACTACCATCTCGCTCTGAAAGTCTCTCTCATTCCCACGCTGGTACTATCATCACTACTATTGATATAAAATACAAGCCGTTGTCACAGACAAAAACAAAGACCACCACTGGACTGTCTGTGACAATGCGATTACAGGGAAAGAAAGAACAACATTCTCGGATAACTGTAGCCCATTTCGATGTCCCTGGCGAGCGCTAGTGGCTAACGAGAGGCGATTCTGCCAACACTGGTAGACGTCACAAACTCTACTTGTACCGTCACAAGCAGAGTCTTACAGGGTAGATGCTAGTCCCATTTGTTCCTATAACATTCAGGTCGTTGGTGGACGGATTGCATAAACAAATTCTCTGTGTAGTCCAGATTGGGCTGGACTGCAGAAGGTTTATTCCTACTGGTGGAGGCCACGTAGAAGGAGGGTTGCAATTGGCTCTCCCAGTCTGGTTGTGATTGGTAGTGGATACCCTCCGGTCCCCTAAAAGGCTGTGGGCATGAAAGAGCACGGCTGGAGATGGGTCTGGAGATGGTTAACTGTGGTAGATGAGGCTGGCTGGAGAGGGGTAACTGTGGTATTTGGGGTGTCTTTCCTTGTCTTTTCTGTCCTTTGGGCTTCGATGAGGTTGCTTGAATGCTGGCTATTCGGTGTATCGTTCCCTCTGGTACACGCTTGAGCCTGGTCATTTCAGTCACCATGGCTGTTTAATATGTTTATGGGTGGTGTGGTGAGGGAGTTGAAAAGGAGAACTATGGGAAGAGGATTGGGTTTAGTAGGAAAGAATGGTAGAGATTGGGAGCTGAATCAGTTGCTGTTCGCTGATGACACAGCATTGGTGGCAGATTCTGAGGAGAAACTGCAGCGGGTAGTCATAGAGTTTGGTGTGGTTTGTGGAAGGAGGAAACTTAAGGTGAACGTCAATAAAAGTATAGTAATGGTGTGTAATAGGGGAGATCATAGGGTGAATCTAGATGTGAGGCTGGATGGGGAAATATTGGAACAAGTAGAGTGTTTTAAATATCTAGGAGGAACGATAAACAGGAGTGGAGGTATGGAAATGAAGGTAAAACAGAGAGTGTGTGAAGGAAGGAAGGTTTTCGGAGCAATGAGAAGTATGTGGAAGACGAGAAATCTCGGAATGAAAGTAAAAAGTGCACTGTAGCAAGGAATTGTTGTGCCAACAGTGATGTATTGGGCTGAGACATGGGCTCTGAAGAAAAAGGAGAAAAGAAAGCTGGATGTGATGGAGATGAGCTGCTTGAGGAGTATGTGTGGAGTTACTCGTAGAGACGGATTGAGGAATGAAGAAATACGTAGGAGAGTGGGGCAGCAGGAACATTTGTCAGCCAGAGTGGACAGAAGGGTGCTGAGATGGTATGGTCATGTTGAACGAATGGGAGATGAAAGGCTTACAAAGAGAATATGTGAGTCAGACACAAGGGGAGATTGAAGGGCAGGAAGACCCCCATTGAGATGGAGAGACTGTGTAAGAAAAGCTTTGGATGATAGAGGAATGACTATAGATCAGGCAGGGAAAGTGGTGGTGGACAGGAGTGAATGGAGAATGCTTGTGAATAGTTAAGTGAACATGTGGTCTTTCGGTGGAAGGGGTCGTGCGCAAGTTGGACTAGATAATAGTCCATCAGGCGCCTGGCCCGGGGAGACGATTAATATGAAGGGTGCGCCTGGAAATGTGGTGGGCGGGCTTGTGGCTTCGGCTCCGCTGCATGTCTGCCTGCCGAGATCGGAACCTCTCCGGGTGGTCGGGGGCCGGGGGAGTGCTGGAGCGACCTTGGTGACCCTGGTCTCTGGGTCTTCTCCTGGGTGACCTAGATGTGTGTGAATTTGTGTTTTTATCTATGTTTGTTTGTTGTTTTATGTTGTGTTTGTGTTTTCCCTGTTCTTGTTCTGTCTTGATTCGGCCACCCCCAAGAAAAACAAAATAATAATAATAAAATATAATAAAATAGAAAATAGAAAATAAACAAAATAGGAAAAGTGGGGATTGGGCCTGAGCATATAGATAGATATATGAAATATAATTTAGTATTATGGTAAGTATAGGCTATCTACTGTTCATGTATTTAACACCTACTGTCCCAGCGACGTACGTTGGCCGACAGTAAAAAAGTCACTCGTCAGTACCAGCGATGGACGATGTCCGTCAATAATATGCGGTCCTTTTAACAACCCATATCAATCAGTCTGGTACCACGACGTTTGAGCATTGCTCTAAGACCTTGGCATCACTTCTCAGTTTATATCCAAGCTCCCACAGCTTAGGAGAGGCAGTATTCCTACATCTTTTGAGGTGGAAGGGTTTTCTCTCTCGACTCTGAAGCCATTTTGGCCAAATTGCTTGGTACTGGAGGGTACATTTATGGTAATACCCTCTGGTATAGTAGGAGTTAAGAGATATTTAGTAATGGTAAGTAGATTATCGTATAACGGTGATTTTGGTCACTCAGAATCTTGGCGCTTCAACTTTTAATGCTTTGAAAGTCATAAACAACAACTGTACTTTATTATTTATATCTCCCATGACCTGTCCAGGAATTGGCGATGTTTGTATAATGGCAGGCCGGTTATGGGGGTGATTACTGTATTTAGTTTTCCTTCAATTGATTTCTAAAGTATCCAATACGGTCATCTCATCGCATATCCGTGCATGTTGGTACACCCTTCCTGATTTATGTTATTCAAGTATCCAAGTGTGACTTTTTTATTAATTTTGATTTAGCTATTACAGCACCAGATACTTTAATGTTTTCTAGCTGTAGAATAACCTTTCGACTTAAGACGGGCAGAAGCCAGCTGGCAGTAGTGTTTTAACATGTTTCCTAATTATTATTGTAACAGGACAACCCTGAGGACTGCAGTGTGTGTTTCACCAAGTATGATGAGAGTGAGCGACGGCCACGCAATCTACCTTGTGGCCACAACTTCTGCTCCATCTGTCTCCAGGATTTGTTACGGGCTGGTCAAGTGTCCTGCCCCACCTGCCGTGTTACTCACCAAGCTACTAACATCTCAAGCTTCCCTATTGCCTATGGCATTGAAGCCTTTATTAAGAAGACTGAAGCCCCCAAGCAAACACAAATATCAACACCATCATCAATAACAGACACCGCTTCATCAGGATATAATTCTACAGTGTCAGCAGCAACAGGAGTGAAGAGCAAGAAACAGACAACCGGAGTGAGCAGGAAGCTACGATCCATGAAGGAGGAACAGATAAACAGTGTTGAGGGACTGTTGCCTGGCTACCAGCAGTATCGGTCACAGTTGGACCAATACAGTAATGAACTGGACAGCAGTAAGGACGAGCACCTTCAACTGCTGGACAAACTATATGTCCTGGTGGAGCAACACAAGACATCAGTACAACAGCTGCAACAGGAGGAGACCAGAGTTGTGGCTATGAAGAAGGAAGGAAAGGAAGGGGAGCAGCAACTGAAATATGCTCTCAAGTGTCTACAATATGTTAACACAGCACAGGAAGTGATCACAGCCATTGACCATGCTGATTACTGTGGTGTGGAGGCGGATGATTGGTCACAGAAACTAAGGGAACAATTCCCTGACCATGATATTCTAGCCACCAGCCTAAAGGTAAATAATCATCTCAGTTTATAACATAATGACAAAGTTTGAATGAAAACTCTTCACTGGATCCATTATCAAGTACAGTATATTATAAGGGTGGAGAGGTACAGCCATGGTCATATTCTGATATATTATCAACACTCAAACTGATTAAGCAAACCTTTGTAATACAAATTTAAAGTTTGATACTGAATCAAATGAGCGTGTCACCATTTATATGTATGGTCACGCTAATAAGTCATGTCCCAGCTATCATTATGTTTGGCTCGCTCTGTGCTGTATTAAAGTCTATCAGATGTTAAATAGGGTGGGTAAGTGTAGGAACATGTTTGTATATTTCACTCGATATGAAGAAATGAAGCTTAGATATTGCTGATGCCAATTATTGATCAAAACATAATTGGTGCCGAGACATCACTTATTAGCACGACTGTACATGGTAGAATATACAAATCAGTTGTGTTGGGAATCTTTCAAGAAAATTTTGTACCAACAGATACGAGATAATACCAGGACAGCGCTGGAGACTCTGCCTGCACAGGAGGATGGTGCCACAAAGGACACGGACACGGACACAAAGGATGGTGCCGCAAAGGACACGGACACAAAGGACACTGACACAGAGGACACTGACACAGAGGATGCTGCCACAAAGGACACTGACACCTCTCACAATATCTCGACTGTCCTACAAGACCCAACTCTCAGCATTATGGACCAAGTATGGGAAATTACTAAGCAAGTTCTTAAGGTAAATATAGTTTGAGAACAGTATGATATTGGTCGTTACACAACCCTACCAACATAATTGAAGGGTTACAATTTGTTTCCAGATCGGTTAAAGATATATCCGAGGTGCTCCAAGTAATTAATTGAGAACACATCGTGTTTCCATTCTATTTCAATTTCTTGATACCGATATACAGTAATACTGATAAGCATAAAGAGTATAATAATCACCACTAAAAGTATCCCAACAAGTGCATTAATGGCAGTAACTAGTACAGTACTGTACTGTGCTTGTAAGAGGGAAATAATAAATAACGATAACAATAGAGGCCCGGCAGATAAAACATGATTTACACTAACTCCATATTATCTATCTAATGTTGAACAGGTTGGGAGAAAAGAGGTATCCGCTCATGGCCGAGTAGTTACGGTGCTCAACTCTCCCAAATATACCTGGAGTGAGTGGGTTTGAATCCTAGTAAGGATACCTCTCTCCACATCACCTGTCTACAGCCACCTTCGGGAAATGTCCATGTTTGATTGGTACCTAAACCGTACCCATACCTATACATTATAAATTTAATGTTAACCCTTTCACTTCTTAACTCCATCCTTCCACCTCCCTCTTTTTCCTTCCACTTCACTCGTACACTCTCCTAGTCATTCTCTCGTTTCCCATCCGTTCCACGTGGCCGAACCGTCTTAAGGTGTTCCTTTTCAAACTTTCCAGCACATTTACACCACACTGCTCTCGTACTTCCTCATTCGTCTATCTATCCCTCCATGTAACTCTGCACGCACTTCTCAAGTAACTCATTTCCACCCCTCTCACTCTTGGTTTGTGTCTCTCTAACAATGTCCATGCTACACTCCTGTACGTCAATGTCGGGATTACCACACTGTCATGCAAGGAATTCTTTACTTCCATGCTGACCACCGTATTTCTTCTTAGTGCTTTCAGCGTTCCTACAACCCTCTTCCCCTGTTGCACCCTCTCCCGCACTTCTTCATCCATATTCCCATCTCAAAACACTGCCCAAATACTTTAATGAACTGACATTCTCCATAGCCTGACAATTGAACCTCACCTCACACTCTGTGACTGCACCCCTTTCATAGACCATAACCTTACTCTTCCCCGCATTTACCTTCAGATTCCGTTCTTCACACACTGTTCCAAACATATTAACCAGACCCTGCAACTCCCATTCACTATCGTTCATCAGAACTGTATCGTCAGCAAACAGCAGTACTGTACTGTTCAGGCAACTTTCACTTATTTCCTTCCCTTAACCCGGCAGCTGCTGGGAGACTCTTAAGATCCTAGGCTTAAAAAAAAACTTTGTAAAGGCCCCAGTAGCACTTTAATTTGTTTTGTTTTTCCCTCCATACCTCATATCACTTCTCCACAGCTGTCAAAGTCCCCTCCTTCCCCCCTCCCCTTCAATTATCTCCTATTTTCCCTGTTATTCCCTTATTCATTGGTATATTT
The DNA here is from genome assembly GCA_032716605.1 of Paralithodes platypus. NCBI lineage: Eukaryota > Metazoa > Arthropoda > Malacostraca > Decapoda > Lithodidae > Paralithodes > Paralithodes platypus. The sequence continues at coordinate 2,745,206 of CM064537.1, read as the reverse complement.
TCGTGCTAATATCTGCAAAAAAAAAAAAAAACAGTTGAAGGGTGTGGTTATGTGACTAGCGAGTGTGTTGGCAGAGGTAGAGGGTGAGGTGAGACTCTCAGTCATGCTCCAGACCTCGCGAGAGGTGGGGTTGCCTTGCTCTGCTCCACATTTCATGAATGGGCCGCTCCGTATTAATTCGCGATTTTGACCATCTAAACACAATTCCCACTTGTTTTATTGTTGTCACATGTTACTATCTTCATATTAAACGTAAAATAGGCGCATATAGATAAGTATTAATTATATTTATGGTAAATTAACGATTTTAGTGAGGAAAGAATTATAATACCTACGCACAGGGGTATGGTGTATACTACAGGGGCTGCGCAGCCGAGAGGTTAACAGCGATACACCAACATCCAAATCTCTTCCTTGTGTTTCTTTCATGATTCCATCCATATATATATATATTGAACAGCCATGGGGACATCACACACCCTTGCTTTAACGGTTTTAACCCAACATTCAGATAAACGAACTCGCTCTGTTCATTCTCCACACGTACTGACGCCTTTGCACCCTCATACATGCTCTTCACTGTTTTCAGCAACTTGCCATCTACTCCGTACTTTCCACAGACTTTCTCTATGAACTCTTACATAGGCTTTCTCCAAGTCCATAAAGGCAGCATACAACTTTTGTCCCTTCTGCAGATATGTCTCCACAACACATTTCAAGGCAAAAATCTGGTCTACACATCCTCCTCCCTTCCTAAGCTCGCCCTGCTCATCACTTACCCATTTCTCCGTTCTCGCTCTCACTCTCTCGATTACTACCCTATTGTACATATTCCCTACAATGCCGAAAATACATATCCCCCACTGATATTCACACACTCCTCTTTCCCCTTTACCCTATTATTATGCCTGTCATCAGGGGCACAGCCCTTCTCCCATGCTACTTTACATATTTTCCATATTTATAGGTAGTAGGGGTAGGCAGCCCCGCCCAGGGAAGTACTACCGCCAAGGTTTCGGGAGACTCAGGGAATAGCCTGAATTCCATTTTCTCTCCCAGGCCTTGGTAGCTGGATACACATCTTTCTGCCTCACACATCAGGGGTATCAGGAAAACCCTCTTTATATAACATACACATCCAACTTCACGACATTGCCCTACATCGCTATCCTCTATCCATAAAACACTACTCTTCCCACTACATATCATACATGTAACACCATACACCTTACCCAATAAATATGGCAGTACAATTGTTAAGAGCAAACCTGGTGGTCCCTCGGATATCCACCCCCGGCAGGGTTGGGTCATTGACACAGGGCCCTCCCGGTCGTCATCATGCGACTGTGTCAAGAGCATTGCAACGTCCCAAAGCTGCTCGTCGGTGCAGCTTTTTCTTTAGCAATATAAGGGGACTTCACTCTAACATCAATTCTGTACACCAATTTCTTCAAGCAGAATCCCCTACTCTCCTTTTTTTGACAGAGACTCAAGTAACATCCACATCTGACATGTCTAGATTTAATTTTCCAGGTTATCAACTGCTCCAAAATTTCAGACCTAAAGGAGGTGTATGTTGCTTCGCAAAATATGAAATTGCCCTGGAGGAGGTTACTAGTTTCAATTGTCCCTATTTTGATTATTCTATATACAAATTAATTTCTGCTGGTAAATTTAAATACATATGTTGCATCTACCGTTCCCCAAATATTCCTCCAGAGCAAAGTCTTTTTGATTCTCTGTCCTCACAACTCAGTGTCCTCAACTTAAATGCTTCTTCTGAAATCACTGTGTTGGGTGATTTTAATGTCCATAATGTTGAATGGCTCACTCATTCAGCCAGGACTGATGATTCTGGTCTTGAATGTGAGCTATTTGCAGACTCATTTAATCTCACTCAACTAGTCAACCAACCCACCCGTGTACCAGATAATCCTAATCATAATTCCCACCTACTGGACTTATTTTTAACAACCAATTTAGAAAATTATGATGTTACAGTGAGGTCCCCGCTTGGATCTTCTGATCACTCTGATACAGGCCACCTGTCTATCACCTACCACACCTTCCCACTCTGAACCTGTTTTGGTGACTAAATGGCATTACGATAGGGCAGACTGGGAGGGTCTTAAAGGTTTCTTTATTGATATTCCCTGGACCTCTTTCTTTTCTAATGATGCACACTCCACCTTGAGCCACATACAAGATTTTGTAAAAATTGGAATGGAAACTTTTATTCCTTATCAAAAGTACATTAAAAGATCTAATTCACCTAAATGGTTTGACCATAATTGTGCTAGAGTAACTGAACAAAAAGCAATAGCCTACAATGCATACACAAGATCAAAAACACATGAAGCCTTTAATTACTTTAGAAACATCAGAAATCATGCCAAAACTGTATTAAACCTAACTAAATCAAACTTTCTCCACAAGCAGGCAAATAAATTTCTAAATAATCCAAATGATAAAACAATATTTTGGTCTACTCTTAACTCATTCAAATCCAACTTCACACCTGCTTCATCCATTCCACCATTAAAATCTCCGACTGGCAATCTTGTAAGTGACCCACGAGGTAAAGCTAACCTTCTTGCGGATATTTTCTCCACCAACTCAACCTTAGATGAAATAAATCAAGATGTCCCTGTACTTAATTTTAATTCGCCTGAAATTCCCTCACTTAAGATCCACACCAGACATGTCAAAACTATTTTGCAGAATCTCTCAGTAGATAAGGCTCCTGGTCCAGATGAAATTCCTCCAATAGTACTTAAGAATTGCTCCTTGGTGCTCGCTCCTGTATTGGCAAAATTTTTCCGTCTATGTACTCATACCTCATGCTTCCCAGTACCCTGGAAAGAAGCAAACATCCATACAGTTCCTAAAAAAGGTGCCTCTTCAGATCCATCAAACTACAGACCAATAGCTATAACTTCCACTCTTGGTAAAGTCTTTGAAATTATATTAAATAATCACATAATTAAGCATCTTGAGAATAATAAATTAATCAGTGATAGGCAATATGGTTTTAGACGATGTCGATCAACTGCAGACATTCTTTGCCTTCTTACGCATCAAATCAACCAAGCTACAGACCAACATGGTGAAACACATACAATAGCACTGGATATATCAAAGGCATTTGATAGAGTCTGGCATCAATCCTTATTGTCGAAGATGTCACACTACGGCCTTGCATCATTAGTTCCACTAATTTCTTCTTATCTTCATAACAGAAAAATACCTGTAATGGTAGATGGCCTTTATTCTCAATTTCACTCAATAAATGCTGGTGTTCCCCAGGGATCAGTTTTGGCCCCAACTCTGTTCCTCATTCATATCAATGATCTCATATCTACCACTCATAATCCAATACATTCCTACGCAGATGACTCAACACTCCACAGTTCCTTCACATTTACCAATTCTTTCACCCAACCCGATCTTATAAATTCAAAAATAAGCACTGCAATTTCTCTGAACCAGGACCTTTCTAGAATTGAAGAATGGGGACAAAAGAATCTAGTTTCCTTTAATGCACAGAAAACCAAGTACATTCAATTTTCTAACCGACAGAAGCTCACTGACTCCCATATATTTTTTAATGATGTAAATATTCCCACTTCCCCTAGTATTGACATTCTCGGTGTAACATTAACTACTAACTTGAGCTGGACACATTATGTTAGAAGCATTGCTAAGAATGCCTCTAAAAAACTGGGACTCCTGTACAGAGTTCGAGAATTCTTCACTGACGAGCAGTTGGCCGTAATATATAAAAGTCATGTGCGTTCTCAGATGGATTACTGTTCACCTCTGTGGAGTGGAAGTGGAGTGGTTGCATTGAGGCAGTTGGACAAAATTCAAAATAAAGCTATTAGATTAATCAATAACCCTGCAATCACACAGGACCTTCCTACATTATCCATACGAAGAAACGTTGCATCCCTTGCATTATTCTACAGATATTTTCACAGCAATTGTTCCGAGGAACTTGCTTCAATTGTGCCGCCTCTCCACATCTTTCCCCGTAGAACTAGGGCAGCTGAGAGCGCCCATGAATTTACACTTTCTCCTCCACAATGCAGAACTTCTGCTTATCAAAATTAATTTATCCCTAGAACTACTACTCTTTGGAATTCACTTCCCTCGAATTGCTTTCCACAAACTTACAATCTACAAATGTTTAAATCCAGTTGTTACAAACATTTTATGAATGGAGGATGCCTTTAGGCACATGGACCTTTTTGTTTTATCTGTGTTTTTCCTTCCTCCGTTCATTGTCTCTTAAAAAAAAAAAAAAAAAATCAATCACTATCTCACCAGCATACCTCAAGCACCTCCCCACACACTCCATCTATTCCTGATGCTTTCCCCATCTTCACTCTTTTCAAGGCTTGAAACACTTCTGAACTCCTGATTCCCACCTCCTCCTCTACTACTTCATACCCCATCCAACTTCGTTTGCTGGCGCTTCATTCCTTTCGTTCAACAATTAATTAAAATGCTCCCTCCATCTTCCGACTCTCTCTTGCTTCTCTGCCAACACTCACTCATTCTTATATTTCACACACCTAACTAATTCCATTGCTACCCTCCCTAACTTTCTTGACCTCTTTCCAGAACAGTTTCTTACATTCCCTCCATTTTACACTTAAATTCCTTCCAAATTTCTCATCTACTTTTCTCTTACTTTCCTTCAAACTTTGTTATAATATATCAGTAATTTATTGGTAACAATTTGGTAACTGTTGACAGGATAAGACAGTGTTGAGGAGCTTGATCAAGGGTGAAGCATTATATGGGGTTCAACAAGACCAAGGTCACCTTCGCTGCTCCAAGATATCAATTGATGTAGATCAAGTATACTTCCACTGCCTTCGAGATGAACCTCCACCCTCCCATGTTCGCACACTGCCAGTAAGTTCTATACCAGTTTTACCTTTTATTATATCTTTAACAATGCAAGTCCATGAATGTGGAGGGAGCTACACCAAGGGACGGACCAAGAAAGATGTTAGATCGGACCCTGCGGTCTGACCTTAAATCAAAGAACCTGACAAGTGAGACAGCTCTTAACAGGGTTTGCCCAGAACAGTGCCATTAGGACGTGAGATCGGAACCGCGCTTTGTGTTGAAAACTCGTTCTATAAATTTGTGTACAGTATACTGTAATGTAATTTGTATACATATTTAATGTAACCATTGCTATTAGCATAATTCATACACACATACACACACACACTTAGAAGATGCTCCGCCCATTAATATTGACCCCACCAATCACAGACTTCTTCATGAATGTACCCCCCTTCACCCCCCCCCCCCTCCCAACCCCCCACCCCGTCCAGCCATGAAGGAAGTTGTGGAGAATGGTTTGGTGTCTGTCATTGGCCTCATGAAGCAATATGCAAAACATTGTCAATAAAGTGCTCCTCCTCAGATGGTGCTTGTAGAATTGTATTGTTTGTGTTGCAGGTGAGTGAAGTGTTGGGCTTGGTAGAGCCTTCCTCCATCCTGACCTTCATGGACCTGGCTTGGGGAGGGTCAACAAGAGGAAGGGTCCACATCAGGTTAAGGTCTAACAACACCCTGGCAACACAGTTTATGTTACTGTGTACCGGCCAGCGTGGACACTCATACCGTAACACTGTACTACTGAACGTATGGGATAAAGGTATGCCAAACGAGTCGTTTGCAGGTGGTGACTACCAGTACAACAATGGTGAGGGAGGAGCCTCACTACTGACTCACTATGGAACCAAGAACGACTACCCTAAGTCACCCAAGGCAGGGACAGTGGCCTCATTTTATAATCCAGACAATAAAGAGAAGAGTTCCCAGTTTTATATCACCACCAAAGACCGTGTTGATAGTAAAGTATGGCTTAGTGTCTTTGGTGATGTTGATAGTGGTCTGGAGGTGGTGAAGGCAGCAGTCAACCACGGTAACATAAGAGATGTGACTTTGGTTGACTGTGGTGTTGTACTGTCTCTATAGTTGTTGTTGTTGTTGATCCCCAGGCTGTCTGACCGTTCAGTCTAATAGCCAGAAAACAGAATGGAAATACATCCTCGTATCTTCTAAGCATCTAAGGTAAAATTCAAATTCATTGAGTATATGTCATCCAAACTTTTCTTGACATCCATAAATAGTCAAGAGGGACCAATAAGTATTAACATTGTAGGCTACTGTATTACAGTACTATTTAGCCAATGTTCCCTTTATAGTATTATTATTTGTAACTTTGAAATACAGTTTTGTAATATATATATTTTCCTTGATCCAGATTGTATACTTTTATTGATAATTGATGTAGTTTTGTAATATACTGCGTGTATATATATATATATAAATATATATATATATATATATATATATATATATATATATATATATATACAGTATAATATACCTTATATATATATATATATATATATATATATATATATATATATATATACAGTATAATATACAGTATATATATATATATATATATATATATATATATATATATATATATATATATACAGTATAATATACAGTATATATATATATATATATATATATATATATATATATATATATATATATATATATGTTTCCAGTCTCTCAGTGGGGATCGAACCATCGACCATCAGAACGATAGCCGACGCTTAATCAATTACACCACGGCAGTCTGATGGTCGATGGTTCGATCCCCACTGAGAGACTGGAAACATTTAGTGGCTCACGTGTATTTGTGATATATTCTCAATATATATATATATATATATATATATATATATATATTTTAATATATATTAAAATACCACAGGAACGAAAAACCTGAGAGCGAAACCTCCACCCCTAACGAGCCACAGGAACGAAAATCCTGAGAGCGAAACCCCCATCCCCAACGAGATCTCCGGTCCCTTTTCCATCCCCGATGTGGTCTCTCTCTCTCTCCCAATTCATTCCACATATTATACGTCTCTCAATCACAGTCTTCTAATATACAAACCACAATACTTTACTCACTGATATTCTTGATGTACCACCTAAGTATGTATTTAATTAGGTAACCACCATACAGGCTATAATACTTTCATTGTGTAGGTTCGAGGCGATCTAAGCCACCTTAGCTTCCATTTCACACCAAATCAGATCGTGATTACGTCAGCCCTGTATTTAGTTATATAACAATCATAGTCCCCCCCCCCCAATTCTAGCAATTCTATGTCTCTAACCTCCCGTTGTTTTATCCACTAACTATATATATTCCCAACCTTCCTAATACCACCTCCATTTCACTAGACAAAATACCTAGGAGTAATTCCGAGATTAATTATGAAATTACACTAGACAGCCCCATAACTCACTGAGATCCACATTGCTATTTTATTGATGTACCAACTCCCTAATGTTAACATAATTTAGGGAACTTGTTAAAAGAGAAGACACCTATCTTCGTTCCCCCATTTTTAGCAGTTAGCTATACAAAACCTCACGTTGCATTGTTCGTCTGTCAATTTGTGTCCCTTGCCAGTTCTTGTATTGATTTATGCCTGTTGATTTAGATAAGTTAACTACGAGTTATGTAACAACCTTTAACCACGACTCTATACACCCGATAACCCTATGCCAGTTATTGTATTGATTTAGGCCTGTTAATTCGGATAAACTCACTATGACCAATCTGCAGACGATTATCAGGAGAGATGCAGGAAAGCTACCTCGTATCTCTCTCTCCATGACGAGTATAGATATATGTACCCCCGTGCTCAGTCGCCCCCCTTGCCTTGTTCTTCTAGTAACTAAGTGTATATATAATATTAACCGGAGTATGCCACCAGTATTGATACGACATAGCGGCACTGTCCTTGTGTCGTATTGTGCCACGTGCATACCAAACCGGTTTTCATCATCTTATTAGGACGACGTCTATAATGCCGTCGTTTATGCATGTATTCACTCCTTAGGGTAACTATCTGCTATCCACGATGTTTTCTCTTTTCCACTTAACTCCGCATGTTACACACCTCTTAAAAAAACCCAATCTTCTTTAATACAAACCACATGACTTTCCTCCTAGACATTCTTGATGTACCAACTAAGTATGTATTTCATTAGATAACCACCTTGTGGGTTATAGTACTTTCATTTGTGTAGGTGCGAAGGCGAGCTCAAAACGCCTTCGATTTCCAGTCCACAACGAACCCGATCATGATTATGTCACCCCTATAATTAATTATGTAACCCGCATACCAACCCGGTTTCATCACCTTATTAGGACGACGGCTATAATGTCGTCATTCATGCATGTATTCAATCCTTAGGTTAATTATCTTTTATCCGCCATTGTGTTCCTCTCTTCCATTTACTTTTCCACAATTGTTATACGTCTTCCAATCACCTCCTCCGTATCCACAATCCACAATACTCTGTTTTGCTTCGTGACCCTATGCTCAGTGGTACCCTGTTTTGGGTCATCCTGTCCTCTTATCCTTCACGCCCCGCTGCACACACCACCCTACCTGTTCGATCGTAGGGAAATGCCACCCCTATGTCCAGCGCATTAAGGGTCACTGCCCTAGGTCACGAGCGGCGCGGCGCCTAGCCTCAAACCACCCCTTTACAATTCACAACCCTCCCCCTGTAAAGACGCCATAAGAACGTTATAACATGCCGACTCAGTTCGTTCACTAACCTCAACAAATGGAAGGTAAGGACCTATCCTTGTACCCCCCCTTAACCTCTGAAGTGCGCATGGGGGTAATTGGAAACGTCCCCCTGTGCTGACGTATTTGAGGTGTTTCCGTCACTAAAATATTCATAGTGCCATTAATAGCATTAATACTTATCCATATGCGCCTATTATGGGTTGATTATAAAGGTATTAACCTGAAACAACAATAAAACGAGTGAAAACAGCGTTTGGATGGTCAAAATCGGAGATATAGCCCGCGAGTTGTATAATGTATGGGTGAGGCAATCTGCTTTCCCGCCAATTTCCCCCAAGGCCACTGAGACACAGTCGATCGATACTCTCTCTCTCTCTTGCACTCGCTTGCTATCAGTGATGACCACACCCTCCAATCGGATTTCTAATGTTAGCACGAAAATATACCTCAGAATAAGGGAATAACAGGGAAAATAGGTGATAACTGAAGGAGAGGAGGAAAGTGGGGAAGGAGGGGAGGTAGAGGACTGAGATTTTGCATGGCCCAGGGGCCAAAAAAAAAAAAAAAAAAAAAATTCGATGTCAAAAGTTGATTTTTTTTTTTCTGACTCTTAAGAGTCTCCCCGCAGTGCGCCGGGGGAACTCTTAAGAGTCTCCCCGCAGCTCCCGGGTTAACTATCCTCTAACTCCCTAGCCCCACTCACAACCTGAACCAGAACAATAGCCGGCGCGAGACTAGAACGACCCCCTCTCGTCCCCCCTTAAAAATGTAAATTTCCCCATGACTTGCATTTTCACAAAACCACTATTCTTAACACCCACAAGTGATCCTCGTACATGAAAACTAGATGTAATGATCAACCCTAACTAGGAAGATACCTCCTGACAACCTGAACTCATATCTCAAACCAATTAACGTAAGAACTCTCAATAACCATATTCAGGGAGCGGCCTGTCCCCCCCGACCCCACAGGGACCCCACCGACCCCCGCGGAGAATTACCCTGACCCGCAAGCCAGCAAATTCTTGCCAGACAACAGGTGAGTTTCCAACAGGTTATGACCTACAAATCTAAATACCCATCCAAATATACATCCTATCCCATCCTTAACCAAAACCAAAATCTTCCTTATCCCATCCTAGATTACGAATAGCATGTCAGCTAGACCAGAGAAGGATATTTAGGTGAATTGATGAATAATACCTCCCAGCCTATTCACGTAGGGCGCCAGCAAAGTAGTCCCTAAAATCCTTCACCAAATCTGCCTAAATAGCTGTACTATAGTCATCCTCCTATGAAATGAGCTACAAGGTGGAGTCCCTCGCCCTGTGCGGTGTTGTCAAATATTCAAAGCTTTAACAACAAATGTTAGTTTTTCAGGCTATTAACACATTAATTTTAGCTTTTATGACTATATATATTATATTACAATTTTTAACCCTTATTTAGCGGCGAGCAACATAAGTCGAGTTAAATAAAGCTGGACTATGTGGCGGCGCTCGACATAACTCGAGTGGCAATTTCAGCACGTAATGTGGCTGAGAGAGAGAGACAAGTGGTGGCAGGAGACTAGCGAGCGTATGACTGCTCCAGACCACCGCGGCGAACCTACTGACACAAATCTCAGCTCCCTCCTCCCTCTCTCACTCGCTACATACTCAATTATGTACTGAAAGTACCGAATTACCTGCTTTTTGCACTCGCGTTGCACGGTTATTGCAAGAAAACTATCCATCATACAAGGATCGTTATGGTGTCATTCGAAAGCTCTGTTTATGCCCTTTCAGGGATAGGTACTTGTTTTACGTTCTGGGTCTTATTTAGGCATGAAAATGATCACGTAAACAGCCCTATTTTGGCTAAAAACACCCTGCTGTGCGGTACACATAAATAAACCGCATAGGCCGCTCGTAAGGTGTTAAAGGTTATGTGGTGTTAAGAAACATAATTTTAAGGATATATAGAAGGAATTTATACAACATATGGCACGCTATTTAGAACATGCTGCCATTTTTCTGGGGACAGCTATAAATAGATTGAAGGAGTGGTAGGATATGCGACGTTGCCAAGTAATGTCAATGCGGTTCTGTTGGCTACGCACGCACTCACACACACCCCTACAGATACACACACAAACACACACATACATACACAATCTCCAAAATGCAATATAGCACAATGTAATCCCATCAAAAGAGAGAGAGAGAGAGAGCTGGATACGAGTAATGGCAAGGCAAAGCTTTAAATGGCCTCAAACTACGACAACAACATCATCCAGGTCAGACGGTCACTAACCCTCATTCATAGCGCGACCACCATGGAAGGAAAAACTCGCAAAAGTTACTCTCATCTTCATAGCCAGGCAAGGGAGATGCTGTACAATGTAAATAGGTATATACAAATATAGCCTACCTATTATTTCGTTTCTGTAACTTTTATACAAGAATACCAATAACCCTTCCAAACATAAAAACGTCTTTTACATTTATTTCAAGTTTCCCTTCTAAATGTGGTTTTCCTTGGTTTCCCGTTTTCTAAAAGGTTTGTTTTGGTAGAAATCTGGCACCACCGCATAGGGCGACCTTGACCTCCTTGGAGCTCATTTCAGTTGAGTTTGACTATAGTACCTCATACTAGAGTTAAGATATCCACGATCATAAATCAGATAACAAGTTACTTACCGCCACATTAAAGACCCCCCTCCCTTACCCCCTAAGTTCACCAGAATAAATTAACTACTTTCATAGCACCGACATCCAATCCTTCTAGAACATTCCTGAAGCTTCCTTGACCTGCCTATAAATAAGACACAGAGACAACAGTCGGGCAGTTGAATATTAGAGCCCAAAGCAACAGCTGTCCACACTGCGGTGGCTTTCTAATACCCCCTCCCCCCTCAAGATTCACAATAGTTCGGCGTTCCGTAATCTGTGCAACTCTGTGAGGAAGTGATTTAACCCTTTACGAATGTTTTATTGCGATCGGGACTACCGGCAGTAATATTATATTTGTAGACAACCAACTCACAAATTATTGATTGTTTCATAAACTTCTGATAGTGCACCATCCGCTACTTGAGCTACGAACGATCATAACTCATAACTGATCTAAGGCAGAAAGATCTTGTTATGTTAGAAGGGATTATGTGAGCAACTCTTGAGTGAGGACTCGGCAAGAATAACTCCTTGGCAACAATCGACTGTCTTAACCCATCAGCAATTGTTGCCAAAAAGGTGCACAACCGCCCGCAAGAAGCCCATCTGCAAACCTTCTCTACACTGCCGGACAGCTTGGACGGCCCCAGAGCTACTGTTAACCCCCAACATCACTAACGCAAGATAACCAGGAAAACTCCATCACAGTGTTACTTCACGAGTACCAGTGTTACGGTGCTATTAACTATCAACCATCCAGTGTATTCGATTGTGTCTCAACTTTCTCTGATGTTATAACAAGTGATTATGCTAGTACACATTAATCTATATCAGAGAAATTTAGCTTAGGCGAACTGACTCCCGTAATTATTCTTGCCATCAGGTTTTACCTGATTTGCCCTCACTGATATTTTCGGTCCGAAGTATCACCTAGACAAGTGAACATCCTAGACCAGTGCAACTAGTTACAGTTACCCCTTTACGTTAGTTCTTGGGCAATAACCACATTACTTATACTTTCATCCTTGATTAAGAGTCATATTACCAGAGAGAGTTAACAAAGCGAAATACCTAACCTGTGTGATTCATGTACCCTACGTATCATAAAGCAATGTGATCAGAAGAATAATGCCTGAATGTTGGAAGTGGGAAGTATGTCTCTATCCAAATCCGCGATAAGTGCTGGCAGATTGTAATAAGTCCAATAACCTACCTGAGTGCTCCAACATCTAATGTTCGTGGAATTCTATTACATACCTTCTACCTGAGTGCTATTGAGAATAAAGCTGTATTACAAACCATTTATCCGAGATTATCTATGTCCTCTGTTGATTCTCTTTATGTATTTTGCAAGAAATCCAATAACCCAGTCTTGCAGAACTCACCTATACCAAGTTAATCCTGTATAAAATCAGGGCATAACATATATATATACATACTGTATATATATATATATATATATATATATATATATATATATATATATATATATATATATATATATATATATATATATATATATATATATATATATATATATATATTCCTTGATCCAGATTGTTTACTTTTATTGATGAACTTTTTTTTTTTTTTTTTTTTTTTTATCAGCATGCACTCCCTGCTCAATAGCTGGGCTAGGGTGGGTGCCCTGATGTATCAGGGACTTCAGTCAACTTACCACAGATTGTTTATGTACAGTACTATTTTTCCTACTTCGGGGGCGCGGGAGGCTAGGAATCCTTTTCCCCTTGTAAAATTCACCTACTAAACGAGACAGAGAAAGGAGCAAGGGAATGCGAAAATGGTCCGGAACCATAAGAATTGGAACTTTAAGTGTTGTTTCTATTCGGGCTCTGTCTCGAGTCGGCCACCCCCCAGCTATGGGGTATGTGCCCGAGTACATACATACATACATTTTTTGTTATTGTTATTGAAGACCATGCACTTATAATAGCAATGTGACCTATGCTAAGGTTATGGAGGACAATCATCTATCTATCTATCTATTTGCTCAGGCCCATTCCACATTTATATTTTTTATTTATTTTTTTTTTTCACTGGGGGTGGTGGACTCGAGACAGCCCGAATAGGGGCAACACAATACAAAAAAAAAAAAACAAAAAAAAAAAAAAAAAAACATAAATTCACACACATCTAGGTCACCCAGGAGAAGACGCAGAGACCAGGGATCACCAAGGTCACTCCAGCACTCCCCTAGCCCCCAACCTCCCAGAGTAGTTTCGGTCTCAGCAGGCAGACATGCAGCGAAGCCCTACCACCACAAGCCCGCCCACCACACTTCCAGGTGCAGCCTTCATATATACCGGCTCCCCGGGCCAGGTGCCTAATGGACTATTCTCTAGTCCAACTGGCGGACAATCATAATAATCTGTAAACACAGTAAGGTACATTCCAATGCCATAGTCTCTAGCCCACTCAGGAATAAGTAATATCGCCAACCCACAAATTAACTTACAAATAAACATAATTAATGAAATCAGTTAAATTAATGAACACGTGTGCCACTCTCAGGACTCAAACCTTGGATACTAACACAGGAATCCAGCGCACTAACCATTACGCTATCAAGCCAGTTAAATGTTTAAGCACGCTCTCAAGATATATTATCCATTCTTGAATATTCGTGAACTTCACTAATTACTACTTATGGAAGTATATCTTTTCAGAAAAATTTCTGAATATAATTTTATATACATCAACTACAAAACTATCTATTGACAGACGCTATGATCCCCAAAAGGATTACCACGAATGAATCTCCCCCATGCACCTCTGTCCCCAGTCAGTTAATGCCCCTCCTCCCATCCAACACCGCTTTCATGCATATTATACTTCTTAACTCCATCCTTCCACCTCTCTCGGTCTACCTCTCCCTCTCTGTCCTTCCACTTCACTCGTACATTCTCTCGCTTCCCATACGTTCCACAACTATATACTCTATACAGGTCTCCCCTCACTATCTGATACCCCAATTTATGCTATTATTATTGTCCCAGAATGCATCCCCATTTACCCCCAATAATTTTAGGGTTTTCTAATTAAGATCAGGATTTCAGGAACGTAACTTAATCGTAAAATGAGGGAGACCTGTACTATTTATTGAAAAGCAAGTTCTATCCCAAAATGAATCCAGATACAATAGTTATAATTACATAAAAATAAAGCATAAGGGGGTCCACAAATTCTTATAAGTGGATGGCTAGAAGCTATGGCATCCAAGTGTACTAGTAGGATCCCCATCTATGCATGTTCGATTTGTGCGTTTCGAGATCTGTACGAGCTACAAAAAATATTTATTTAATAATTCTAAACTGTGCGAATAGAATATCGTTCGAAGTGTGTGAGCTCCGAAATAAAGGTAAGCAAATCCGTGGAGAAACCCAAATGTACAAGTTTTTCCCAGCTGTGCGAGATTCGTCATGCGCAGTGGCGTCACAGCCAGCTTCTGCGCCGCTTGGGTACCGGGTGGGAGGGGATAGTCAGCCATATTTTTTCGCCCCCGCTCCGAGTGCACGCATAGCTCCGTGAGGAATTCGTATAACTTGAGCGGCTGAGCCACCGTAGCCCCTTTTGACCATGCAACCCCCATGTTCCGGGAAGCGGCACACTATCACACTGGAACTAAAGCGGAAAGTTATTGAGTTAAAGGATACTGGAAAAGGAAATTCAGTTGTAGGCAGGGAGTTGGGGCTTATTGAGTCAAATGTTAGGTCAATTTATAAGAAAAAGGATGAAGTGTTAAAGTGTGTCCAGGCGTATGGTTCATCCGCTATAGATAAAAGACGGGGCTGGGGCCGGGGTAGCATAGCTGCACTCGTCCTGCCGTGGGGGTTTGCCTCGGAGCCCCCTATCTTAATGTAAGTAAACAATGACTTATTGTTTAATTATTGCTTACTTTTATTTAAATTATGTATTGTTATGAATATGTGTCAGTTAGTGTTGCTTCTGATAGGTAATATGAAGTTGAACCCTTAAACTCGGGACCGTCCATCCACCAAATTAACCCTTTCACGCACATATGACGCAGACGTTGCCAGATTAGCAATAAGAATAGAGTTCTCTCACTCTTATAATTACCACTCCAAAATTAGTTTTCTGCCCACAGCTAACTCAAAGACAACTGCAGAGGTTGAAGTAACTAAACTAAAGGTTTCTAAATACCCCTGATGGTAACAAAGGCTTTAAAGTATCCCCAATAGGCTCAAAATCCCGTCATGTTACATGTTTCGATTTTTACGATTTCTATCTGTGCGACCTCGTTCATCCACCAAATTCTAGCACAGTCGGGGACCCAGCTGTATATATTAATCCATGAACTGCTAGAACCTGTGCAAAATAAAAGGTCAAGTTGAGGGAGGGAGGGTGGTATGGGTAAAAAGGGGGGAAGGAGTGGAGGATGTGGTATGGAGAGATGTCACTACTTTCTATATTGCACCCAAACTTCAGACATTTCCCAGCACTGGCTTGGTATTTGAAGGGTTATTTTACACTGTATAAATACCGTGTTGCGAGCCGTGGCATAGTCAGTAGAGCTTCAGCTGCTGATCAAAGGGTCGGCGGATCGAATCCTCTCTGTCAAAATGTTATCGGTAGATGTCAAGCTCAGGCAACTTGACCTAGCAATTCCTGACAAACATCTAATCTTCATGGCCACCCCTTCTCAGGAATTACGGCATCTGGCAAAACAAGTGGTTTCGAACAGCCCCAAGGCCCCGAGCAAGGCCAAGGCCATAACCGAGCGCCCCCACAGAACCCTCCTTGCCGACCACAATAAAGCCTGGGTGACCGAAGCAACTCCATGGCGGGGAGCTGAGGAGGGTGCGGAAACGCCCGGGAAACCAAAGCACCACCCAGGGCCCTGTGCCCCTCAGTAATTATGAAGAGAAAGTTGAGTTTATAAAGAGTTACAATATCATGGAGGACTGAAGGAGGAGAGTTATAACACTGAACGAGTCACAACATTATGACCCATTTTGAGTGTTTATTCTGGCTATCATTAGAAGGTTATATACAGCTTAAGAAGGATCTATGGGAAGTACGAGGGTTAAGACTACCTCGATTAACCCTCTGGCTTCCATATATCCTTTCTAATCTGAATAAAATTGTTTAACCCTTACTGTACCAGCAACGTATAATGGCCGACAGTAAGAAAGTCCCACTGCTTTGAGACCTTAACAACACTTCTCAAGAGTGTATCTATCTGGCTCAGTACTCGTCCAGCTTTCGGGGTGAGAGGTTGCGCTCTCTCGTCTTTGAAGCCATTTTGGCCACAATGCTTGGTACTGGAGGTTACAGTTTATAGTAATACCCTCTGGTACAGTAAGGGTTAATAATACTTATCAGTACTTATTAACCCTTCCAGCCCAGTTGTCCTGTTATAAGGACACCGCGGCAGCTGGGCCGGACCCCGGGTGTCCTTATACTAGGCCTGCGCTTAAAAGCGTGCTTTGAAATTCGCGCGGCCAAAATTTACTTTGCAGGGGCGATCGCAGCGCCACCAAGCCTCAACTGCTACCGTTATCAGTTCCAATTTGGCCGCCATAGCGAGTTATAGTGAAATCATGAATTCCGACGCGTCCGATTTTGTGCAACCTCCCGCGCGCCCCACTGCTACCCCGCTCGTAACTTCGACGCCTGTTCCAACCGAGAAGAAAGCTCAACGAAAGAAATTGAAGAAAGTGAAGAAAGTGAAACGTTTGTTGAGTGAAAGTGCTATACAGAGAGAACTTTTTAACATTGATTTGAGCAGTGGCGAAAGCTTGGTGGTCAAAGAAAAATTTATTAGAAGTGGAAGCGAAGTTGACGATTTTATTGGCTTTGGAGAGGACGACAATGTAGATGTATTTGAGGGGGGAGACAGTAGTGATGAGGCTGATGTGGAAGTGGTTCAGGAAGGTGCTATTGACCTTCCAAGTGTGCTAGAGCCTAGGCCTACCCCTTCGCCATGTTTCATAGGTCAGTCTAGGCCTAGCCCTAGCCCAGGATCATCCCCTTTGCCTGCCCGTACGCCCTTGAAAGTGGGCAAATATTTCTATAAACCATCTTTGGTGAAAAGTGCAGCTAAAAAAGCACGCAGGGCAGCAGCAGAAAAGGCTAGGGAAGCGGATGACAGTGATAGTGACGCCGACCCTGGTCTAGCAACCACCCGCATTCCCTTGTCCCGACGTCTTGACCCGGGACGCCGAGTGGGTCACCCACAGGCCTCTGCTTCATCTCTCCCTCAGGATGACCAAAGGGCCTCTACAAGTGGTATTAGTGGTGTACCACAGCCCTTAACACACCGCAGAGCATTATTTGGTGCAGAGAAGCCCTCGGCTTGCCGCAAAAGGAGCCCAACTCCCGAGGCTGAGGCTCCCATTGTTGAACCTCACGCAGCTTCCCGCGCCCCACGCCGCCGACGCCTGGTCACTTCTTCACCCGAATTGTCTCCTGAAGAGGATGCTGACGACCCCAACATTGCCCCAGATGACCTGACGTCGCCTGAGGAAGAGGAAGAGGAAGAGGAAGTCCAGACAAGACGAGTTAGAGGGCGAGGTCGTGGACGTGGTCAGCCTGCCGACGCCGATGCCCCTGGGCATTGGCGTGGGCGTGCAGGGCGTCCGCGTGGGCGTCCACGTGGCCAAGGGCGTGTGCCTGCTGCAGCTGCACGTGCTCGAGCATCCGACCTGTTTGTGTGGACAGATGGGGCGGATTTTGAGCCAGATTATCCTGCCTTTGATGAGGTACAGGTTGGTTCCGGGGTGTCACCAGCATATCCCTGTGGCCCAGATGCTACCCGCAGTGAACTTTTCTGTGGCTTCTATGACAATGAAGTCATGGAATACCTCGTCGAAGAGACAAATAACCACCATGCTATCTGTGCCAACTTTCTTGGGAGGAAAACCAGTGTCAAGATGGTGGTGGCATGGAGAGCTGTCACTGTGGCAGAACTATATGTGTTCTTGGCACTCACAATGCTGATGACACATATAAAGAAGCACGTTCTGGCCGACTACTGGATCACTGGCGACCTCATAACGACTCCAGCATTTGGCAAGTACATGTCCAGGGATAGGTACTTCGACATCCTCTCCTATCTCCACCTGACAAACAACATTGCACTCCACTTTCCCGACCCATTACGGAAGATCAGGAAGCTGTATGACGTGATACGTCATCGCTTTTCCACCTACCTGATTCCATTCCAGAAGATGTGCCTGGATGAATGTCTGGTCCTGTTCCGTGGAAGGCTGCATTTCATGCAGTATATCCCGTCCAAGAGACACCGCTTCGGCATCAAGCTCTTCGTCCTCTGCGACTGCAAGACGGGATATGAGCTGGGCTTTATAGTCTACAGGGGCAGTGGTGGCGAAATTGAGACTGACCCCCTCATTGGTTTTGGCGGCGCTGTAGTAAAGCAGATGATGGAGAGGTACTTCTATAAAAACCACATCCTCTACACCGATAACTACTACACGTCGCCTATCCTGGCCAAGTACCTCCATGACCGCAAGACCGGAACTGTCGGCACAGTCAAGGCCAAGAGGAAGGGCATGCCAGCCTACCTAACAAAGACGAAGAAGACGGACATCTTCCACAAGAAGAGTGGCCCCATCCTCTCCATCCACTGGCATGACCAGCGGAAGGTCAACCTCATCACCACCTGCCACAAAGCCGAGATGGTCGCCACAGGGAAGGTGGACTGAAGAACGAAGAACCCCGTCCAGAAACCAGCTGCTGTCCTGGACTACAACATCAACATGCGCCTCATCGACAAGTCCGACATGCAGATGGGCTTCATCGACTGCCTACGAACATCTTGCAGGTGGTACAAGAAGTTTATCATGCATACGGTAGATATGTCGGTCCTCAATGCCTACATCTACCGTCTGAGGACTCCAGGAGACAAGAAGTACAAGTCCCTGCAGAAGTTCCACAAACAGGTGATACTTGAGCTCCTGGCTAAACATGTGGTTACACCAGGGAGGCCACTACAAGGACCAGGCATGCTGGAGAGAACGGGGTGTGCTGAATTTTTCAGGAAGCACCAGCTCCACGCCCTTCCTTTCCAGGGTCCAAATACTAGAGCCAGAATGCAGAAGAGGTGCTATGTGTGCAGCCACACAACTAGAAGACCCCGCAAAGCCACAAAATCCACTTGGGAATGCCTCGAGTGTCAAGTGGTACTGTGTGCTGGCACCTGCTTCAACGACTTCCACACTCTAATAAACTTTTGAAGTGAAAGTGACAACAGTGAAAGTTACACTCAAATGTAGGCTAAGAATAATAATTTAACTAAGTATAAGTGAAAAGGACACACATAGGTAATAATAAGTGCCTTCATAACAATATGAACAAGTGAAAGTGACACTAAAATATATATTTCTAACAATAAATACGTGAAAATGACAGTATCAATAAGCCTAGTCCAGTGAAAGTGATACTATAAAAATAATAAAACTAAGTATAAGTGAAAGAGACACACATAAGTAATAATAAGTGCCTTCATAACAATATGAACAAGTGAAAGTGACACTATATATATTATTAGCTTACCTAACAATACATAAAAGTAAAAAATACACTATCAATTATCAAAGTCCAGTGAGAGTGACACTATAATCATAATAATAATAATAAAACTAAGTAATAAGTGACAGAGACACAAATAACTTCATGAAAATAACTTTATTGAGTGAAAATAACATAATAACTATAAGAAATGGTATAATAAACAATAAAACACTCGAATCGCAAAATTGCGGGTGGAGCGACGAGTGCAACTGGGCGTCGTAGCCGGGGCCACGGTTGAGTGTTAGGACGCACCGAGGTAAATAGGCGGCAAAGGTTACCTCAACTTCCATCACCATAACTCCGGAACCAGTTGAGCTAGAAAGCTCTACTCAACGCCATTATATGCGGCAAGATAAGGCGGACATTTTGACAAATGATTCATTAATGTAGATAGTATATTAAGTGAGATTAGCCCTAGTTTACTTTTGTTGTTTTTCAGCCAGATCGCCCGGGTACGAGCTCCGTCCTTAGGACAGGCAGGCCGGGGGGGAAGGGTTAAGCTGAAAAAACAATGGTGCAATGGTTAGAGTGTGCAAGTTCTGTATGTGATATCCTGGGTTCGAATCTTGGGAGAATCACATGCTTTCGTTGATTTCATTTGGGGTGCTATTGGTATTAAGAACGATGTTAAATATAATTGCCAGAACACAGGACAGAAATATATAATCGGATCCTGAAAGGGTTAACTACTCACACACCTGTATATATACAGTACTGTAGTTGGAAGGTGAGTTTATGACATTATTATTTCCAATCATATATTTTTTGAAGAGGGAATGATGATTATATAATAGGTAACGTTATGACATTATATAATAGGTAACGTTATGACATTATATAATAGGTAACGTTATGACATTATATAATAGGTAACGTTATGACATTATATAATAGGTAACGTTATGACATTATATAATAGGTAACGTTATGACATTATATAATAGGTAACGTTATGACATTATAATAGGTAACCTGACATTCTCGAGGAGGAGCACTTTAATGACAACGTTTTGCAGATAGCTCATCACATCATCATCAAATCCGACGCCCCAAAAGGGATGGCCATGGCAGAAACGGCCTCCAGGCTTCCAAACATGCCCCAACTGACCCACTCCACAGTGCCATTTCCACTAAGTGGAGTATGACCATTAACACTGAAGGAGCAGACCCAGAGCAGTCCCTCTCACAGATGGCAGTTCCACCAATTTACCACCAATTTACGGAATATCGCTAGAATAATGGCACAATCTCAACAACATCTCTCTAAAATGGCTCAAATCTCCAGAAAATAGCTAGAATATAGGCACAATCTCTACAATATCACTCTAAAACGGCTCAAATGTACGGAATATCGCTAGAATATAGGCACAATCTCTACAATATCACTCTAAAACGGCTCAAATGTACGGAATATCGCTAGAATATAGGCACAATCTCTACAATATCACTCTAAAACGGCTCAAATGTACGGAATATCGCTAGAATAATGGCACAATCTCTACAATATCTCTCTAAAATGGTTTAAATGTACGGAATATCGCTAGAATATAGGCACAATCTCTACAATATCACTCTTAAACGGTTCAAATGTACGGAATATCGCTAGAATATAGGCACAATCTCTACAATATCACTCTTAAACGGCTCAAATGTACCGAATATCGCTGGAATAATGGCACAATCTCTACAATATCACTCAAAAAATGGCTTAAATTTACGAAATAGACCTATCGCTAGAATTCATGTCGCTAAATGTAAAAACTTGCCTCTAGGAGTCTAGATCGAGGTAAATATCTCTACATCTAGCGGGAAAGTAGCTAACTTGACATCACTGAAGTTTAGACGTCACACAGAAAGAATGTCGAGTCGAAGTGTGGGAACAAACATGCATTTTAAGGGGAGACAGACCGTGTTTCTGGACGCTTTTCTCCCTTGTGTTAAGCCCCATTTCTTTTGAGATTATAAGACGTTCGGCCCATTAGTTTGGCGATTTTAACACCTTTCGCCCCATTTCGTTGTCAATTTAAAGACCTTTCGTGCCATGTAGGTGTTGATTATTTCCTGGCGAGCGATAGCAAGCCTGAAATTTGAAGAGGAGTCGTCCTTCGGCCGGGACATTTTTCTACCAAAAAATGTACACATATATCTTAAAGGGGGTCTAGGGGTAAATGTACACATATATCTTAAAGGGGGTCTAGGGGTGTTTTTCTAAGCTTGATGGAGGTCTAGCGAGAAAACTAGAAATAAAGAAATACATTGATTAATAGACCAAAAAAAAAAAAAAAACGTCCGTGTCCCCTTAACCCGTGGAGCCCCGGCTAGTTTTGTAATGTTTGCGAACCAGAACCCGGCCGGTTTTCAAAAAATTGTTTTATTCCAGAAACAATAGCGAATGGGTTAGGAATGAAGGAAAAACCACGAAAAACTGCTCAAAAAGCTTTAAAAATGGTCCTACAGAGCCCCCGAAAACGGATTTTACAAGAGTAAAAAATTGAAGGCAATTATCCCCAAAAACAGGTTATTGCGCGCTCGCGCGCACGCACGTGGACTTTGAGAGTTTTCAACCATCGGCACGGTTGCGTGGGATACGTACACAGTTCCCATACAAATCTGAGCCCTCTTGAGTGGCTACACCTGAGGTTACGGTCGGCGCAATTAGGGTGACGCGTCAGGCGCGTCTCTGGGGCTGTGCGTTACATACATCACCGACGCGTCAGACGCGTCGCTGGGGCTGTACGGGTTAATTCAACTTAGTGGTTGACTGGTAAAGCATATTTAGGCTCCCAGTTGGTCCCTCTCCAGTCAGTGAATAAACCAGTGACCGACGGTGAAGCTGCTTAACCCTTTGAGTACCAGCGACGTATGTTATATTATAATCTAGCTATGTTTAGACGATACTATGCAGCTTAGGAAGGATCTGTGGTAGTTAAAAGGATTGGTTGAGATAGTTTGAAGCCATATTATTGCCCGAGGTCCTTCCTAAGGTGTATAAAATCATCTAATAGTTGCCAGAATATGATGAAAAGGACGTCTCTGCTACTGTACGGGTTAAGGATCTCTCGTAGTAGAAAAGTAGACAGAATGGATAAAAAACACCATATGAGGAGGAGCACTTCATTGACAACGTTTCGCAGATAGCTTCTTTAAGTCCTTAACTGTTAGTGACCTGAAGAAGCTATCTGCGAAACGTTGTCAATAAAGTGCTCCTCCTTAGATGGTGTTCTTTATCCAGTAGTAACGTTCCTTGAATTTGGCTCTCTATCACTATCAACTTCGGGGGAGTCACTTGTTATAGGCAGCACTACCTTTTGTCTCCTTCATTAACTTAGAGGTTGATTATAGTCCGTTCATTCTAGGTTGGGCAGAAATCATAACCACTAATCTCTGTAACTCAAAAAGGGCTAGAGCAAATGAGCTGTCAATTTATACACACCTATTCCCTAGCCAAGTCTTCCTATTTGGTAGAAATATTAGCTCGCTTACTCTAGTCCTTTTTGAGTTATGAGAGGTTAGGGGTCACGATTTCTGCCCAACTAGAATGAACAGACTATAGTAAAGCATATAGGCTCCCAGTTTGTTCCTCTCCAGTCAGTGAATTAAACAGTGATCGACGGTGAAGCTGCGGAGCCCACCTCGTTTTTTTTCTCTTTCTCTCCCTCTCTCTTTGGCTTGTATCCATTCGTCCCCGTTCAGCCTACCGGTACTGTTTTAAGACGTTTACCCCCATCCAGGTTTCAATATTTTTCTGGCGAGCGGTAGCGAGCCAGCATATACATATATTTGTTTTGACAGCAAGCTAAATTTGAACATTTTTCAATAGAAAAATGTCTCTGGCGAAGCCGGATTTCTCTATACAATGCTGGCCAACTATCGCTCGCCAGGATGAAATCGACACCTGGATGGGGATAAAAGTCTTAAAACAGTTGGCTGAATGGGGCCGAATAGATACAAGCCAGAGAAAGAGAGAAAAGGAGAGAAAGAGAAAAACAAAGCAGATGACCCCCTTAACCCATTCAGTGCCTTGATTCTGGCTACTATTAGACGATTGTATTCAGTTTCAAAAGACCCTCCAGCATTTAACAAGCTTCGAACCATCTTACTTAACTCATTTTTCTACCACATGTCCTTCTTATACTGCACGAAATTGTATAAATAAATTTGGAATAGAAATACAAATTCGTCGCCGGTAGAGAAGGGGTCAGGGATCTATCGTAGTAGTAACGTACCTTGAATTTGGCTCTACTGTATATCACTATCAACTTCGGGGGAGACACTTGTTACAGGCAGCAAGACCTTTTGTGTCCTGCATTCACATAGAAAACAAAATACTTAAAATGCAAAACTTGCAAGACAAACATTTATCTTTCTCTCCTTTTATATCTTTCCCTGGCTTGTATCCATTCGGCCCCATTCAGCCAACTGTTTTAAGACGTTTATCCCCATCCAGGTTTCGACTTCTTCCTGGCGAGCGATAGCGAGCCAGCATTGTATGGAGAAATACGGCTTCGCCGGAGACATTTTTCTATCGAAAAATGTACACATTTAGCTTGCTGTCAAAACAAATATATATACGCACAATATTACAACAAAAAAACTTATCAAAATCACTACTTGGAAATAACCACTTCTGTACCGGCGACTTTTTTATAAATTTTAGTCTTGCTATTTTTAGACTTGATGTGACGGGGCTATAGATAGAATGGGGCCAAACCTCACCTGTAAGATTGGTAGCATGCAGGAAAGGAGAAAGGAGAAGCGAGACAACAAGAGCCAGAAAAAAAACGCATCTACCGAAGTACCCCATGACCCCAGGAATTTCCCATCCACATCTACCGAAGTACCCCATTAGCCCAGGAATTTCCCATATTCTACGGACCACAGCGCGAGGTCACCTAGGTCAGTCACCCCAGCAAAAGGGAAATACCTTGACCCATTCACAGTCCAGCTCTCAAACAATGGTCACCAATCACCAGCCACCTTTTGTTCAGCCACCGGATTTGCATTATGATGAGCATCTGTTTATGCAAATGCATTACCAAAGGCCTGAGTACTACCGGATCAAGTGGGCATAAGGAGTCCTACTTGTTGTTATGGTTCTGGGGAACTATTAAACCTAGCGGGAAGATAAAGAAGAATTACTGAGCTATTCAGAAGATCACCAATGAACCTTAATTATGACATAATCACTAGAATTACGATTACGTCTGTATTAAGCTAAATGACTCTCACCTAAACATTACATAAAATACCTATTATCCTTATGTATCCAATAATAACCATCATGTATGTTTTAGTTAAGTATTAACCTCACCAACTCTATCACAACGATTTACTATACCCCTGTAACATTGAGTTCCTGTAATTAGAGACAAGAATTAATTCAAACATAGTCTCAACGAAACTGTAGGAAAGTTAAGCAAACATTCACTGGGGTAATGTCCTTAAGGCTGCAAAGTCCAGGGCATCTAACAGCAGGGAAAAATTGTCTCGCCCTTCCCCTTACCCTCGAGAATACGACGAACCTGTTGTGTGTCTTCGGAAGTCCGGATCCTGAGGTCCCGATTATGAGAAGCAGCTCCTCCTGAAGTCCTGACCAGTGAATCTACGTTCTACGTCGGCCAGACTTACTCTCGAACCACTACCCTCCTACATTCCCCTAAATGTCTCTGAGTATCTTACGGTGTGATTATTGTTGTAAAGGTAAGGCAAAATATGTGAATATTACAGGCTGAATTCTATATAGATCTGTGCCCAAGATCCTTAATTATTGCGTATGTATAAATCTCTCAGAAATCATATTAATTGTTATATAGATCTGTGTCCAAGATCTAGTGTTAATCGTTGACCTATAACTCTCTTAGAACGTCTTACGCATATGTTACATACTCGTGTTAATTAATTCATTTAAGCCAAATACTCACAGATTTTCCTTGTATATGTCCATTCTATTGTGTATGTTGCAAGTCGAAGTTGAAGTGTATTCCGTGTCTTTATTCCCTTCTTAAATAATATTATTGCCTAAAACCTACGCTCAATATCATATTTTGTTTATCTCAGTCCACCCTCTTCAAGAATTTTTATAGTTTATTAAATAATCTCCTTTCTTTGAGAAACCTTAAGTTATGCTTACTTCTGTTAATAGTCCATGAGCCAAGACCCGAATTTTGGGATATCGGTACCACCCGGGGTGACTAATTCTCTTAGGTGTTTTTAGCTTGCTACATGTCTCTAGTTTATGTTTTGATATGATAGCCCTTGCACATTGGTAGCTTAATGGTCGTTATCACTTCTTGAATAGACATACCCTACCGAAAATTCCGAAATTTTTTAAAAT
This sequence comes from Paralithodes platypus, assembly GCA_032716605.1. Classification (NCBI taxonomy): domain Eukaryota; kingdom Metazoa; phylum Arthropoda; class Malacostraca; order Decapoda; family Lithodidae; genus Paralithodes; species Paralithodes platypus. The sequence continues at coordinate 2,718,978 of CM064537.1, read as the reverse complement.
GTCAAATTTGGGGACAGGAATGCCTAAATGTCAACAAAATGCATATAGTAATTGTCACATTTAATACAAGTCCTGTAAATACACACTAAGCATGCCATGGGCTTGTACATACTATTATGGCAAATTACTACTCCTAAATATCATCTACGTCAGACTCGGAATCTGACTGTTGTGCCACCGGCTCTTCTTCAATAGCCTTGTTCTGACATGTCTGTAACCTGCACATGTCCGTGCATTTTAGACCATTGCTGAGGCAAGTACACTTAGGGAGTTCGCATGACCGCACACACTTGCAAGACAGTAGCTGCATAACAGCATCTGGTGCTGGTGAGCCTCGCATCCAGTTGACGGCAAGCTTACCGTCCTCATCTGTCATCCAACCGCAGTCTGTTGGGTTCGCAACAAATGGCTGGCTCTGAAGACTTCTCCTCCAGATCGCAGCCTGGTAGTTTGCACGCAGTGCATGCATGAAGAGGCAGTCCTCACAAGGAGGGAGTTGACTTGACTCTACCTCTCCACGTCTTGCACAGAACAGCTCATACCGAAGCTTGTTTACCTTAGTTGTGTGGGTAGATGGTAGGTACATGTGGCAGGTGATTTCCTGTAGCTTCTCAAAGAGTTCAGGAGACACTTCCCATGAGCGTCCAAGTTCGTGAAAAGCATGCTGGTATGTCTTGTCCATCTTCACCTGCTTGAGTGTCGTCATCTTCCCTCGGCCAGCGAATGCACTGACGGTATCACAGCCTGTAATACCAATCAATGAATCACACACGCTGCCTCCCAGTGTGCGGCTCAGTGTGGTGATATCCAGGAATCTTGTCCGGTTCTTCGTCCCGCACTTCTGGAACAGATGGGATGGGATCTTGTGGCACATGCCAAGACACAACACCATGACGTCTGTATCTTCTGCAGTGATGATGACAGACTTGTTCCCAGATTCTGCTGCATGAAGTGCATGGAGAAGAAGGCGTGTGTCTGCTTCTTCTTGAGTTGACTTAAGCTCAGGAGCCTCTTCCCACTGCTCTTTGGTGATCTTGAAGCAGCGCTGCTCACATGTGACATACAGCTCCTTGTCCTTGAGCTTCTCCCTGTGCTGTGGTGCCTTCCATTCTTCTACCAAGAACTTGATAAGACTTGCCTTGTTGGAGGAACTACCGAGTAACTTTCTCCACTGCTGGATGTTGTGCCCAGGTTGAATGTTCTTGAAATGAATTCCTGTGCCTGCACTTCTTTTGGCTCGTTCTGCATCCTTGATGGATGTCTCCTTGTAGATATCAAACACAACATCAATGCGCCTGCTCTTAGCACCTTCATGAACAGCGTGACTCAGTGCTGTACCTGCAAGCTGTGAAAAAGTTTTGTCGTTTCCCTTCATTTTGTGGACCAGGCTCATCCCATCAATTATGGTAGCAGAGGGCTCGGGTATCACTTCTGCAGGAGAAACATTCCTCTCTAACTCCTTTGCGAGGGCAGCCTTGTTGGTCTTGCGGAGAGACCCATCACCGCTGGCAAGTGCCCAAGGCAAAGGCCCCAGGGGATGAGCCAAGACATCACTCATTTTGAGCTTTCTGTTCTCGGCAACAAGGATCATCTGGCCAAATAGGTTCCTGTCAGCCTTTAAGATAACCTCCTTGGCATGGTCTTGTGAGCGTGGCTTCATTCTGATGTTAGTGAACGTTCTCAGTTTCGTCTTCGTCATCGTGTCATGAAACTGTATAGTTGGCGTATCGATCTCCAGGCGCTCTTCCTTGAAGGCTTGATATGCATCCTCTCCTATTCTGTAGGCCCCTAGAAGGTCTTTGACAACTTCTGGTGGTGCCATAGTCGCAGTTGACAAACTGACAAGATCTTCTTGCTCTGCGTTGAAGGGGTTCAACCAGCTGGTCTCCATCAGTTGAACTAAAGATTGGACATCGGCCTCATCTCTTCTAATCCTGGGCATCTGTAGGTCTGGGTGGCTGAAGTCAGTATACTTTTGGCCTACTACCATAGTCCTGAGCTGCCTTAAGTACCTGCTGCGATACTCCGATGTCAGGTAGTACCTGGCGACAGCTCCGCCTTTCAGGCTGAAGCCTTTTGTGCCCCCTGGTGTCTGGGTGTCTTTGTTGATCGTCTCTTCGATTGTCTGGTCCACAGGGATCCGTCCAAAGGGATTCTTGCTACCGATCTGGACCGAAAAGCCACCTTGCATGAAGTGTTCATGGACCTCTGGGTGTTCAATGGGCAGTCGAGACATCAAGGCATAGTAGTAGGTTAGGAACCGGGCATAGTTCACTTTGTCATAGGCAAAACACCACGGTATCATCTGTCGGATTGCTCCTAGGTGGAGCATCCAGTTGCCTTCTCTGGAGGCTCGAATTAAGTCCAGCATGATCTCAACCATGTCCAGGTATGACATCCAGAATGCTGAGAGGTTGTGTTCATCTCTGAGGGTCTCAAGATAAACTTGGAAAAGCTTCATGATATGTGTGCATGATTCACTCTCCATCAGCTCTTGAAAGAGTCCCTGAGACACATTGCTGTGAAAGCTGTTGATGTCCTTCAGTGTTTCATCTAGATGGTGTATGTCCCTTGAATGGTTTTCTTCTAGCCATGAAAGGAAGCCTTTCCATGCAAGCCTCATCAGTGCTTCATACACGAGCTTGTGTAGTCTCACTGCTCTGTTGTACCTCTTGCCGTTCATCACTCCTGACACTGATCCTTCTGCGATGATACCTGATTCCACACACAGATCTCTAAGACCTGCATCTTGAAACCTCTTTCCTATGGTGGAGATGAGATTACAGATTGTGTGGAAGACGCCCATCCTGATGATAATGTTCTTGAACTTCTCTTGTTTCCAGATAACTTCGGCATAGAGTGCTTGATCAAACACGCACACAATCTTGTTAAGCTGTAAGGACTGCATGATAGCATGCGTTTGTTCCAAGATTTCATTAACGGTGGACATTTCTGTTGCGGGAGCATTGATAGTGGGCAGGTAGCTTACAGTGTCCTGAACCACTGCAATGTCTCTGCGCATTTTGATGTTGAACCAAGTCCAACTGCTGATGGACTGGTCCTCATGGTCTGACATTCGAGTAAGAAGCCAGATATGGTTCTTTGTCTTTGAATCCTGGACTTCCTTGGTAGTGTCGACATACGCAGTCTCAATCCTAGGTGGCCCTGCCCGCCGCCCAACATTGTATATTGGCAGCATTGATGATGTCTGAGTGATGCTTCTTATCTTGGACTTGGTAATCTCTGGCAGGACTTTCTCTGGCACAGAGCCTGCAACCTTGGACTGGACAGCAATGCCATTGACTCTATGAGAAGTACCTGCTCCACTTAGGGTCTCTTCAAGTCGGTCAATGTTATCCCAGGCCAGGGTTGTGAACACACCAGGGTAGATGTTTGCTGGCAGTGGAATGTCATCCTTTGAGCATTCCAGCTTCTGGATACAAAGGGCTGTATCGATCTCCTCAAACATTGAGTAAGACACACAGTGACCAAGACGATTCAGAGTTCGGATCAGTTCTGTGTTTCCTGTCAAAGACTTTACAGCATTGGTCAGCAGTACGTGCTTGGGTGGTTTTGTCTTGCCACTGGTAACAGCAAAGACCAAGTCACTGCCAAAGGAAGTGGCAAGACGTTGAGCTCTTTCAGAGGGAGTTTCACACTCACACTCTCCTGTCAGCAGGGTGTGCAGGAATTGAGTGACTGCTGCAGGAATGACATTCTGATCTGTATCGGGAGGCCATGGCTGACTCACATCTTGTTTATTGATCTCATTCCTCAGCTGCATTCCTGCTTTGGTTAAGACATCTTCAGAGTTAGCTGCTCTTGCTTCTTGCAGGTCTTTTGCCATTTTGTGTGCTTGCCGGGCAAGGTCGTCCATTGAGAGGCTGCGTGGATAGATTAGAAGCTTTCCTTTCTCATCTGGGACAAAGCGTAGTGATTCTCCAAACTCGGTTTCAATCTTTCGGCGAACATGTTTCTTTGTCGCTGGTTTCAGTTGGATAATACCACGGGACATCATGGATCTCTCAAGCCTAGATGTGAGGTTTGTCATAGGCAGTACCTCTGGGTTGGGGAATAATTTGGTCCTTATATACAAGCAGAGTTCCTCGAGGGCTTCTGTCTCAACCTCTTCGTAGCGTGCTTCCTCGCTTTCTTCCTGATTTTCACCTGCACCCGACCTGGCGGCCGCTGGGAAATCATCTTTTGTGAAGAGTTTGTAGCACGACTTGTGGTAGTGACCCTCTGCAGCAACAAGGTCTCTGCTAACTAAACCAAGGATTCTCTGGTTGAGTTTCCTTATTGCTGCTCTGCGAATCTTCTCATCTGCTCGTAGCTCAACACACTATATGAGTGGCTCCCTTGTCTTTGTTGTTTTTATGTACTTGCTTGACTTCTCGCAGAAGATACATACTTTGGCATACACCCTGCTAGTACTAGGGGCATCCCTTGATGCCCTCCTCCTGGGGTCGACGCTTGCTGATTCTATCTTGACACCCTTGGCAAGGATAGAATCCAGTGACTTCTTCATTGTAAAGAGACTACGACATTTACGGTGATAATGTATGTGTGGTATTCCTCCTTCTTCAAGGCCCTTGGCTGCTTCCAGGACTGGATCATGCTGCCTGATTTCTGCAGCCCTGAGCAATGTGTTCCAGGAGTCCAAATCCTGTGGTGACACCAGAGCATCGCTGTCATCATCAGAGCAGTGGATGATACAGTCGATCCGTGCTCTCTTCCTCGCAGATGGTTCCATCCTGCCGTCAAACAGTCGACACACACCTGCAAAAAATATCACCATTAAACCATGAACAAACAAACACATTACATGGAAACCACTCTACATATGTTTGCTCCTTCCAATAATAAATTATCCCCAAAATATAACAAAAAATCCCCAAATATGAAATAAACCCCTAAATATGGAGAAACTTGAAATACACATCGGAATAATTCTTGTAGAGAATCAAATAAGCTACAAGAGCTGTTAGAATATATTTTTCAATGTTCCCCATATTTAAGGATTTATTCTAGATTTAGAGGAAAATACCCAAATATAGAGTATATTCCGAAATATGAGGAAATTTGAAAAATACCTAGGAACAACTCTGGTAGAGAATATAATTCTACATAGGTGTTCAAAGTTTCGCGATGATTGTGTGATGGATTTTAAAGAAAATGAGGAAAACGCCGAGCGTCACGCTAAAAATCTTTATTTTTGGGTAGCGCCCCTATTGCATCAAAAAAATTAGACTAAGCTACCAGTGCGAGAAGGCTATCATATCTTAATGTACTTACAGTCACTCTATAAACATTTTAGTACCATTCGTGTTTAGTCACCCCAGGTGGTACCGATATCTGGCCTGGCTCATGGACTATAAGTGTTAACTTGTTTATTTTATGAACAGTATATCCGTTCATTCTATTACTGAGGTAGATAATTTTGATTCTTCTCGTCTAGGAATTCTAGCCTTGCATAGATCTATTATCTAAATATTAATCATTTGAATACACCGCTAATTGTGTGAATTCTCTATAGGAATCTGCTAACTCGTTCAGACCTCCTTTTATGCCATATTAGGTACTTCCATTAGTACAACTTCGTTGTGCGCGCCATTTACTTATTATTAGTATTATGCTATTGATTCGTACACGCTAATTTTATTTACACGTTACTTAATATTAGATAACTACGTTAGTTCTGTTAACTATATATTTTGCTATTTTGTTCAAGGGATATTAAACCTTTGATTATTCATAATTTGAGGTAAAATACTAAATCTGAATTCCTCGACCCGAGATATATTTATCGCATATAATCGTTGACGAGTTATATGTTTATATGATAATTTGCTCATCTTAAGTTAAGCATATATTGAATTGTAAAAGTAATTCCGTATACCTCCCCTGTTAATTTCACTTGATTATTTCAAACACTAAGAATATAGTCGCACTAATAGTAAATACTATTTCCAACATTGCAGTACCTAGAATGACCTGATCAAGCTACCTGGTCACTTTATCTTAATCCGTGCTATTTACACTACGCGCGCGCCACTCACCACTCGTGGGCGAAGGTTGAACTAAACCTCTCGTGCTTTCTTCGTATACTGAAACTTGTTTATTCTTACGTGTTCAGTGATTTCATTTTAACTTAATTCCATTCAAGAATAAAATACGTTAGACACTCAACTCACATAAATATTATTATCAAGGGTTGATTCTATAGGTAACGTGTTTATCTTATATTGCATATTTCCTATATATAATATCATAATATATTCATGTTCCATGATATTGATTAGAGACTGAGGTTTGTGATCAAATGCATTCTACCGTTTTCTTACTATTGCTGATAATAGTTAAGTTAACTCTCAGTGCTCACTTTAGAGTTCGCTACATTCGTGACCTAAACATTAATATGATCATGGCACGCATTGAGAAATCCGGAGTTTATAATAAGAAATAAGAAGGAATCTCCTATATAACTACGTGTCCATTGAATAAACTAAGTGTGTATAATTTACATGTGTGTTGTTATTGTGTTCTGTAGCACCTAAATGAGTACCTATTTGTGATTAAGAACGTGTTAGATGTGTTCCTGTTGACGATATTTATAGTCTATAAATCCAGAATTGGACTTTAGTGAAAACTGATTAACGGGATAAAAATATTATATCCCGGCATAACACTTATAATTCCCACAGATCCTTCCTAAGCTGCCTAAAATCATGGGTGGGAGTGGTGATGGAGTTTAAGGCGGAGGGTTAATTGAGATAGTCCTGACTCCTATAACTCCCACAGATCTTTCCGAAGCTGCCTAATCCAATGGGTGAGAGTGATGTTGGAGTTTGTTGTGTTGTTGTGGTGATGTTGATGATGAACCTGTGGGTCACCACTGTTTCACCAGGCAGGGTGGTGGAGAGGTTACAAGATATCTTCGGTCACTACTACATGATCACAGACTACGCTCTTGGTGACCCGGCAGATTACCAACTACATCCCATCACTACTGCCTGTAAGTTAACCTTTACACTGTATGGAGAGGTTACAAGATGGCTTCGGTCACTACTACATGATCACAGACTACGCTCTTGGTGACCCAGCAGACTACCAACTACAGCCCGTCACTACTGCCTGTAAGTATAAGGACGTCTTTTTGAAGCTAGATAAAAACGTCTAATGATAGCCAGAATAAATGGAAGAAGGACTACTATATGACCATCAAAGATTACGCTCTTGGTGACTAAGCAGACATTCAAGTGAAACCCGTCATTGGTGCCAGACGTCTGTTGTCTGTCACTCTGTGTCTGTGGTGAGCGAGGAGAAGGGTGGTGGGGTGCAATGCTGTGTCTCCAACAAACCAACAGACCTCACGGACATCTCAGACGGACCCAGACTCAACAAAACCCAGGGAGCCATACACTTCCTGGAAACAGGTAAGGAAAACAAACAACAACAGTACCCTATTCCAATTAAGTAAGCCAAAACTCTTGAACATTAGCCTCTATAAAAAAAAAAATTACTATCTAACTTCTAAAGTGGAACACATTCTATCCATCTCCCCTTTTGCAGAAATCTCCATCCTAGATTTCAATGTTCACCACCGCCAATGGCTTTTCTCTCTTTCCACTGACCAACCTGGTAAACAAGCTTAAATTTGTTTCTATCCTAAATAACCTAGAGCAGTTAGTCCAGCAATCCACCCATATCCTGAATCGCTTCGGAGATCGGCCCAACATTTTTTACTTATTTCTAACTTCTAACCCTTCTGCTTATACTATAAATCTTTTCCCTCCTTTGGGCTCCTCAGACCATAAACTTATCTATGTCACCTGTCCTATCTCTCCCGTACGGCCACCAGATCTTCCCAGCGGCAGCGCTTGTGGCACTTTGGCGCTGTCGACTGGCAGGCTCTCCGGCAGTACTTCTTTGATTTCCCATGGAATTACTTTTGCTTCTGTGGCCAGGGACCCTCGGAGAGTGCTGAACGCATTACCGAGGTGATCCTCTCAGGCATGGAAGCATACATTCCATTTTCTTTCTCTCAGTCCAATGCTAAAAAATCTTGGTTTACTCACGCTTGTTCTACAGCTGTCCGCAACAAGGAGGAAGCATTCGAACGGTACCGTCGCCTTCAAACTCAAGAATCTCATAGTTACTATGTTTCTGCCCAGAATCAAGCCAAATCTGTTCTTCGACTCGCCAAACACTCTTTCATCAATAATAAATGCACTGAACTATACAACTCTAGCTCTTCCCAAGCTTTCTGGCATCTAGGTAAAAACCTCTCCAACAATATTTCTTCCTCATCTTTCCCTCCCCTTTTCCACTCTGACAGAACTACCGTCACTTCTTCCTCTGACAAAGCTGAACTCTTCACCCAAACTTTTGCTAAAAACTCCACCTTGGATGATTCCGGTGCTATTTCTCCATCTCCACCCACCTCTCACTTACTCATGCCTAATATCCTAATTTTTTCTAAAGATGTACTTTCTACCCTCTCTGGGTTTAATACTAAGACTGTGTATGGTCAGGATGGTATTACTCCTGTTGTACTCAAAAACTGTGCTTCCGTACTGACCCCCTGCCTAGGCAAACTCTTTCGTCTCTGTCTCTCCTCTAACGTCTTTCCTTCTTGCTGGAAGTTTGCTCTCATTCAACCTGTTCCAAAGAAGGGTGACCGCTCTCAACCCTCCAACTATCGTCCAATTGCTCTCATTTCTTGAAATTCCAAAGTTTTTAAACTATTCTTACTTCAAAATGTCTTAACCTTTAAACGGCAAACTATGGTATTTGAAAGTGCTCGTCAAGCGAACGTATTGAGGCTCATTCCCGACGAAAATCGTCATTATCCGATAAATATCGTTATTACTTATTCATATGCGCCTATTTTACGTTTAATATGAAGATATTAACATGCAACAGCAATAAAACAAGTGGTAATAGTATTTGGGGGGTGAAAAAGACGAAGTATTGCCGACCGGTTCATTCATGAGAGGAGAGCCGGCACGGCGCACACCCAGTGGCGGATCCAAGGGGGGGGGGGGGGGGGTAACCTGGGCACGTGACCCCCCAAAAATAATATTAAATATAATAATAATAATAATAATATATATTAACCCATAACTATCGGGGTGCAACATAAGTCGAGTATAATAAATCTGGACTATCTGGCGGCGCTCGACATAGGTCGTGTGGCAATTTCAGCACGTAATGTTGCTGAGAGAGAGAGACAAGTGGTGGCAGGAGAGTAGCGAGCATATGACTGCTCCAGACCACCGCGGCGAACCTACTGACACGAATCCCACCTCCTCCCTCCCTCTCTCACTCGCTATATACGGAATTGTATGGGGAAAGTGCCGAATTACATGCTTTTTGCACTCGCGTTGCGCGGTTGTTGCAAGAAAACTAGCCATCATCAAAGGATCGTTATGGTGTCATTGGAAAGCTCTGTTTATGCCCTTTCAGGGATAGATACTTGTTTTACGCTCTGGGTCTTATTTAGGCATGAAAATGATCACGTAAACAGCCCTATTTTGGCTAAAAACACCCCTCTGGTGGCTACATATTATATACCGCCTAGGCCGCTCGTAAGGTGTTAATAATAAAATAATAACAATAACTATTAATAATAAAAACAATAATCTTCAATAATTCTTCATAAATTGATATTTAGACATAGGCCAAAATACGCCAAATATGTGATAATACGGACCATAAGTTGAAAATAAAAAACTCACGTGTCTAGGACACGACGTACACATAACGGTCAGTTTGATTACATTCTGCCCTCTAGGCCTAACTTCCGGCCTAAATGACTTCACTCACACTGACTCACTGCAGTTGCCAGTTGCCACTTGCCAGTAAGTTCCTCAGTACTCGACTAGCTTATGGTGTGGACAGTCACGGGCTGTCGGCGGTATATGTGTTGGTGTTCAACTGCTATTAATACCCTTTTCATAATTTAATTCTTTCATAGAGAAACTTTATTCATATAGGGATACCTGGGATAGGCCTGAGGCAGAGGCCAGCCGCCAGGCATATAATATACAACATGCTATTTGAATGTAATTTTGTTGTTAAGTTGTTTACAGACTTGTACAGGGTAATCGTTATTCGTAATCGTGTAGGCTACTGAAAATGCCTAGTGGACTGATGCTGATGATCTGTTCAATGAAAAATGAATTCTTAATTATGGAATATGGACCCTTGATTCGTTCTGAATTTCTGCTGTAAAATTCGCCTGGAGATATTATTCGTATGAATATTCGTCAATCCTTTTTGTCTAAATTTCAGAATTTATAGCTTTGAAGCTTGTTTTAAGGGTAAATATTAACGATTCGCTCGGCTTCGGCAGCGATTTTTCTGGTATATTTTTACTTGCTCAATATCATGTTCCTATTCTTCCATTAAATTATTCTAATCTGACCACAGGGCAACCATGAAACGTTTGGAAGTAAGCGTTCCTCCAGGAGAAACACAAGGAGCAGCAGGAGCTGCTAGAAAAAAACAAGCCAAACTTGAATTTTTCTTTAAAAAAGAAAATAAGATTACTGGGTAAGTAACATAATTTATTATATTTTGTCTGTGTTCAATTTTACTGCTATGTATTGGAAATGTTGAGTTTTGGCAATATTACGCTATGTAGTAGGCTACCCACCGACCTCTATAAGTACTATATAGGCCTACTCAGGTACTGGGAAGCACTATGGTCATATTAAAACCACTATAAAATACAGGATTTCTCTCCCTCCATAGGCCTCAAAATGCCCCTAAAAGTACTCAATTTTCCAAAAAAAAATGGGGTTACAGTGCCCCCCCAAACCCCCCAGCTGTAGGGGCTCGCTTTGCTCGCCACCCACCCACCCATTTAGAGGGGCTATGCATAACCCCATGCCTAGTGCCCCCCCAAAATTATTTTCTAGATCCGCCACTGCGCACACCTTCCCACTCTCACTTATCGATCGACATTGACGCCTTGCAAGTGAAGTCTCTCTCTTGCTACGATTTCTTTATGCCTCCCTTTCGACCTTGAAACTGGGTGAGGGATATTGGTGTGGAAAATAAACCAATAAACAAGGGAATAAGAGGAAAAATAGGTGATAATTGAAGGGAGGTGGGGGGGAGGGGAAGTGGGGGTGTTGGACACATGTGGAGGAGTGGAGTGATAGGAGATATGGAGGAGAATTATCTCACTTAATCACATATTCCTTTGTTTTGAGTGCCACTGGGGTCTTTTATAAGGCTTTTTTTAGGCCTTGGATCTTAAGAGTCCCGTCGCCTTCGCCCAGTAAAACCTCTGAAGAGTCTCGGTGCCGTTCCCGGGTTAAGCATCTCTCTGCACATAATCTACTCTCAGATTGCCAGTATGGATTCCTTAAGGGTCGCTCTACTGGGGACCTCCTTTCATATCCTACTAACTCTTGGTCATCCTCCTTCCGGGACTTTGTGAGACTTTTTCTGTTGCACTAGACATATCGAAGGCCTTTGAAAGAATCTGGTACAAATATCTAATTTCTAAACTAACCTCCTTCGGTTTCTATCCCTCTATCTGTGCCTTTATCTCGAATTTCCTTTCTGGCCGTTCCATAGCTGCAGTTATGGACGATTATCGTTCACTTCCTCAACCTATCAACTCCGGTATCCCTCAGGGTTCTGTCCTATCTCCAATTATCTTTCTAATATTCATAAATGATCTTCTCAACTGTACCTCCAGTCCTATCCATAAAATCATAAAACACTTCAATTCTGACCTATCAACCATTTCCATTTGGGGCAGAGAAAATCTTGTTACTTTCAATGTTTCCCAAACCCAATTATTTCTCCTTTTATCTACCCGTAAAGAACTCCCACAGGACTATCCCTTATACTTCAACAATACACAGATTAATCCTTCATCCTCTCTCAGTATTATAAGAATCTCTTTTTCTCCTGATCTCACTTGGAAAGACCATATTACCACCCTTGCTAAAACAGCTTCCCAGAAGCTGGGTGTGTTCAACCGCCCCCTGGGGATTCTTTACCCCTGCACAGCTTCTTGCTCTGTAGAGGGGCACAGTGCTTCCTTGTATTGAGTATTGTTCGCATGTGTGGGGAGGATCCTTTCACACAGCACTTCTTGACAAAGTAGAAAAGAAAGCCTTTCGTTTCATTAACTCACGTCCACTCACTGACTCTTTGCAATCTCTCTCTCTTCGCCATAGTGTTGCATTTCTCTCGCTATTCTACTGTTATTACAATAATCAATGTCCTCTCAGTGTATACCACCTCCTCTACGTAGAGTGCGTAGCACCCGTCTTGCAACACAATCCCATCCCTACTCTGTGCAACTCTCCAATCCAAGAGTGAAACGATATTCCCAAGCATTCTTCTATTCAACAGCTGAGCTCGGGAACTCTCTCCCTGAATCCATCTTCCCCTCATCCTATGACTTAAATTACTTCAAACTCCGTTTGTCCAGGCATTTTGGCTCGAACATTCCTTGATTTTGGCCCTGTCACTCTTTCAACTGGGGGAGGCACTCGTTACAAGCAGTTCTCCCGTTTGTCTCCCTCATCAACATAGAAAACAAAAATAAAAAATGACCAGACTAATCAAGCAAATATTTTTGTACCATGTGGAAAGGGTCTGTCAGGGAATAGGCGTGGTAATTTACAACCCATTTGCTCTAGTCCTTTTTTAATTACAGAGGTCAGAATTCAGGATTTCTGGACTAGCTATTTGGAACAGGGTATAGGCTACTTGTTGCCTTGGAAAGAAAAGGTTGCCACAGGCAGCAAATTGCATTGTGGTCTAGCGAGGCAACTATAAAATAAATCAATAAAGCAAGGCATTAAATATTGCATTTGGCTTTAACAATGATCTTTGTGTTTTCTTTCATTTTATTACAATAAAATATACACAAGAACATGAATGCTCACATATCTAGCCAATTTAGCCAAAACCTATTTTACTCTGAAATGCGTCTGAGACTCTTAGATAAATGTTGTCCTATTATTTTCTAAGAATTAACTTTTCAGCTTTTATAATTACTTAGCTGTATTTCCTTCTATTCAATACACTAAGTATTTTTTAAAAGCCTTGTATGTCTCTCCAAACTCCTAAAGATTCCAATTCCCAAGTTCTAAATACCTGTAGGGTGAACTAAAACCCCTCACAAATTGCTTTAAAAACTACTATGAAATAGCTAGAACCCCCACTCCTGAGAGGGGAGGGGGGGGGGGGGGCGCAATTCTAATGCTTGCCCCTAGGCGCTATTTACCCTAGCTAGCTTATTTTAGTGCATTGGGGTTTGTAATGGAGGATTGTTAAGAACGGGGAGTTCCATAATTGCTATAAGTTCAGGAAGTAATGTCTGGCGAGTCTGGTCCTAGTGATCTTGGCCCCATTCATTGTTCTTCCCTCTCACTCAAACATTACGTAATCCATAATGCAGTTGGGTCTAAGTAGCCTAGGCCTACATGATTAGATTAATATCCAGAATTCGAAAATGGATATCAATTGTGATCGTGATCGTGACCTTTGACTGTGTTGGTGGTGTAATGGGTTAGATGCTTATGTTCTGGGTGTGGTGTCCCGAGTTCGAATACCGGGAGGATCATATGCTTTCATTAGGTTATTCTAGTGCATTGGGTTTTTTAATGGGGGATTTATGTTAAGAACGGGGTGTTCCTTAATAGATGAAAAATAATATCAGTCAATAAAATAAAAAAAACAATTGCTAATTATTAGCCGAACCCATATGCTTATTATTCAATCAATCTGTAGACACTGGGACCTTCTCCTCGGCCGTAAACATATCGCGAATAGGCCTAATAACATGGTACACCCATACACAAAATTGGTACCGGTACTACAGACGATGTCAGTCACTACCGATCAATTGCGATACTGAGTATATCAACGAGTATCTAATAAGAAGAGCCGACTCTCTGCTTTTGGTTGTAGGTCTCTGATCTCCATCTAACAGCAAGCACCCATCAAGAGAGAACGGCTAATTTTGAACCGTAACTATACAATTTATACCCATCACTAGAGAACGTACATTCTTTAGAAAACGGTTATTTTTTAGCTGTAACTATACAGTTTATATTACCTATATACGGTTCTTGCACTACCCAGTTTATCTTATTTTGTTCACAATTCATTATAGTTGTTATACATATCTAGTGTTGTTGGCACTCATGATGTTTTAAATGTGATTTATATTTTGTCTTTGTCATTATTGTCCTCCCAGTCCATATGCTACTACTACAACTACATGTATTGTGCTACATTTCAAGTATGGTATACAATCTAGCATTTTGTAGCAATGTTACTTGTTTCTATATGAAATACTTTATCCAATGTTTATCGAATGTAATTCTTTGCTATATGTGTAGGCTACTCAACGTCTTTATCTTGTATTGATTTTGTTCCCTACTTTCAAATTTGTTTCAATACCGTACGGTACCTGTATGGATTTCAGCCATATGCTCTGTTATGCGTGGTTGTAATACAACTCGCTTGGTATTTTTTTCTCATTAGCTCCTGATTAAGATAACTTAGAAGTCGCAGTGTGCCAAAGTTCGCCCATTTTCTTTGTGATCCCGAATTAGCATCTGAACAAAAAATTATCCAGAATTTGGCCCTGGCTAAATTCGAGTCCTGAGCTACATACGGATATTAAACTCATCAAACGATAGTTATTTGCCTTAACAATGTACTCTACACTTGCTATGATCTTATAACTATTATTTACCACCTGAATTGAAGTACAAATACAGCTCCTAAAGTAATTATATACAATATTCCACCCGAGAGTCAAGAGAAAGTTGCTTTGTTTACACACAGATAAGCCCAACTGAGTCCGATTAAGCCTACCGTGACTTAGGCTTAGAGGTACGCTTACACACGGATGTGATATCGCGCTTGAAGAGTCCGAAGACTGAGTCAAGAATAACACAAACACATAGCCTAATTTATTTTGACTCGAATGGTATAAATAATATGTAAATTGAAAGATAATTAAAGTTATTGCCTAAAAATATGTATGCATTACCTAAACAACTTTATCTATTAACCCATCAAGTGCCGGGAGAATCTTATGAGTTTTACCAGTCAGCTGCGGCAAGACTCTTATGATCCTAGGCCTAATTTTTTTTTTTTTTTAAACCACCCCAGTAGCAATTGATTGTTTTTTTTTTTTTTCTTTTTTTTTTTTTTTTTTTTGCCACTTGGCCATGCCAAATATCACTCCTCCACATCCCTTCCATCCCCCCCCCCCCCTTCAATTATCACCTATTTTCCCTGGTATTCCCTTATTCTTAGGTATATTTTCCTGCTAACAATAGCGAGTTGCTAGCAAGGTGTGGTCATATATGTTACCGTGAGAAAGAGAAAGAGATAAGGAGAGAGACGTCAGTGTCGCTCCAGGCATCGTGAGGGATGGATGTTGGCCAGGCTGGCTCACACTTGATGAATGTAACTCTCGCTCTCATTTCGCGATTTTGACCAGCCAAACACTGTTTCCACTTGTTTTATTGTTGTAACAGGTTAATATCTTCATATTAAACGCAAAATAGGCGCATATGGATAAGTATTAATGATATTTATGGTAAGATAAGGATTTTAGTGAATGGAAACAGTGAAATAGGTCCGCACAGGGCTATGGTGTAATTTCACCCCCCCCTCCCCCCTGCGCACTTCTTAGGTTAAATAAGTTAATTGAAACAAATAATGTAAGATAAATAATTCAATGTCTATTTTCTTTACCGAAATGATCCCATGGTACCCTGGGCAAAATAAGTTATTTCAGTTCGCATGGATCAATTTTAATGAGTGTCATTTTTTTCGAAAGTAGTGAATGAATATCCCTTTTACTTGTCTGACACAGAGCGCAAGATCGTGAGGCATTTCCTAAGCTATAATAGAATGCGATTTGATATTTTAGTGGTTTTTGAGAGGTATATATGTGACAGGATTAATGAATTCCGCAACAATGTAATTTGCTTGTACTTTATGGTGATCCTGTGGATGACGTCAGATTAGCTTCGCGCCATTGACTTGTGAAACAATTGGAAATGTGTTTAGCTATTATATACTGATAGTTTTGTGGAAAATAGAGTGAATTAAGGGGCTGGAATATAACATTGACTACATGTGAATTGCAAGTGCCCTACAAATTCTAAATTCGTGCATGTTAATCTTGGGGAACTCGTATATAAGGTTCATTTCCAGGGCCAGGATTCCACCACACCACAGTCTGTGATGAAGTTATGATAATATTCAAGGACACTAGTGCGACGTTATGAGAAACAATTTATTAGGGAAAATAGGCACCAATAGATTTGCCATATTTTTCGCCATATAGTCCGCATGGAGGATTTTCGTTATCAACAAATTGAAAAATACCCACTTCACAGACAAATACACCAAAAATCTAAGACAAAGCGGGGGTGTGGGGGCAGCAGCCCCCACCTATAATACTAGGATAGGTTAGGTTAGGCTAATGTCCTTTCAAAGGGGTATAGGCTAGTAAACACTAGGATAGCCTATACCCGGTCAGAGGTAAGAAGAAGAAGAAGAAGAGTCCTGCAGTAGTCTCCTTGAATGCTACCGAAGCTATTGCCTATTGGTAAACCTGACTTTTAGCACCAACAGTGATTTTGTAAGTAGCCTAGCATATATTTTTGTGTGAGCTAAATTTTCCTTCAGATAGGCCTAGCCAAGAGACTAGGGTGTTGTTATTCACTAATTTTTTCGAGAGAGCCAAAAGTTCATGACATATTCAAGAGTGAGAGCCGCATAAGCCATAATAGGCAAATAAGCCACAAGGATAAGCAGAACAAAATAATATATAGGAACTAAATTACATATTTGTGTGGGCTTCCATAGCCACAGATTTATAGAACAAGACTATATTATGTAGCGCCAACGAACTTGACAATAGTGTAATCTGAACCTCTTAACGTCTTATAACTCAAAATTAATGAAAACAATCGAGCTGACATTTCTATAATTTGGGAAGAGTCCACCAGGAAATAGGTGTAGATATTTACAGCCAGTTTACTCAAGGTCCTTTTGAGTTACGAAGAGGTCAGGGATCGATATTTGTGTCAAGTTCGTTGGCGCTACCTATAGTAACTAAAATACCCCAAAAAGGGAATTCCCCACCAACCTCCCGACCAACAACCCAGTGGTAATTCCGCAAGAACCAGAGCGAAAACCAACCGGGACGAAAGGACCCAACAGCAAGAAGGGAAAGTGGGACACCCCCGCAAGATCAAAGGAAGCCGCCATCCCTGTCAGTCAACAGAGGAGCGCACGACTGGACCAGGGGACCGACCCCAACACGGCCGGAAAGAAAAAGGCCCCAAGGGCACGTCGGCCAAAAATGGTGGATCCCCAACCTTTTTAACATTCACAACACTCACATACCAACCCCATGCTCAGCTGTCCTTTTTCTGTTGTAGTAACTAAGTATATAGATAGGTGCCCCCATGCTCAGTTGCCCCCTTGCCTTGTTCTTCTAGTAATTAAGTGTATATATAATATTAACCGGAGTATGCCACCAGTATTGATACGACATAGCGGCACTGTCCTTGTGTCGTATTGTGCCACGTGCATACCAACCCGGTTTCATCATCTTATTAGGACGACGTCTATAATGCCGTCGTTTATGCATGTATTCACTCCTTAGGGTAACTATCTGTTATCCACGATGTTTTTCTCTTTTCCACTTAACTCCACATGTTACACGCCTCTTAACCTCTGAAGTGCGCATGGGGGGTATGAGACACCACACTCCTGTGCTGACGTATTTGAGCTGTTCCCATCACTAATATATTCATTTTACCATAAATAGCATTAATACTTATCCATATGCGCCTATTATAGGTTGATTAGGTTGATTATACCTGTTACAACAATAAAACGAGTGAAAACAGCGTTTGGATGGTCAAAATCGGAGATACAGCGAGTTACACAATGTATGGCTGAGGCAACCTCCCAGCCACCACATTTCTCCACCTCTGAGAGAGACTGTCGATCGATACTCTCTCTCTCTCTTGCACTCGCTTGCTAACAGTGATGACAACGCCCTGCTACCAACTCGCTAATGTTAGCACGAAAATAGACCACAGGAAAAGGGAATAACATGGAAAATAGGTGAAACTGAAGGAGGGGAGGAAACTGGGGAAGGAGGGGAGGTGGAGGAGTGATATTTGGCATGGCCCAGGGGCACATCTGTGTTTTAAATTGATTCATTTTTTTCCCTGACTCTTAAGAGTCTTCCCGCAGTCCGCCGGGGGAACTCTTAAGAGTCTTCCCGCAGTTCCCGGGTTAAAAACCCAGTCTTCTAAAATACAAACCACATGACTTTCCTCCTAGGCATTCTTGATGTGCCAACTAAGTATGTATTTCATTAGATAACCACCTTGTGGGTTATAGTACTTTCATTGTGTAGGTGCGAAGGCGAGCTCAAAACACCTTCGATTTCCAGTCCACAACGAACCCGATCATGATTATGTCACCCCTATAATTAATTATGTAACCCCCATACCCCCCTTCGTTCTCTGACCTAACCTCTAACCCGCAATACTAACCCTCTGCCAGTTATTGTATTGAGTCATATCTGTTGGTTTATATATGTTTAATTATGACCAATCTGCATACGATCATCTCAAATGAAATGCAGGAAAACTACCTGGTATCTCTCTCCATTACGAGAATAGATATATGCAGTCCCCTGCTCAGTTACAACACCCACATACCCACCCCATGCTCAGCTGTTCCTTTCTTTTGTAGTAACTAGGTATATAGATATGTGCCCCCGTGCTCAGCTGCCCTTGTCTTGTTCTTCTAGTAACCACGTGTATATATAATATTAACCGGAATTTTCCCGATCGATATTGCTACGAAACAGAGGCACTGCCCATTTCGAATCTTATTCCGTGCATTCCAACCAAGTCCCATTCACCTTTAATTAATGACAACTAATACCGTCCTTCATGCATGTATTTCAGTCCTTAGAGTAATTATCTTCTATCCGCCATGTTATTCCTCTCTTCCATTTACTTTTCCACAATTGTTACACGTCTTCCAATCACCACCTCCTAATCCACAATCCACATTACTCTGTTTTGCTTCGTGACCCCATGCTCAGTGGTAACCTGTTTTTTGGGTCATCCTGTCCTTTTCTCCTTCACTCCCCGCTGCACACATCACACTACCTGTTCGATCGTAGGGAAATGCCACCCCTATGTCCAGCGCATTAAGGGTCAATACCCTAGGTCACGAGCGGCGCGGCGCCTAGCCTCAAACCACCCCCTTTGCAATATCCAACCCCCACCTGTAAAGACGCCCAGACGAACGTTCTAACATGCCGATCCCGTTCATTTCCTCACCCCAATAAATAGCAGATAAAGACTCATTCTTGTAAGCCCATTTACTACCCTCTAACTTGCTAGCCCAACTCGCACCCTGAACCAGGAGGGCGGACGGCGCGAGGCTACAACAGCCAACCTCTCGCACCATAAGAAGTCGACGGTTCCGCCTGACTTGCATTTTCCCGAAAACCACTATTCATGAGCCCCATGAGTAATCCTAGTAGGTAAAAACTAGAGCCCATGATCAAACCCTCCTAGGAGTATCACTCTTGACCCCACCACATCATAAGAAAACCCCATTAGCATAGAGAATCCCATATATACATATTTAGGGAGCGGCATGCCTCCCCACCCCAAAGGGACCCCCCCAACCCCCGCGGACGTTCACCATGACCCACACGTAGCCAACAAATTCTTGCCAGACACCAGGTGAATTCCCAACAGGTGATGAACTAACCCTCTAAATACCTATCCAAATACCATCCTATCCCATCCCTACCCAAAACCAAAATCTTCCTTATCCCATCCTAGATTACGAATAGCATGTCAGCTAGACCAGAGAAGGATACTTAGGTGAATTGATGAATAATACCTCCCAGCCTAGTCACGTAGGGCGCCAGCAAAGTAGTACTTAAAAACCTTCACCAAATCCGCCTAAACAACTCTACTAGTACCTCATACTAGTTAAAATATCCACGATAATAAATCAGATAACAAGTTACTTACCGCCACATTAAAGACCACCCTCCCTAACCCCGTAAGTTCATCAGAATAAATTTGCTACTTCATAGCACTGACATCCAATACTTCTAGAATATTCCTGAAGCTTCCTTGACCTGCCTATCAATAAGACACAGAGACAACAGTCGGGCAGTTGAATATTAGAGCTCAAGCTTCGGCGTTCCGTGATCTGTGCAACTCTGTGAGGAAGTGAATTAAACTCTTTATGAATATACTATTGCGTTCGGGACTGCCGGCAGTAATATTATATTGGTAAACAACCAATTCACCCATTTTTTATTGTTTCCTGAACTTCTGGTAGTGCCTCCTCTACTACTTGAGTTCATGAATAATCATAACTCATACCTGATCTAAGGCAGAAAGATCTTGTTATGTTAGAAGGGATTATGTGAGCAACCTAATAGAGGATTCTGCAAGCATAACTCCTTGGCAACAATTGACTGTAGGCCTCATCAGCATTGTTGACAAAAAGGCGAAAAGCTGCCCACGTTCCTTGAACCTCTTATAAGGACCAGAGATAGTTAAGCAGTTATTTTGTTCCGACTGTCTTACGTTAATCCGATACGTTGTTACCACTTGTTAGTACGGTTGAGCCTGAGACAGCGTTATTTGAGGTCCCCAGAAAGAGTAACATATCGGGACGTCATCACCGGTTACGCAAAAAGCCCATCTGTAAACCTTCTCTACACTCCCGGACAGCTTGAACGACCCCGGAGCTGCTATTAACCCCCGACACCACCGACACAAGATAACCAGGAAAACTCGATCACAGTGTTAACTCGCAAAGTACCAAATTACGGTGCTATTAACTCAACCATCCAGTGTATCGTTTATGTCTCAATCTTCTCTGATGTTAGGAAGCAAGTGATTATTATGCTAGCATGTATTAACATATATCAGTGAAATTTAGCTTAGGCGAACTGACTCCCGTAATTATTCTTGCCATCAGGTTTTACCTCGCCAAAGAAATAAGTCCAAATTATTAGGACTACGGCTCGAGCAAAAGCAATTTTGAAAGAAGTGATTGTGACTCTCCACCAGAAACCTGATTCGCCCCTCACTGATATTTTTCGGTCTGAAGTGTTACCTAAACAGCCGAATATACTAGACCAGTGCAACTAGCTACAGTTATCCCTTTACGTTAATTCTTGGGCTATAACCATATTACCTATACCTTCATCCTAGATTGAGAGTCATATTGCCAGAGAGTAAATACAGCGAAATACCTAACCCGCGTGATTCGTGTACTCTAATATCGTCCAAATAAGGTGATCAGAAGCATAATACCTGAACGTTGGAAGTGGGAAGTAAACCTCCATCCAAATCCGCGAGAAGTGCTAGAGATTGTAAAAAGTCCAAAACTACGTATCTGACTGACTTATTCAATTTACCATTGTTTCAAGTGCACATATAACCATTATTCTACCTAGTATTTTTGGAGAATAAAGCTGCATTATAAACCATTACTGTGATGTTATTTATATCATCGGTCGATTCCATTGTGTACTGTGCATGAAGTCCTATAACCCAATCTTGTAGAACTCACCTATACCAAGTTAATCCTGTATAAAATCAGGGCATAACATTGGCGGCAGCGGTGTTTCTTGATTCGGATAGAAGATTTCATTGCAGTGCATTTTCGAAGTAATAGAGAAATAATAACATCAAGATGGCAACCCGTTCTCACATTCCCATTCCGAAATACGATGGGGAAACCTACGGAATAGAAACATACATGGACATTGTAAAGCCTGTGCTAGATTTGGCGTATACTACGGATCGAGAAAAAATCGCCGTAACAATTACGCACTTGGGAAAAGCCGTTTCCCTAGTCGCATACCAGGTAACCCCTACCCTCACGTGGGACGAATTCAGGCCCATAGTGATTGAAGCTATCAAACCTTCATTGGGCATCTTCGTCGCCCACACCCGTATTCAGGACACAAAGTACGAAGGTGATCTGGATGCAACGTTGAACACCATTTCACAACACATAAAAATCTCATTTCCCACCCTAACTAGAGTTCAACAAGAGCAGCAAATCTTAGTGAACTTAGTCTCAGTGTTGCCCTCAGCAGTTAAAGAATATTTTGCTGTGCACGACCCCGTCGGGTTCCAAAAGGACCTAATCACCATCCGACGAATCTTAGCAGTGCAACCGAAACCAAAAAAAATTGCTGCCATCAAGAGGTATACCACTCATCCGCAAAACTCCAACTCCAAGCCCGCCTATTCCTCCGGGAAGCATCAGCCTAGCAGAACACGATTCCAACCCAACCCACTACGACGGATCTACAACCGGAAAAAGACCTACAACCTCAATCAGAGTAAGAACTCCACTCTGGTCATTATAAACCCCTATGATTTCCCAGCATGTAGTTCAAAGTGTGCCTTTCATGAAATCCGCGACTCCGCAAAACCTCGATCAAACCAACCTCGCATTTCAGTAAATGAGGAGGAGTTTGTTGAGGAAGAGGATGCCGGGGATTTGGAGCAGCAAGATGTTGCTCACCTCATGAACCCTGACGCTTCAGAGGGAATCCTGGAAGAGTCAGAAATAGACCCCCAGGATTTTTAGAATATCCCCCGCCCACGATGGCCTCGGCGGGGGATGCCCTCAATGACCGAACTGCCCCCATTTACCACCTCGCCAAGATTAAGGACATTCCTGTCCGATTATTGATCGACACTGGCGCCTCTAGATCATGCTTGTTCCATTCCTTCTTTTCCAAACATCACCGCAAGTTTGGGGCACTGTCACCCACCAAATCCAAACTAATCAGTGCCGGAGACACTCCCTTACAAATCCGGGGTGAAACACAACCTCTCCACGTAACTACCCCTGCCCCCCATGCCAATTGCTACCATTCATTCATAGTTTTTCCATCCGATTGTCAACATTACGACGGATATTTAGGACTTGACCTCCTTCACAAACTCCAGGCCCAAGTTGATTGCGGCCAACGACTGATCTCTTTTAAAAAAAAAAAAAAATCCAAATAAATTAAAAAAAAAAAATCCCAGTCCATAAGCTCCCCCAAGAAGAGTCCCCTCAGCCACCCTGTTGCACCCTGAATCACAAGAGTGTGAATCAGCCTCACTATCCCCAGAACAGTCACAAAAAGCCCCCCCAGAACAAGCAAAACAATAAGAATGTCACCCCCAACACTCATATCCACCAGACCTCCCCGAAACCTAAAAGCTCAACCCCTACCCCCATCAAAACTGAAGGAGGAAAGTCCATGTCTTTATGTAATGCCCATTCTCTTAGCCCATATTCCACTACCATTATTCCAGGAAACGCCATGCATCCTTCTCTAAATGTTTTGATGAATACTCCAGATAATATTGGCCATGCTGTGCAACCTTCCATGCCACCTTTTTTTTCGACCACCCCTGATAAATGTCCTATGCAACCCCTATCCAATGCTCAAACGAATGTACATGCACCACATAAACCACACACGCCCCCCTCTGAAATTCCGTTTTCTATGGTTACCCCTCTTCCAACCACAGCCCAAATGTCACAGGTACCCCTCCCTTCCACGTTTTCTATGTCCCACCCTGACACACAGAAAACGAACATACCCACACACACTAATAGAAACCACAGGCCAGGACCCCCTCTAAACTGCAATCCCATCATTATCAGCCCCACCATCATCCATGACAAATGCCATATTCCCTCCCACCATCAGAAATGGGTTAACCTTCGCCCCATTCCTCAAACCTCTATGATCTTGACCCCCACTAACATGTCAACCCCTCAGGACCGCTGCTTCATCCAGCCCGCAATCATTTCCTCCCAAACCAACAACATATTAATAGCCAATATCTCCGAAGAAGTACTCACTTTACCCAAGGGCCTCATTATCGGGGACCTAGAGACGTTTGATGACCTAACCGTACCCCCCACCAACGCCCCCAATAGTTTGAAGTTACCCTCCCTTCCCGAATCCCTTTCAGACCAACAAAAACAAAACATGTATTCCCTACTGCTGGAGTTTAGCGACGTTTTTGCTCAAACCCCCACCGAAATAGGACAGACCAACCTAGAACAACACGCCATCAACACCACCGGACCGCCTTTGCGTCAGCCCTCCCGCAGGAGAACCCCCTTCAGCGGCAAGAAGAAGAACAACAAGTGCAAGAGATGTTGGATGCAGGCATTGCTACTCCCTCCATTAGCCCTTGGTCTTCCCCAGTGGTGCTGGTGAAGAAGAAAGATGGGTCCACTCGATTCTGCGTGGACTATCGGCGATTAAACGATGCAACGATCAAAGACGCCACCCCCCTTCCACGTATCGACGACTCCCTCGACTCACTCCACGGCTCCAAATGGTTCACCACGTTGGATCTTCAAGCCGGGTACTGGCAAGTTCCCATAACACCAGAATATCAGCAGAAGACAGCATTCTCCACCAGCGGCGGTCACTTGTACGAATTCAATGTACTACCATTTGGCCTCTGCAACGGCCCTGTCACCTTCCAAATGCCTACCAAACCACCATTAATTATCACGGCGAGACACGCACCTACAGAAATAGATTTGTTAGACTCTTCAAACCCCTAACTAACGAAGATAGTATTCCCCCTACCACCCCCGACTCCGAGCTAACCACCCCCTGCACTCAACCACCTATTTTGTTCAGACCCGCAGCCCCACCTGACATTCCAACAAAACCAAAACCTCCTACCCCACCTCTCCCCACTTTTCACCAACCCACCCCCCGAACTCCTCCCCCCTCCGCACTGTCCCCAGAATTAACACCCCCCCCCCTACCGTACCTGTATCTTCCACCTCGGACAACAAATTCCAACAAACAAAAAACATACCTCCCAAGCACTCACAAACCACCAACCGTTACAAACTACGTCCACGTGTGTCCTCCAAAACTCACCCTACAAAGCCACATCTAATCAAACGCTTGCGAAAACCAGCCCCCCTATCACCCCACTCCTCCCCACCCTCACCTTCTACCTGAAACCGAAAACCCCCACCTGGCCCTCGCCCATCTCAAAAGAAAGAGAACCCCACCCCTTCCCTCCAACAACCTCTGGTTTCCTCACAAACCCCATCCCCCCCTAGTCTCCAACTGAACTCCTCCGAACCCACCTCCCCCCTGTCCTCTATACCCGACCCACCAAACCCCCCCAACAT
The DNA here is from genome assembly GCA_032716605.1 of Paralithodes platypus. NCBI lineage: Eukaryota > Metazoa > Arthropoda > Malacostraca > Decapoda > Lithodidae > Paralithodes > Paralithodes platypus. The sequence goes on along the minus strand of CM064537.1, from coordinate 2,693,709 downwards.
CTTAGATCATGATTACGCCCTCAGAAATCCAACAACCGGCATCAACAACAAAAAAACCAGCTCCTCCACAATGACCACCAACTTGACTCCATTTTGCCTACCAATTCGGCTTGCCCCCCCGCAACTGGCCCCTTTCCTTCCACCATTCCCCCCTCCACGAGCAAACACCACAGCACACTTACCTCATCAACATCGAATACGGCAACCAACACCCCCCCCACCTCACCTCCTCTCAACCCCACCCCGATACAGATCATCATCCAGTGATTCAAGCTCCTAAATAAAAAAACGCCCCGCCATACGGACAGCCTCAGGACGTTTAGTCACTCGACCTGTCCGGTTTTCTCCTATCCACGAGATTAAAGCAGAAAAAACCACAACATCCCCCACAATCCACACAACACGCACGCCCATATTAAGAATCGCCCCGATTTTCCCCCCACCACCCCCACAGACACAACACTCAGCAAAGACCTCCGCCACCATACCTGACCAACCAGCCACCAAGATGTCCACGACGCCCTTCATAAAGCGAGTCAGAATGTACACGGACTCAGGACAAATGGTCCGCATGCAAGCCCACCACGAAGCCTTCACAGCAGCCCTAATCAACACCACAACAACTTTGCTTCAGGTCACCATCGACCCCCACAAGACCCCAGAGACCCGTTCCATCAATTCGTGGGGACTCTTCCATACACTACCCATGATCCACCACCAAGGAGCCTCTCTTTTCTTCACCCTTGAGGCTCGAGGACGAGCCTACGACGAATGGGAGGGAAGTAAAATACCCCCAAAAAGGAATTCCCCCACCAACCTCCCGACCAACAACCCAGTGGTAATTCCGCAAGAACCAGAGCGAAAACCAACCGGGACGAAAGGACCCAACAGCAAGAAGGTAAAGTGGGATGCCCCCGCAAGATCAAAGGAAGCTGCCAACCCTGTCAGTCAACAGAGGAGCGCACGACTGGACCAGGGGACCGACCCCAACACGGCCGGAAAGAAAAAGGCCCCAAAGGCACGTCGGCCAAAAATGGTGGATCCCCAACCTTTTTAACATTCACAACACTCACATACCAACCCCATGCTCAGCTGTCCTTTTTCTGTTGTAGTAACTAAGTATATAGATAGGTGTCCCCATGCTCAGTTGCCCCCTTGGCTTGTTCTTCTAGTAACTAAGTGTATAATTTTATATAATATTAACCGGAGTATGCCACCAGTATTGATACGACATAGCGGCACTGTCCTTGTGTCGTATTGTGCCACGTGCATACCAACCCGGTTTCATCATCTTATTAGGACGACGTCTATAATGCCATCGTTTTTGCATGTATTCACTCCTTAGGGTAACTATCTGTTATCCACGATGTTTTTCTCTTTTCCACTTAACTCCGCATGTTAAACACCTCTTAAAAACCCAGTCTTCTAAAATACATACCACATGACTTTCCTCCTAGACATTCTTGATGTACCAACTAAGTATGTATTTCATTAGATAACCACCTTGTGGGTTATAGTACTTTCATTGTGTAGGTGCGAAGGCGAGCTCAAAACACCTTCGATTTCCAGTCCACAACGAACCCGATCATGATTATGTCACCCCTATAATTAATTATGTAACCCCCATACCCCCCTTCTTTCTCTGACCTAACCTCTAACCCGCAATACTAACCCTCTGCCAGTTATTGTATTGAGTCATATCTGTTGGTTTATATATGTTTAATGATGACCAATCTGCATACGATCATCTCAAAGGAAATGCAGGAAAACTACCTAGTATCTCTCTCCATTACGAGAATAGATATATGCAGCCCCCTGCTCAGTTACAACACCCACATACCCACCCCATGCTCAGCTGTTCCTTTCTTTTGTAGTAACTAGGTATATAGATATGTGCCCCCGTGCTCAGCTGCCCTTGTCTTGTTCTTCTAGTAACCACGTGTATATATAATATTAACCGGAATTTTCCCGATCGATATTGCTACAACACAGAGGCACTGCCCATGTCGAATCGTATTCCGTGCATTCCAACCAAGTCCCATTCACCTTTAATTAACGACAACTAATACCGTCCTTCATGCATGTATTTCAGTCCTTAGAGTAATTATCTTCTATCCGCCATGTTATTCCTCTCTTCCATTTACTTTTCTACAATTGTTACACGTCTTCCAATCACCACCTCCTAATCCACAATCCACATTACTCTGTTTTGCTTCGTGACCCCATGCTCAGTGGTAACCTGTTTTTTGGGCCATCCTGTCCTTTTCTCCTTCACGCCCCGCTGCACACACCACACTACCTGTTCGATTGTAGGGAAATGCCACCCCTATGTCCAGCGCATTAAGGGTCACTACCCTAGGTCACGAGCGGCGCGGCGCCTAGCCTCAAACAACCCCCTTTCCAATATCCAACCCCCACCTGTAAAGACGCCCAGACGAACGTTCTAACATGCCGATCCCGTTCATTTCCTCACCCCAATAAATAGAAGATAAAGGCTCATTCTTGTAACCCAATTTACTACCCTCTAACTTGCTAGCCCAACTCGCAACCTGAACCAGGAGGGCGGACGGCGCGAGGCTACAACAGCCAACCTCTCGCACCATAAGAAGTCGACGGTTCCGCCTGACTTGCATTTTCCCGAAAACCACTATTCATGAGCCCCATCAGTAATCCTAGTAGGTAAAAACTAGAGCCCATGATCAACCCTCCCTAGGAGTATCACTCTTGACCCCACCACATCATAAGAAAACCCCATTAGCATAGAGAATCCCATATATACATATTTAGGGAGCGGCATGGCCCCCCAACCCCCGCGGACGTTCACCATGACCCACACGTAGCCAATAAATTCTTGCCAGACACCAGGTGAATTTCCAACAGGTGATGAACTAACCCTCTAAATGTCTATCCAAATACCATCCTATCCCATCCCTACCCAAAACCAAAATCTTCCTTATCCCATCCTAGATTACGAATAGCATGTCAGCTAGACCAGAGAAGGATACTTAGGTGAATTGATGAATAATACCTCCCAGCCTAGTCACGTAGGGCGCCAGCAAAGTAGTACTTAAAAACCTTCACCAAATCCGCCTAAACAACTCTACTAGTACCTAATACTAGTTAAAATATCCACGATAATAAATCAGATAACAAGTTACTTACCACCACATTAAAGACCCCCCTCCCTAACCCCGTAAGTTCACCAGAATAAATTAGATACTTCATAGCACTGACATCCAATACTTCTAGAATATTCCTGAAGCTTCCTTGACCTGCCTATAAATAAGACACAGAGACAACAGTCGGGCAGTTGAATATTAGAGCTCAAAGCAACGGTTGACCGCATTGAGTTGTCATCTAGTGTTCCCCCCCCCCCCCCTCAAGATTCTCGATAACTTCGGCGTTCCGTGATCTGTGCAACTCTGTGAGGAAGTTAAATAAACTCTTTATGAATATACTATTGCGTTCGGGACTGCCGGCAGTAATATTATATTGGTAAACAACCAATTCACCCATTTTTGATTGTTTCCTGAACTTCTGGTAGTGCCTCCTCTACTACTTGAGTTCATGAATAATCATAACTCATACATGATCTAAGGCAGAAAGATCTTGTTATGTTAGAAGGGATTATGTGAGCAACCTAATAGAGAATTCTGCAAGCATAACTCCTTGGCAACAATTGACTGTAGGCCTCATCAGCATTGTTGACAAAAAGGCGAAAAGCCGCCCGCATTCCTTGAACCTCTTATAAGGACCAGAGATAGTTAAGCAGTTATTTTGTTCCGACTGTCTTACGTTAATCCGATACGTTGTTAGTCCGGTTGAGCCCGAGACAGCGTTATTCGAGGTCCCCAGAAAGAGTAACATATCGGGACGTCATCACCGGTTACGCAAAAAGCCCATCTGTAAACCTTCTCTACACTCCCGGACAGCTTGGACGGCCCCGGAGCTGCTATTAACCCCCGACACCACCGACACAAGATAACCAGGAAAACTCGATCACAGTGTTAACTCGCAAAGTACCAAATTACGGTGCTATTAACTCAACCATCCAGTGTATGCGTTTATGTCTCAATCTTCTCTGATGTTAGGAAGCAAGTGATTATTATGCTAGCATGTATTAACATATATCAGTGAAATTTAGCTTAGGCGAACTGACTCCCGTAATTATTCTTGCCATCAGGTTTTACCTCGCCAAAGAAATAAGTCCAAATTATTAGGACTACGGCTCGAGCAAAAGCAATTTTGAAAGAAGTGATTGTGACTCTCCACCAGAAACCTGATTCGCCCCTCACTGATATTTTTCGGTCTGAAGTGTTACCTAAACAGCCGAATATACTAGACCAGTGCAACTAGCTACAGTTATCCCTTTACGTTAATTCTTGGGCTATAACCATATTACCTATACCTTCATCCTAGATTGAGAGTCATATTGCCAGAGTTAATACAGCGAAATACCTAACCCGCGTGATTCGTGTACTCTAATATCGTCCAAATAAGGTGATCAGAAGCATAATACCTGAACGTTGGAAGTGGGAAGTGAACCTCCATCCAAATCCGCGAGAAGCGAGAAGCGCTAGAGATTGTAAAAAGTCCAAAACTACGTATCTGACTGACTTATTCAATTTACCATTGTTTCAAGTGCACATATAACCATTATTCTACCTAGTATTTTTGGAGAATAATGCTGCATTATAAACCATTACTGTGATGTTATTTATACCATCGGTTGATTCTATTGTGTACTGTGCGTGAAGTCCTATATACCCAATCTTGTAGAACTCACCTATACCAAGTTAATCCTGTATACAATCAGGGCATAACAGTAACAAGTATTATATTGACATTCTTTAGTAAAAATAAATTATATTAAAATTCTTGACTTTACTAATATAAATACAACAAAAAAAATACAAAAAAAATAATGTTGTGATGACCGGAAATGAGCCAGCTATTCTTTTACTTTCTCCGTGTTCGTTCTCCTCTCTCTCTCTCTCTCTCTCTCATCATTCCTGTATAATGGGTGCTCTCTCTTTTCTCCTTTTCTCTTTGTGTTGAATAATTATGAAAATTAAAGAATTGCCAGGGCCACTAGGCCTATTCCCATTAGCAATTATATTAAGTGATACGTCTGGTGGCATAATGATGCAATTTATATCTAATACTTTGGACTTTTATCTGATTACTGATGAATTCTCTCTCTCTCTCTCTCTCCCTCTCCTCTCTTGCGAGCCGACACCAATCAGGTCATTGCGAGCCGCCACTGGCTCACGAGCCGCACAATGAAGATCACTGGCCTAGGCCTAGCCTATGATTTGGAGCAGAAATGAGTAGCCTAGGCTTATTAGGCCTAACCCTAACCCTTTATCCAACAATCTTAACCCGGCAAGTGCTGCAAGACTTATATAAGTTTCACTGGTGCGCTGCGGGAAGGCTTATATAAGCCAAGGCCTAAAAAAAAAAACATTTAAATCAGCCCTGTATCATTTATTTATATTTTGTATTGCTCCTTGGCCATGGCAAATATCACTCCTCCACATCCCCTCCTTCTACCCTTCCCCACCTCCCCCCCCTTCATTTATCACCTATTCTCCCTGTTATTCCCATATTCTTAGGTATATATTCGTGCTAACATTAGCGAGTTGCTAGCAGGGCGTGGTCATAAGTGTTACCAAGCGTGGGAAAGAGCGAGAGAGAGTCTACCATGCAACAGTGTCTCTCCAGCCGTGGGGAGGAGTGGAGGAGAGGGAGGTTGCCTCAGCCATAACTTATGTAACTCCCGGCCTGAATCGCCGATTTTGACAATCCAAACACTGTTCCCACTTGTTTTATTGCTGTAACAGGTTATTACCTTTATAATCAACGTAAAATAGGCGCATATGAATAAGTATTAATGCTATTTATGGTACGATGACGATTTGAGTGTAGGAAACACTCTAAATACCTCCGCACAGGGAGGGGTGGCCACTACCCCCTCTGCGCACTTAAGAGGTTAAGAAAGCCCACCACTAATGAGGCTAGCCTATGCTGTCAAGGAAGATTTGAGGTTTAAAGACAGCAAAAAATATGCTTAGCTAAGCTAGGCTAGCCTATGAGTTCTTAAGACAGCCCCCCCCCCCCCCCCCTACTAGTGGGGAGGGCTATGATAATGAAGATCAAGGAAGATTTGAGGTTAAAGACCGCAAAAAAAAAAATTAAGCTAGGCTATAGGCTAGCCTATGACAATAACCGTTTGCCGTGGGATTATAGGGATAGCCTAGGCCTAGCCTATAGGATTTGTTGAGGGACCCTCACAGTCTCACCCCTCCCCAGGACTTTCATGAAATTCTGATCTAGGATAGTTCCGCAACCTATTATTGTAGGCTATCCCACGGCAGTCAAAATAGACGGGAACATGATTGCGACTTGCGAGCGTGAGAGTAGGCGGGCGTTACGCCCGAATACTACATCCTTACCATTATTTGTTAGGTAACGGTATATAAGCTTTCTATAATAGGCTAATGATTAGACCTAGGCTACTAGAAATGAGTATTTACCCTTTGAGAATTTCAGTAAGTCCTGGGAGGGGGGCGTGCCCCTCCTCAACTTATTCTGTACAGTATCCCACGGCAAATGGTTAGGCCTAGGCTATGTGAAAATTAATGTTTTTGCTCCCTACTGTTAAAATATAGGCTATTATAATTTCAATAAGTCCTGGGGGGAGGGGGGTCCCTCAACTTAGGCTATTCTTCCCACGGCAAACGGTAATGGGAAAATGAGGCAAGGTGTCAAACCGGAGCAATTGTGTTTGAAAACTTGAGTAAGAGAAGGAATACAAGAAAAATAACATGAACTAGCATTGTTTTGGCCATATTATCACATCCATATAATAATTTGAACTATAAACCACAATTGTATCTTTACATATACGATAATAAAGACTATAAATAATGGACTCGGCTCTCGTTTGACACCCTGAAATGAGGTTTTTCCCCCTACCGTTAAAATATATGACTTAGCCTATTATCGCGTTTTATCCCTCAATTTTGTATATCCCTTCCCACTATCAGGGGTCGTTTCTTAACGTTGATGAGCTGCATAAGAGTACACTGTACCGGTACCGTACTGTACTGCATTTCTAGAGTTCTCGGTCATGATTTGGGTATCACTGGGTTTCGCAGTCTTACCATTATTTTATATTTTACATTTTTTCTTATTTCATATAGGCTAGGCTACCGGTAACTTTTTAGCCAGAATACCGGTACAATTTAATACGACTGTACTGGCTAGCCTACCGCCTACAGTGCATTTTTAGATTTCCCGACCAGGACTTGGGTATCACTAAAGAATCTTTCTGCAGCCTTATGTACTATTATTTATTTATTTATTTTTTAAGAGACAATGAACGGAGGAAGGAAAAACACAGATAAAACAAAAAGGTCCATGTGCCTAAAGGCATCCTCCATTCATAAAATGTTTGTAACAACTGGATTTAAACTTTTGTAGATTGTAAGTTTGTGGAAAGCAACTCGAGGGAAGTGAATTCCAAAGAGTAGTAGTTCTAGGGATAAATGAATTTTGATAAGCAGAAGTTCTGCGTTGTGGAGGAGAAAGTGTAAATTCATGGGCGCTCTGAGCTGCCCTAGTTCTACGGGGAAAGATGTGGAGAGGCGGCACAATTGAAGCAAGTTCCTCGGAACAATTGCTGTGAAAATATCTGTAGAATAATGCAAGGGATGCAACGTTTCTTCGTATGGATAATGTAGGAAGGTCCTGTGTGATTGCAGGGTTATTGATTAATCTAATAGCTTTATTTTGAATTTTGTCCAACTGCCTCAATGCAACCACTCCACTTACACTCCACAGAGGTGAACAGTAATTTGTTTTTATTTATTCAAGGAATATAGTACAATAGTTTATTGTTCAATTGTTTATAGCCTAATGTTATGAGTAGAAAATGTGCATGACCTTACCATAACCTAACTTCACTTAGTCTTAGTGTCCAAAGTGGGGGCTGCCACTTGCCTACCCCCACAGTCCACACACCCATTAACTAACCTGTTACCTATACAGTATAGCCTAATTGGCATGTCATATCATTACTATAGCCTAACCTGACTTAGTCTTCACGGGGGTAACAAAGACTTTATTGAATATTTTCGGCATTAGTAGAATTTTAGGTCTTTTAAAGTTGTTGTGAAAATTATGGTGAGTTTCTACCAGGTATTTTGTACTCAGCCCAGGGAAAATAATAGACAAACAAATGTTCTAATCAAAGTTTATGTATGAAACTTAGTATATATTTTAACCAGTACCGGTACTCTACAGTAACTTGTATCATATGAAAGGATATAAATTAATTATGTAATACTTCTGGGAATGCAATAACAAATATACATGAAATCTTTATTGGACAAATTACAAAACAAAGGAATGGACTGCTAATAATAATTTAAAAACAAATGTTTTCAATGCCCATATTAATGGTCCTGACAGGCAACCAGCTCCTCTAGTAACCTGAACATACATAACATCCCTTTTCCTTACAATTATTATTCATTCCGTTTAATGCATTTTGAGCATGTATTGTGCGTATATTTACCTACACATCTCAAATATTCTCTGGCGGCCGGGGGGCTATGCCCCCTGATCCTCCTGTTTAGAAGCGGAGGGCTGTGCTCCCTGCACCCCCTGCAGACGCCCCGCAAAATTGATCCTGGTAAGCTTCACAAAAAATTATCCAGAACTGGATATTTCCTGTTTTGGCACCCTGTTGTTAGAACATAATCCTGCCCGACAGGAACACAACTCGCATTGATATAAATATTACTAGATTACTCAAATCACACCCAAAGACAATAAATGCACACGGTATAGTTCACACGTTTTATTTCTTAATAGCTAGGTACAAGTGGGCACATCAGATAATTATCTATATAGAGCGTAATATCAATGGCTGTAATATGTGACTGAGAATAAGTTCAATATGTTTTACTTATTCATGAATAATGGCGTCACTTACAATGCATCAGAATCAATGTACAAAATAATACCTAAAAGAATGATGACAATATCACAAATATAGTAAAGTATGCAAAGAGAGGAATCGCGGAGCGTAAATATTGGCAGCCGATATTGCTGGGACAAACATGTGAGGTAGTGCGGCTGGTGGCTTAGGGTCACGTGACCAGGTAAGGCTAGGGTCAAAGTAACCGTGGCTGGGTATAGGTTGAAGTTACTGTGATATATACTGGGAAATCTTAATACTATGGAATATTTTGTTTAGGAAGGATAAATACGAAATTGACGCTTATCCTTGAGAGATGGTAATTTAATTTACAAAAATATAATCAAGACAAACGAGTGAATAAATGTACACTGGGTCTATGAAAAATAATTTAAGTCAGTAAAGGTGACTTATCGAACAATATAAAGGAACTTAAATATTCACGAAACGTGTAGTGAATAAAATATAACCTAAAAAGGTTATGAACACAGCGGGTCTAAATAAATGTTCAACGCACTGGAAAATAAAATAGAATCGCCACAAGGTGGGTGAAATTAATTTATATCATATAAACTGATATCACAGAACGAGTAGTGAATCAAAATGGCTATGAACACAGTAGGGTAATATAGACATTCCAAATGTAAGTTCGAATATTATTCACCGTATAACGTGGTGGACCGAATTATTCACAAGTTTAGATAGATATAAAAATAACTCGAGAAATGAGTCATAAGGTACTCGAACGTACTGATGTTATAGGTAACGCCAACGAACTTGACAATTTTCTTGACCTATTAGCTTCTCATAACTCAAAAGGGTCTAGATCAAACTGGCTGTAAATATCCACACCTATATCCTGGTGGGCTCTTCCCTTATGATATAAATGCCAGCTCGATTGCTTTCATTAAATTTGAGTCATGAGAAGTTAAGGGGTCAAAAAAATTGTCATAGTAGTTGATAAGGGGAATGAAATTCTAATTATATGCACTTATATCTGGAATGGACGTATAGAGGTCCGTAGCTTAGGATTTAATTAATTAGTAGATTGGTATAAGAATTGCACTATCTTTGAACACTTCACTACGCACGTATAGATAACACGTATAGATAATAGATATAGATCTACAAGTGTTCATAAAAGATTTATGTGTCACGTATTATATATGTCTAGGTCGAATCAATATATATATAATATTATATGGAGTATAAAGGAGTTATATCGCGAATATTATATATATATTAATTACGAGAAAGATGTATATAAGGTTTTCACAATGATGAGGTATAAGTTAAGGAACAGAGAGACCAAAAGGGGTATTGGTTAATTATTCTGAACTGAACACTAATATATCTTATAATTTATAACCTTCACAACAATTCCAAAATTCAAGAACTATAGAAAACTTAGACTGGTGGGATGATCCTTTAGATAGATCTGGTCTGCGGTTAGCTCAACGTGTTTTAGCTTCTCTTGTTTATCAGAGAGAGACGACGGTTTCACACAGAACTAGAATAATCACTTCTAGTATTGCATACGCATCTAGAATTTTTCACTTCTAGTGCGGAGCTACTCTATCTAGAACTTTTCACTTCTAGAGCCTCTCCTTTACAGCTAGAATTTTCACTTCTAGCTCACATACACCTCACTAGAATATGCACTTCTAGGTACTCTACACTTTACTAGAATGGTCACTTCTAGTGTTACGAGGGAGCTGTGTATAGGGACGATTGGCTTAACCCTAACAGTAGCGACTCTGACATTGTTACCTCATTCCATTTCGCCGTTGGCTAGTAGACGGATTCGACAATGCTTGCCTAACTCTCCTAGATTTCAGTGAGGTGATATTTAGTTTTTAATTTGGATCAGGTTTAATTGATTTCGGAATATTAGGGGCATTTGAATTTTAGTTTTCGAATTATGGTGAAGTTAATAATGGCTTTAAAAATACAATACATATAGTGATACATGGGGAATGTTGTTCTTTATCTTTTAACATTAAACTCATATTTTAGGAAGCTTGCATGGTTGCATGATAATTGTTTTGCTGTAATTCGTACTTTTCTCTATTATCACTGGTGTATGCAAAACTTTCTTTACTCTCTGTGGATTTGTTACAGATGGTCGTATTGACCTTCCGCACGGTAGAGAGGGTTATCTTGGTATTATCTGTTGTAGTAAAACATCGGTTGTTGATGAGGAATTAGCATAAATTCCTCCTCGTTGTAGTTCAAATCGGGTTCTTGTACTGAATACGTCTCTATTCCGTACCTTTGACCTGGTGATTGGTCCGGAAGAGGTCCAGGTGATTGGCTCAAAATCAGGTTATGCTCGCTGAGTGGCCTTGTAGTTCCTGTGAGTGTCGGTAGAGGGTGTTGTTTTAACGTGGTAGACTGTTTTGTTTCTTGATATAATAGAGGACGTGTATTATTGATGACGGACTGTGTTATTCTTTTCTCCATCTGTCCTTGTGTGCTGCTCTTCTTTTTCAATCTTCTCTTCACTCGGGGGTTGGCTATTTTGGCTGGTGGTTGAGTCAATTCCTGCTGGAATATTGGTGGGTATGTGGGTAGATCCGTTGAGGGTGTCGTGGTATTTCTTTTTGAACCCGTCATTACACCACCTTCGTCCAAAAAGAAGTTTCGACCCCGAGCTTTAACCCTTGTTTGGCGGGACCCGACTTAAGTCGGTCTAGAGAAGAAAGGACTATGTGGCGGGGACCGACTTAAGGCGGTGTGCAATTTTGAGCAATAATTGGCTCTGAGAGAGACGAGCGGTGGGAGGAGCGTAGGTCGGCTCTGACCGTTCGGCATGGCTCCCGCGCCAGCACTGGGCCCACTTCCACACACACCCACACTCACTGCCTCGCTACACAGGGAATTATGTAAGGAAATTACCGTATTTTAGGGATTTTTCCTTCGTCTTGCACGATCGTTGCAAGAGAACGCGTGGTCGTAGAAGGATGGTTCTGGTGTCATTGGAAAGCTCAATTATCGCCCTTTCAGGGATACATAATTGTATTACGCTCTGGCTCTTGTTTATGCATGAAAAAGAGCACGGAACAAGATCGTTAAGGGTAAAACCACCCGCTTGGCGGGTAGTAGAAGTTACTGAAGGGCCCGGTCGTAAGGCGTTAAGTTGGTAGGTCCTGTGAGTTGTAGTTACGACACACAGTGTTAGGCCCTGGAGAAAGTGGCACCAAACGGTCATAGGGATGTCGTTGGGTGCCCTGATGTCATAACTCATGGTGAACTGCATGTCGGTGGGTGATGAGTTAACTAATTGTGGTAGTTGGGCTGGAGAGGATATGGTTGTGTCTTTGTAGTTGGTAGACACGAATAGACTATTGATCTTCATGATGGATGTGGCTGTTTCAGGACTGGAGGTTGTAGACGGTATGGTTGCTGGTTTGGTAATGCCTGGTGGAGTGGTGGTGGTGATGAGGGCGCTGTCCTCTGGTGTCGAGGGGAGGGGCTTGCTGGAGGTGAGGTCACTGATCCGGCGAGGTAATTCAGAGTGTGAAGTGGTGGCTTGTATGGTAAGTGTGACAGGTAAAATTATCTGCTGCGAGGTCACTTGTGTGGGGGGGGGGGGGCTATGTGAAAGGTGAATTAGTTATGTCAACTAGCCCAGGTAACTTTGGGTGTGAAGTGGTGGCTGGCATGGTAGGTGTGACAGGTGTGGTCATCTGCTGCGAGGTCACTTGTGTAGTTAACTGAGTGACAGGTGGAGTAGGTACAGAGGGCGTGGTCGGCTTTTGTGAAGTCACCTGTATAGGTGACTTTTTGACAGGAGAAGCAGAGACTGTGACAGGCGTGGTTAATGTGTGAGTCGTTCGCCTCTTATTGGTAGGGGCAAACGTAGGAGCCCAACATTTTGTTAGTGTGACTCGTCGGCCAGATCTTCTGCAGGTAGGATGGGGAAGGGAATGAGGCAAGTAGGATGAGTGAGGCAAATTCTTATGCTGATTTTGCGAATGTTTGATGATAGATTGTGGGAGTGGACAAGGTTGGAGGAGTTGGAATATGTCTGGTATGTGAAGTAACAGAGGAATGAGGTGAGGTAGTGGAAGAATGAGTGTGTTGTGTAAGTTTAGTCGTGGAGGTGGATGGCTGTGGTGACAGAGTGATAGGTTGAGGAATTTTGGAAGGTAAACGTGATTTAGGGGTAGTTTGTTTGACAATACTGAAAGGCAGGTGAGATATTACTGGAGTGGTCGGTTGAGTCGTGGGTGAAATAGAAGACATAGAAATATCTATTTCAGATGAGTGAGTGGATAGAGGTGGAGAATGATGTGTAGGTAGAAGAATCTTAGGCTGAGTGTTAAGTTGAGGGCAGCTGAGAAAGTACGGAAAGTAGGGGAGTACAAAGGAGTACAAAGGAAATCAAGCAACAAAAGGTCTAGTGACCCTTCTAGGCTGCTTGTCCTCCAAAATACTGAGGATCAACTGTCCAAACAGTGGTTTAGAGTGGGTAAGAGAACATTGGAAAGGGAACTACTCCCCTGGAACTAATGTCCGTGTCAGGATTAGGAAGTTAGTAGGGGACAGATGGGTTAGTAACTGAGGAGAGGATAAAATAAAGTTATTTATTGACAAACACAGTCAGTCGCGGGTTTGATGCGAGATATTTGTCTAGGCGAAGTTTAAATGAATCAACGGTGCTGCAGTCTATAACATCTCGGGGAAGCCCATTCCATAAGTTGACAACTCGATTGAAGAAGACATTTTTAGCTTCGTGTGAGTTAAAAGATTTACCAATAATTTTGCACCCGTTTCCCCACGTGTAATTACTGTAGATTGGTCGATAGTGAAGTGCTTACTACAGTGTGTATTTGAGAGTATTTGAGAGGCTGGTACGATAGGGATTAAATGGAAGGGGGGAAGGAGGAATATAGTTGATGGCAGTGTTGCTTCTAGGTTGAACAGGTGGTTCTGCGGGTTTGACAGGTGGTGCTGGTTTGGGAGGAAGAGGAGAAGGAGAGGAAATGAGTTGGGATGATGATGAATCTGTGGAGCCTAAATTTTGGTTATTAGTTGCAGGGAATGTGTCATTATCAGTGGGGTCAGCTAGCATAGTGATATTATCATCAATTCGTTGAAACGTACGTACATATCTATTTCTGTAAGTGTGTGACTCTTCGTAATAGTTAATAGTGACCTGGTAACAGTTTGGGACTGTGAGTATCTCGAAGGGCCCTTTATATCTTGGTTTGAGCTTGGAAGGCGCAGGAAGTTGAGCAACCATGACAAGTTCGCCGACATGGTGAGGACTGACTTTTGGTGTTTTGTCGGGTTGAAGGTCCTGTAGGTATTGTAGTTGTCTTAAATGTTTTTTTAGGTGTACCAGAGATTGATCGAAGTTAGACGAGGGCTCATATGGGATAGACAGGTGATGTAACGGGAGAAGTGGTGGTATCCCCAAAACTCGTCCATAAGGTGAAACTCCATCTTGGCGGGGGCAGGTATTTATCCCCCATTGTACTATCTTGACTAGACTGGGCCAGTCGGTGGTGTTCATTTGTTGTAGGCGAGTCCTTATTTGGTTGGCAATGGTGCGATGGCTTCTTTCACAGATTAAATTCCCTTGAGGCCAATAAGGTGAGGAATGGCTAATTTTGAACCCGCACATCTTTCGGGTGGATGGGACTCGTTAGCCTTGGTCGGCAACTCATCTAGGGAAGACAACCTTATACAAATCCGGGTGGATGGGACTCGTGTGCCTTGGTTGGCAACCTGTCTAGGGGAGTAAACCTGATACAAATCCATACTGCTTACCTAAGGGTAAGGCAGGTTAGTGGATGGATTAGCCGAACACCACTGTAGAAAAATAGTGTTAACAAGATACACAAGAGGGTCTCGGAGTTGGACGGATCCTAAATTGAGTGGTCAATCCTGTAAGTCCTTCACTAAACTGGCTCGGGTTGCCCCTCTCACAGGAAATAGGTCCGCTTGGGGGCATTCTATGTATGGCCACCCTCGTAAGGGGAGTAAGGCGTCCAGCAATAGATAGATAGATAGACATCTGAGAAATTTGAGTCCAGATGTGTCCTGTGAATTCAGGTGCATTATCTGAGTGCATATATTCTGGTAAGCCAAAATAAGGGAACACATGTTGGATCATGGCTTCAGCTACGGCAAAGGCAGTGTGTTTTTTGTGGGTCAGGCAATTACATACTTTGAATAAGTATCTACAAATGTGATGATATACTTAAACCCTTTTATGCCTTCCATGGGTCCCATGACGACGACTGCTACCAATTGCCATGGTTTTGAGGCTACTATTTTCCCTGTAGGACCTGAGGTGCGGGTACAATCTTTTCCTAGTGCACAGGCACGACATGCTTCTCTAATTTTCTTGGCAGTGATGTAGGTAGAAGGAGTCCAATAAACTTGTTGAAAAGTTGATGCTAATTTCCTTTGAGCCAAATTAATTCCATTATGGGAGTGTAAGGATTGCATAGTTGGAATGGCAGAATTGGGGGTGATCACGATTTTACCATCTGGAGTATACAAATGATCTCATCTTCTTTGTAGCTGGGAGAAAAGATGTCTAGGTATCCAATCCGGCTTTTGTTGTCGTTGAAATTGTTGTAGTAGGTTCTGTTGATCTTGGTATGCCGAATCTTGACGATGAATGGCTAAGATGGGTTCATTGTAATTTTCAGTGTTGGTTGCGTTGCTTGTGGAATCTAAAGGGAGTCAGGAAAGGGCATCAGCATTAATATGCAACTTTTCCGGTCTGTAAGCGATATCAAAGTCGAATTCTTCGAGAGATTCATGCCATCTGACGGTTAAAGCGTTCTTGGTGTCAGATTTGCAGTGCCATTGAAGGGCGTGATGATCTGTAATGATGGTGACTTTGACACCTGCAAGGTAGGCTTTGAAATGTTGCAGGCCCCAAATTAATCCCAAACATCCTTTCTTGGGGACAGGATTGTGGTAAACTATCAATGGAAGTTAAATATTACTAAGCTATAATGAATCAAATAAATCAATCTAAATGAAAACTACTCCATATCTAAATTGAATTCAATCTGAAACAAGCTAATTTATATCCAAAGGTCTCACATAATAAATGTATATATAGGGTAAGGTTATAAGGGTTAATATTAGCCAGGAATTAACTCACCAATAGTTCCACGTGGCAATGAGGCAAGGGAGAACGTTTTACCCAATATGGCGGTGGACAATGGGGAACGAGACTTCGGTCCCGAGACACGAGTCAAGTTAAAGAAAGAATAAATGATTACATGGGAATGGACATGAATATTATGCTTATCTATCAGTCAGTCATGATGTCGATGAGAGCGTCGTGATGGTGTAGCTGTGTGTATTGCTGTATGTGTATTGTGATTAGAGGCACAAAAGCACGATCAACTGAGGGCTGAAAATTAGATGTTAACTGGTTGGTGTTCGTGAAGGCTCTGGCGTTCCTCGAAAGCACACCTTGCTGCCTTGGCAATCCGCCAGGAGCCCAAATTATCGTACCGCATCTAGGTTGCTCTATACGATAAATGATATTAATATATACGATAAATTCATATATACTACATAAGACCATGGCAATATTGCTTAATAGCATATTAGGCCTTTTATAACTTAACTTATTTACAATCTTATAATATACGATCTACTCGTCCTACGTCGTGCTGTAGGAGCGATCGTGACGTCACAGAGACATACGAGATCACAAAAGAGTCATATTCTATCGTATTTATACGATAGGATAGTTTATTCCAGCAGGATTTAGAGTTCAGCTGGCGCACGCGATAATGTGCTCGCGTCCATCTCTGGTTTGCCCTAGCACTGCTCCAATACCGAATTGTGAAACATTAGTGTAGAGATGGAATGGTTTGGTATAATCAGGGAAAGAGACAACTGGAGATGCAACTAATAGGTCCTTCAGAGAGTTGAAAGCTTGAATGCGTTGGGTTGTCCATATGAATGGCTCCTCTTTCTTGGTTAACTTGTGGAGAGGTTTGGCGATGGTGGCAAATTGTTTTACAAAGCGACGATAGTATGACGCTAACCCAAGAAATGCTCGGACCCCTTTTACATTGGTGGTGGGGGGAGGGGTACTGATACTGATAGCTTGCAATTTTTGTGGGTCTGGTGCAATTCCTTCTTCTGAGACGATGTGGCCTAGGAATTGAACTTCTCTCTGGGCTAGAGTGCACTTAGAAGGCTTGAGTTTCAACTTGGTATCTCTAATTCGCTGGAATACTTGGCGAAGTCTTTGGATATGTTCAGCCCATGTTTTTCCAAAAACAATGATATCATCTAAGTAGGCCAAACAAGTTTCCCAGGTTAATCCTTTCAATACAGATTCCATGAGTCTCGAAAAGGTGACAGGGCCGTTGCAAAGGCCAAAAGGGAGTACAGTGAACTCATAGTCTTCCCTGGTTGGTAGAAAAAGATGTTTTCTGTTGATGTTCCGGAAGTAAGGGTACCTGCCAATATCCGGCTTGTAGATCTAAAGTGGTAAACCATTTTGCATCGAGTAGGGAGTCTAGAGAACCGTCGATGCGAGGCAGTGGGGTAGCATCCAATATCGTTACGTCATTTAGTTGACGATAATCTATGCAAAATCTCGTAGATCCATCTTTTTTCCTTACAAGTACTACAGGTGATGACCACGGACTAGTGGAAGGTTTAACTACTCCGGTGGTTAACATATCCTTTACTTGTGATTCTTCCTCTTGTTGTTGTATTGGATTTTTTCTGCGTATAGGTTGTTTGATGGGAGGTCCTAAAGTATGGATGGGGTGGTGAAGTATGTTGGTTTTCCTGATGTCTCGGTTGGAGGTGGCAAAGATGTCTTGAAAGGAAGTCATCAAGTCACATAAGTCATTTTGTTGTTGAGGGGTTAAGTGAGAAGGAATGTCAGGTAGTGGAAAAAGAGAGGAAGGTGCAATGTCATTTGGCAAAGATAGTTCTTCTGCAAGCGTTTCTAGCTCTCCAATGGTTAATCCTTTCGGTAATGTCATGGGTTGATCAGAGATGTTAGGAATTTTAATACAACTTAATTGGTAGGAGATAATGGCTGGAGCGGTCAGGCAATCTCTGTCGAAAGGACTTTGGAGGTTCGGGGTGATTATAACGTTACCAGGTAACGTAGGGAGAATAGGTACCCATCTTTCATGATGAGGGGGGAGTGTCACTGATTTTGATGTGACACCTTGGGTGGTTTTGATGGTACAATTAGCTGGATTGATTGATTTCTCATGATGTTGACTAGAATTTAATTCAGGACTGGATGGCGGGAGTGACATTAGACTGATTGTTTTTCATTTTTTTTTTTTTTTTTTTTTTAGTGGATCAAATTTTAAGCATCTGCTAGCGTCAATTAAAACAATAGTGGAGGGTTGAGGAGGGCCGAAAGTGTTTTGATGTCATCGGAAAAAAGGAGAGAAAAGACATGAACGGGAAGCCCCCGTATCTATGAGGAGTTGAACTTTCACCCCACTAAGAGTGAGATGTTTATAAATGGGAAGTTTTTCTGGTTCTGTCCCATTATGAGCCCCCACCAATTTGACGATTTGTGGATGGGGGCGGATTAAAAATCCATGTTGTCTTGATCATTGGTAATATCTGGGGAGGTGTGGTGGAGTGGTCTTGCCACTGGCCTGGTAATCCAAAGGTCCCGGGTTCAAATCCCGATGTATCAATGGGAAGATATTATTGGGATGGAATTTGTGCTGTACCTGGTATCAGTGC
Organism: Paralithodes platypus; assembly: GCA_032716605.1. NCBI lineage: Eukaryota > Metazoa > Arthropoda > Malacostraca > Decapoda > Lithodidae > Paralithodes > Paralithodes platypus. The sequence continues at coordinate 2,675,003 of CM064537.1, read as the reverse complement.
ATTACCACAAGCCCACCGAAACGTCAATAAAATACCCTCATTGTTCCCTGATTAAATAGCACTGTATGAATATTCCCATATTCAAAATATGCTATAGGGGTGCAATGCCTGGTGAGTTATCTGCTCAACAGGTGGCGTTGTGTGTGTGTAAGTGTGAGAGTCTGAGTGTAGGGGGTGAGACAGTGAAGCACGGGAACGAGGTGGCTTCAGAGATGGGGTCGCTTCGGGCCATGAGTGAGCACCGTGCCTCATGTGAAGGCAAGATGGCAGGTGCTCGTTGTACTCTACGTGCTTCACATGTCTCACTCCCTATACTGGAACAAGACCTCACGGGCTTCACTGTTCATTGTAAAGCGGTGAATGTTAAGGCTCTCAGCCTATGCCCGACAGGAAGTAAGTTGGAATATAGAAAAAAAGAAAAAAAAAAAAAAAAAAAAAAATACCTCTGGTTTTTCCACTTCTTCTTCTTCATGGTTTCCCTCGATGCTGGCAGTCCCATCATCATTTATTGTAGCCACGCGTCGAGGCTTGATCCATGGAATTTGAGCCCACAGGGTAGGCATCCTGAATCGATGCTTGGTGAGTTCACTAAATTATTTTTTAGTGACATCAGAGGACATTGGGAACCATGGCTTCCATTCAGATGGGTGGAATCGGGCCCATTCCTCTACTTTGTCACATGAACGGGGCACTGCAGGGCTAGTTGAGGGGGTTGTAGAAGGGCGAGTGGTAGCTCGGCTTATGACGGCGATCTTGTTATGCTCTTTATTTTTCTTCAGGGCCAAATTACGTTGAATTACTGGCATATCGTCATCATAATCCGTGGGTTCTACTATGGCAAAATGATCCGAGAGAGCATCAGGTAATATTCTTAAGAGGGCACTAAATACACTCTCTTTCCGTTGTGCTGCAGTATCCTGAGGGAATGCTGCCACGGCCAGCTGATTTAATTGGCTGATCGTGTCGTCTAGGTTCCCTGAATACTGAACATTATGGAAATGCTTGTCCGCGATTGTTTTACCCAAGGATGGGTTGATAGCTACCCTTGTGTAACTCTCAAACTGTGCCCAGGTCAACTGGGGAGTGTCACGCACATGTCCTGATACTTTAGCTGCATGTTTCCCTAGTTTTATAACTACTGTATTATAATCTTTGCGTTTTCATCTTCCCTGAATATAATATCCAGAACATGTTTCACAATTTCTAGATATGTATTTATGTCATGGTCTTCTTGCTTGAAAGAAATAATATAGAGCGATTTACCAGCCATGATTATTTATATATAATTAGATAATTAACCGTCTTGGTGGCGTAATGGTTAAGGTGTCAAAAATCTGTGTGTGGTAACCCAGGTTCGAATCCTGGTGGATCACATATATGCTTTCATTAATTTCAATGAAGGTGTTTGGTGTTGTGGTGAAATTAATAAAAGAATAGAATATAGAGCGTAATATCAATGGCTGTAATATGTGACTGAGAATAAGTTCAATATGTTTTACTTATTCATGAATAATGGCGTCACTTACAATGCATCAGAATCAATGTACAAAATAATACCTAAAAGAATGATGACAATATCACAAATATAGTAAAGTATGCAAAGAGAGGAATCGCGGAGCGTAAATATTGGCAGCCGATATCGCTGGGACAAACATGTGAGGTAGTGCGGCTGGTGGCTTAGGGTCACGTGACCAGGTAAGGCTAGGGTCAAAGTAACCGTGGCTGGGTATAGGTTGAAGTTACTGCGATATATACATGGAAATCCTAATACTTTGGAATATTTTGTTTAGTAAGGATAAATACGAAATTGACGCTTATCCTTGAGAGATGGTAATTTAATTTACAAAAATATAATCAAGACAAACGAGTGAATAAATGTACACTGGGTCTATGAAAAATAATTTAAGTCAGTAAAGGTGACTTATCGAACAATATAAAGGAACTTAAATATTCACGAAACGTGTAGTGAATAAAATATAACCTAAAAAGGTTATGAACACAGCGGGTCTAAATAAATGTTCAACGCACTGGAAAATAAAATAGAATCCCCACAAGGTGGGTGAAATTAATTTATATCATATAAACTGATATCACAGAACGAGTAGTGAATCAAAATGGCTATGAACACAGTAGGGTAATATAGACATTCCAAATGTAAGTTCGAATATTATTCACCGTATAACGTGGTGGACCGAATTATTCACAAGTTTAGATAGATATAAAAATAACTCGAGAAATGAGTCATAAGGTACTCGAACGTACTGATGTTAGTAGTTGATAAGGGGAATGAATTTCTAGTTATATGCACTTATATCTGGAATGGACGTATAGAGGTCCGTAACTTAGGATCGAATTAATTAGTAGATTGGTATAAGAATTGCACTCTCTTTGAACACTTCACTACGCACGTATAGATAACACTGATAATACATACACGAAATAAGATCTACAAGTGTTCATAAAAGATTTATGTGTCACGTATTATATATGTCTAGGTCGAATCTATATATATAATATTATATGGAGTATAAAGGAGTTATATCCCGATTATTATATATATTAATTACGAGAAAGATGTATATAAGGTTTTCACAATGATGAGGTATAAGTTAAGGAACAGAGAGACCAAAAGAGGTATTGGTTAATTATTCTAAACTAAACACTAATATATCTTATATAACCTTCACAACAATTCCAAAACTCAAGAACTATAGAAAACTTAAACTGGTGGGATGATCCTTTAGATAGATCTGGTCTGCGGTTAGCTCAACATGTTTTAGCTTCTCTTGTTTATCAGAAAGAGACGACGGTTTCACACAAAACTAGAATAATCACTTCTAGTATTGCATACGCATCTAGAACTTTTCACTTCTAGTGCGGAGCTACTCTATCTAGAACTTTTCACTTCTAGAGCCTCTCCTGTCCAGCTAGAATTTTCACTTCTAGCTCACATACACCTCACTAGAATATGCACTTCTAGGTACTCTACACTTTACTAGAATGGTCACTTCTAGTGTTACGAGGGAGCTGTGTATAGGGACGATTGGCTTAACCCTAACAGTAGCGAATCTGACATTGGTACCTCATTCCATTTCGCCGTTGGCTAGTAGACGGATTCGACAATGCTTGCCTAACTCTCCTAGATTTCAGTGAGGTGATATTTAGTTTTTAATATGGTAATGTTTAATTGATTTCGGAATATTAGGGGCATTTGAATTTTAGTTTTCGAATTATGGTGAAGTTAATAATGGCTTTAAAAATACAATACATATAGTGATACATGGGGAATGTTGTTCTTTATCTCTTAACATTAAACTTATATTTTAGGAAGCTTGCATGGTTGCATGATAATTGTTTTGCTGTAATTCGTACTTTTCTCTATTATCACTGGTGTATGCAAATCTTTTTTTACTCTGTGTGGATTTGTTACAGGTGATTGTATTGACCTTCCGCACGGTAGAGAGGGTTATCTTGGTATTATCTGTTGTAGTAAAACATCGGTTGTTGATGAGGAATTAGCATAAATTCCTCCTCGTTGTAGTTCAAATCGGGTTCTTGTACAGGATACGTCTCTGTTCCGTACCTCTGACCTGGTGATTGGTCCGGAAGAGGTCCAGGTGATTGGCTCGAAATCAGGTTATGCTCGCTGAGTGGCCTTGTAGTTCCCGTGAGTGTCGGTAGAGGGTGTTGTTTTAACGTGGTAGACTGTTTTGTTTCTCGATATAATAGAGGACGTGTATTATTGATGACGGACTGTGTTATTCTTTTCTCCATCTGTCCTTGTGTGCTGCTCTTCTTTTTCAATCTTCTCATTCACTCGGAGGCTGGCTATTTTGGCTGGTGGTTGAGTCAATTCCTGCTGGAATATTGGTGGGTATGTGGGTAGATCTGGTGAGGGTGTCGTGGTATTTCTTTTTGAACCCGTCATTACATGTTCCCCAAAGTGTTCGTACTTGTACTGAAAAGTAAGCAAACAAACACACATACTGTGAATCAAATACTTCTTTATAGTACTTGCACTGCTTGGTGCTTGTACTGAGGAGTAAATAAAGACATACGCAATTATCTCTCATGAAATAATATGTGAGACTACCACAACAATCATCCCAGTAACTGTTTCTCGAGTAATTTCGTTTCTACAGCTCTACTCATACACGTGATACACTAATAAATACAAATCCCTTCAGCAACAGCATTCCCAAACGTATGGAACACATATTATTTTCATATTTTGCGTTTATAAATATATTTTCTCTCTATGTTACATGATTATGCCTACTATTCTTTTTTCGTGTCCTCACTTAAACCATAATTTTACTAAATTACCATATTTCCTAACATTATTGTGATTGTACTCAGTTTTCAATTTATATTGACCTTAAATTGTTTTGTATTTAGCTTCTGCATTGAATGGCCTGTAGCCACTATGCATCACAATGTATTGGGCCTTGTATGGTGAGGTTTGTAAAGGATGGCGAATGCATAAACTTCATGGAAAACCATAACTCCAATTTCCCACCTTAGGTTAAGTGCTCCATCAACTATATATCGATGTAATTACCCTCAAAATTAAATACATATATATATATATATATATATATATATATATATATATATATAGCGAGTATGCCTCATTAATACATGTGAGCTAATAAATGTTTATCACTCCTCCATATCCCATTGGCTGCGGGAGACGTTCTGGAACGTCCTGACAATATAATAATTATGTTTTTCCACCAACCAACTTCACCTCTAAACTCAATTAATGAAATCAACAAATACATGTGGCACTCCAAGGACTCGAACCTAGGATACTCACATCTAAATTCTGCGCACTTATGCATTACGCTATCAAGACAGTTTAAGAAATATGCACAAGCCTATGATTTATTATGCAGTTTCGAATCCTGTATGTTAATCTGAGCATGTACATTTATTCCAACTGCGCTATGGTAGCCTAATGTATAGACGAATGTAAGGAGTAATTAATGGGGCACTTAACCCTTGGGAAGGCCTTGCTATAAATTGCTCCTGAACCAGAATTAATTATTATGTTTTTTCCACCAACCAACTTCACCTCTAAACTCAATTAATGAAATCAACAAATGCTGTACATGTGGCACTCCAATGACTTGAACCTAGGATACTAGGCAATTTACAGGCTATTAAAGCCACATAAAGCATGTAGAATCGAGTGCGAGGGAGCACGAGCGTGACAGGCCACACGTCCTTCCTCCAGCCAGCCGGCCACGGCACTGAGGACTCTGAGCCATGCTCTCGCGAGAAATACAGCGCTGCCAAAGGCAAATGTAGCGCGACATTAGCAATAATTGCTAATTTTAGCAAATGTCTATGGTAGCACTGCGGGTGAAGCCCGCGAGATACGAAGCTCGTTTTGGTGTTATTTGGAAGCTAATTTCTTCTAATTTTTTGCTGAATAATTTCATTTCATTCAGACACTTGCCTAATCAATCAGGAGTGCCTGAATGAGCCCTAATATAGCGGAAATAGGTGGAAATAGGCCCGCACCGAAGGGGTTAATAAAAATAGGAAAAGGTTAAGTTTCTGTATCACGCCATTATGTAGTGGATTAAAGCGTAGACACTCGTCCTGATTGTCGGTGGTTCAAGTCTGACTGGGAGTATATAAACATATATACCGGTATACAGTATATATATGTATATATATATATATATACAGGGTGTCCCATGAAATGATACAACAAAGTATGCTAAGCCTAATATGTTCTATTCTAAATCTCAACCGGTATAGAGATATTGCATGTTAAAAATGGTACTTTCCTATGTATTTCCCAACAAGGCTGGCATAGCTGTCCTAGTGCCTATCACACCTCCATCTAACTGCAGTTATTTGACCATGTTATTTTAAAGCTATTATTATTCTGTAAGTTTCAATATGATTATAGACATTTTAGCTCACTTTGGACCAGTTGGAAACTACTTGACATGGAGGAGTCTATTACAGTGATGAGAGGGAGGAGACTACATAAAACCTTCAACATCTTTTTAACGGTTGAGATTTGGACTTTTTTAATAGAACATTTTATGCTTAGAATGCCTTGATTTATCAATTCCCAAAGTTATGTCCTTTCCTCCTGGGACACCCTGTATATATATATATATATATACCCCCTGGGGGAAAGGGGGCCTCCATCTTGTGGTGGAGGAAAAAAAGAATATGCCCCACGTGTCCTCATGCGTGTCGTACAAGGCGACTAATAGGGGGAATGGGGGTAGATTGTAGGCACCAATCGAACAGGGCTATACCCAGGAGAGACTGTAGGCATTTGATAAGGAGTCGCTGGAACTCCTGTTTCATTTGCTTGGCCTGTCTTACTGATTCCCTTTGTGCCTCACTCACACTGAGAGTAGTCCAGCATGCTCTCCCAAATACCTCCTCCTCCTACCTACTTCACTACACTTAACATGCACACCACACTTCCTCCTTCAAAATTATTTAAAAATTATGAACACAGGCCCAGCCTAGGAGTCCCCAGGGGGAGGGGGGGGGGGGGGGGGGGCCATAAATGCCCCCAAACCTGCCCGACCTTCCCCTGATGACCCCTTTAAATGCTCTGGACCATGGCCTGTCACTCTTACTATCAACTTTTGCAATATTCGCGGCCTTTCCTCTAAATTTCACTCAATTGAACACCATCTCTCCTCCTACAAACCTGATCTTCTTTTCCTCACCGAAACCCAGGTATCTGAGACAACTTCCAGCAGCCCCTTCTCTGTATCCTCCTACTTTCTCTATCCTAGTTTCAAAGCCAAAGCCGGATGTTGTGCATACGTGCACAACAAACTCACTTGCTCTCGTGTTCCCAATTTCGACTTCTCTGAATTTTCAACTTTATGGCTCAAACTATCCTGTCATTCTCATACTAAATATTTCTGTGCTGTCTATCTTTCCCCTAACTCTACCGACCTTCCCAAATTCTTCGACCATCTAAACTCTAAAGTGGAACATATTCTATCCATCTCTCCCTTCTCTGAAATCTCCATCTTAGGAGATTTCAACGTTCACCACCGCCAATGGCTCTCCTCTTACACTACTGACCAACCTGGTGAACAAGCCTACGTCTTTTCTATCATAAATGACCTAGAGCAGCTGGTCCAGCAACCCACCTGTATCCCGGATCGCTTCGGAGTTCGGCCCAACATTCTTGACTTATTTCTGACTTCTAACCCTTCTTCTTATACTGTCAATTTTTTCTCTCCTTTGGGCTCCTCCGACCATAAACTTATCTCCATCACCTGTCCTATCTCTCCAGTACGGCCACCCGATCCTCCCAGCCGGCGGTGCTTGTGGCACTTTGCAGCGCTGCCGACTGGGAGGCTCTCCGGCAGTACTTCTTTGATTTCCCATGGAATGACTTCTGCTTCCGTGGCCGAGGACCCTTGGAGAGTGCTGAACGCATTACCGAGGTAATCCTCTTGGGCATGGAAGCGTACATTCCATTTTCGTTCTCTCAGTCTAATGCAAAAAAATATTGGTTTACTCACGCTTGTTCTACTGCTGTCCACAACAAGGAGTAGGCATTCAAACAGTACCGACGCCTTAAAACTCAAGAATCTCATTCTTTCTATGTTTCTGGCCGGAATCAAGCCAAATCTGTTCTTCGACTTGCCAAGCACTCTTTCATCAATAAAAAATGCACTGAACTATCCAACTCTAGCTCTTCCCTAGCTTTCTGGCATCTAGCCAAAAACCTCTCCATCAATTTTTCTTCCTCATCATTCCCTCCCCTTTTCCACTCTGATGGCACAACCATCGCTTCTTCCTCTGACAAAGCTGAACTCTTCGCTCATACTTTTGCTAAAAACTCCACCTTGGATGATTCCGGTTCTATTCCTCCCTCTCCACCCCCCTCTCTCCTACTTATGCCTAATATCCTAATATCTTCTAAAGATGTACTTTCTACCCTCTCTGGGCTTAATACTAAGAAGGCATACGGTCCGGATGGTGTTCCTCCTGTTGTACTCAAAAACTGTGCTTCCGTGCTGACCCCCTGCCTAGGCAAACTCTTTCGTCTCTGTCTCTCCTCTAACGTCTTCCCTTCTTGCTGGAAGTTTGCTCTCATTCAACCTGTCCCAAAGAAGGGTGACTGCTCTCAACCCTCCAACTATCGTCCAATTGCTCTCACCTCTTGTATCTCTAAAGTTTTTGAAACTATTCTTGCTTCCAAATTTCTTAAGCATTTCTCTTCTCATAATCTGCTCTCAGATCGCCAGTATGGCTTCCTTTAGGGTCGCTCTACTGGTGATCTTCTTTCATATCTTACTAACTCTTGGTCATCCAACTTTCGGGACTTCGGTGAGACTTTTTCTGTTGCACTAGACATATCGAAGGCCTTCGATAGAGTCTGGCACAAATCTTTAATTTCCAAACTACCCTCCTTCGGTTTCTATCCCTCCATCTGTGCCTTTGTCTCTAATTTCCTTTCCGGCAGTTCCATAGCTGCGGTTGTGGATGGCAATCGCTCACTTCCTCATCCTATCAACTCCGGTGTTCTTCAGGGTTCTGTCCCATCTCCTATTCTCTTTCTAATTTTCATAAATGATCTTCTCAACTGTAGCCTACATACCAATTAGTTTTCGAGAATTCCCTAGCCAGCAGTCCCTCAAAAACTACTATTTTCAATTGGGATAGAGAAAACCTTGTTGCATTTAATGCTTCCAAGACCCAATTTATCCATCTTACTATGCATCTGGAATCTCCAGAAGACTATCCCTTATTCTTCAACAATACAAAAATCAATCATTCATCTTCTCTCAATATTCTCGGTGTCTCCTTTTCTTCTGCTCTCATTTGGAAGGACCATATTACCAGTCTTGCTAAGGTAGGCTCCCAGAAGCTGGGTGTGCTCAACCGCCTCAAGGGGTTCTTTACCACTGCGCAGCTTCTTGCTCTGTACAGGGGCACATTGCGTCATTGTAGTATGTCAGTGCGAACATTGTATTGTTCACATGTGTGGGGAGGATCCTCTCACACAGCACTCCTAGACAAAGTAGAAAGGAAAACCTTTTGTATCATTAACCCGGGAGCTGCGGGGAGACTCTTAAGAGTTCCCCCGGCACACTGCGGGGAGACTCTTAAGAGTCAGAGAAAACAAAAATCAACTTTTGACATCGAAAAAAAAAAAAAAATTTATATTTATTTTTTTTTATTTTTATTTTTTTTTTTGGCCCCTGGGCCATGCAAAATCTCAGTCCTCTACCTCCCCTCCTTCCCCACTTTCCTCCTCTCCTTCAGTTATCACCTATTTTCCCTGTTATTCCCTTATTCTGAGGTATATTTTCGTGCTAACATTAGAAATCCGATTGGAGGGTGTGGTCATCACTGATAGCAAGCGAGTGCAAGAGAGAGAGAGAGTATCGATCGACTGTGTCTCAGTGGCCTTGGGGGAAATTGGCGGGAAAGCAGATTGCCTCACCCATACATTATACAACTCGCGGGCTATATCTCCGATTTTGACTATCCAAACGCTGTTTTCACTCGTTTTATTGTTGTTTCAGGTTAATACCTTTATAATCAACCCATAATAGGCGCATATGGATAAGTATTAATGCTATTAATGGCACAATGAATATTTTAGTGACGGAAACACCTCAAATACGTCAGCACAGGGGGACGTTTCCAATTACCCCCATGCGCACTTCAGAGGTTAACTCCCGTACACTCACCAACTCTCTGCAATCTCTCTCTCTTCGCCGCAATGTTGCATCTCTCTCGTTATTTTATCGCTACTACAATAATCAGTGTTCCTCGGAGCTTTCCCAGTGTATACCACCTCCTCCACGTAGGGTACGTAGTACCCGCCTTGCAACACAATCCCACCCCTACTCTGTGCAACTCTCCAACCCAAGAGTGAAACGCTATTCTCAGACTTTCTTCTATTCAACTGCTGAGCTCTGGAACTCTCTCCAAGACTAAGTCTTTCCTTCTTCCTATGACTTAAATTGCTTCAAACTCTGTGTGTCCAAGCATTTTTAGCTCGAACGTCACTTGATTTTGGCCCTGTCACTCTTTCAACTCTGGGGGAGGCACTCACTGCAAGCAGTTATGCCTTTTGTCTCCCTCATTCACATAGAAAAAATATATATATAAAATTATATATATAGGCCCTATATATAATATATACTGTATATATATATATATATATATATACTGTATATATATTTTTTTATTTATTTATATATATAATATATATATATATATATATATATATATATATAGTCACTTCCAACTGCACTTATAGCTGTTACAGTTGTAAGTGTGTTGCATGTGTGTACAAATTGCACATAGCCTAGTCAGGGAGGTCTGCCTTATTTACTTTTTTCTTGCTTTCATTCTCTGTTCCCACGTGAGAGCTTGTTGTTGTCATGGTGGCGCCCTACGGTAACATTGCCGTTCGGCTAGGAGTTTGTTTTGTTTGTTTGTTTTGTAGATGTTTAGGTGACAATCACCACGGTCGATCTGGGGATCCGCCGCTGATGAGCTCGTCCTGGAATCTTTACGACTCTGAATCTTACGATTCTTTACAGGACTGAACATGCCATTTTTATCGGCAATAGCTCAGAGAAGAGTGTTGAGAGGGGAGAAGGGGTGTTGGAGAGAGAGGAAGGTGTTGGAGTGGCTTTGTTATGTGTGTTTTGTCTGTATACGTCGTCAGGATGTCCCCTGACTGGGTGCAAGCATGTGAAACATGCTAGGACGTACTACCGCACCCACTAAATGTCCGCCGTGGCAGGGATTCGATCCCGGGTCTTTCAGATTCACACGCGAGCGTGCTCACCACTTGACCACCACGGCCTATTATTATTATTTAGTTTGTTTAACCCTGTGGGGACTGTTTTCAGTTTATCATAAGTTGCCCATTGATGTCTTATGTTTGTTTGATTATTTCTGTATTGTTAATGAGAGCACAGGTGCCTAGTTTAATTGTGTAGTTTAGCGTTGCCTGGAGCTCACTAGGCAGGGAGTCCTGCACTCACTCGCACTCGGGAGACAGACCCTATACTGAGCACAAGGGCTGTGGAGTCTGTCTCAGGCTTTGATTCCTTGTTTCCCTTAATACGGCATTTATTTCTTTTGTTGTATAGTAGCAGAGCAAGTCTGGAGTAATTGTTGTATAGTAGCAGAGCAAGTCTGGAGTAATTGTTGTATAGTAGCAGAGCAAGTCTGGAGTAATTGTTGTATAGTAGCAGAGCAAGTCTGGAGTAATTGTTGTATAGTAGCAGAGCAAGTCTGGAGTAATTGTTGTATAGTAGCAGAGCAAGTCTGGAGTAATTGTTGTATAGTAGCAGAGCAAGTCTGGAGTAATTGTTGTATAGTAGCAGAGCAAGTCTGGAGTAATTGTTGTATAGTAGCAGAGCAAGTCTGGAGTAATTGTTGTATAGTAGCAGAGCAAGTCTGGAGTAATTGTTGTATAGTAGCAGAGCAAGTCTGGAGTAATTGTTGTATAGTAGCAGAGCAAGTCTGGAGTAATTGTTGTATAGTAGCAGAGCAAGTCTGGAGTAATTGTTGTATAGTAGCAGAGCAAGTCTGGAGTAATTGTTGTATAGTAGCAGAGCAAGTCTGGAGTAATTGTTGTATAGTAGCAGAGCAAGTCTGGAGTAATTGTTGTATAGTAGCAGAGCAAGTCTGGAGTAATTTCGAGCATTAAAATTTTGTCTTAACATTATTAGTTTGTATTTAAGATTTTTATGCATTTGTGTTAGCTAGAATTACTGCAGCCTTTCTTTTGGCATTCTAGATAATATAAGCTTCACACTCTCCTTCCATTTTTTTTCCTTTATTCTACTGCATTTGTAAATTATTATTGAATATTTATATTGTGTATTATTGAGGTTGTTGTTGTTGTTTTTCCTCAGGCTGCCTGGCCCGAACAGACCCAAGGCCCCGAGCAAGGCCAAGGCCATAACCGAGCGCCCCAGCAGAACCCCCCCCCCCCCCCCCCCCCCTGCCTACCACAATAAAGCCTGGGTGACCGAAGCCACTCCACGGCGGGGAGCTGAGGAGGGTGCAGAAACACGTACCCGGGAAACCAAAGCCCCACCCAGGGCCCTGTGCCCCTCAGCAATTATGAAGAGAAAGTTGAGGGGCAAAGGGAAAATGTGACGCTTTGGCTTCCAATCTTGGTAGATTGGGAGGTCAATCCACGGAAGAGACGCCGTCACGTGAGATCTAGAAAATATATAAGTAAAAGGAACAGTCAGAGTAAGCTATGGGTATGGCAGAGATCGCTCAGTTCTCACTCTGATAGACCAGCCCATCACCACATGACTAGAACCCAATCCTCTCAGCATCAGCTAGGAAAGGCCCTACAAAGCCACCTTTGGCGGGGGGATAGCTCCCCTATTTCAACCCCTTTCGGGGTTGGGCACCCGCCATTGAGGTTGACATCTACAGTTGTTTAGTGACTGGCTTGTTTGGACCAGCTGTTTAACAGCCAGCACTAACCTACTGAGATGTCAACCCTTGTGTTTCATGTGTTAGGTTACTGCATTGAACTCTTCCCATGATTTTTGTGTTGTATTATTCTCGGTTCCTGAGCGACTGGGCATGCTATGAATTGTTGTGGGAGTCTAGCAGTATTATGTTTTGGCACTTTTGCACAGTTTAATTTAATCTTAGAAGTACTCTTGAAATACTACCTAGCACTATCAACCCGAGTCGGATAGGCCCCGACTCTGAGACAGTAGATATTGTTTTGTGTCTCCTTTATTACTGCTTTAATAGAGCAAAGAAAAAGATAACCCCTTTTTCTAGAGAACCTGCATGTCTTGGTGTTTGAGTCAGAAATTAAGACCGTGTCTGTTGCAGGGTTAGTGTAGTACGGTGGGCAGTGTTGGGTGCATGACTACAGCATTGTTGGCTATTTTGCTACAGCGTTTCTTTTTGGACAGTGCTGTGGGCTAGGCTATTAGAGCATCTGCTTTCCCCGAACCTACCCTCGTAAAAAAAAAAAATATATATATATATATATATATATATATATATATATATATATATATATATATATATATATATATATATATACTGTATATATACAGTATATGAACTGTATCACAACCTCCTCCCACCTGAGCCAGGTCGACCAATGCAGCACAATACAATGCTAGGGGAATTTCTCCACTACAAGTTGTTGCTTTTCTGTATATTCATGAAAAATATACTATTGGCAAATCATTCCAACCTCACGCTCCACAAACACTAAGAAAATATAATTGAGGGGGGTACGTCTTACATTAAAGATAACCGATCAGGTGGATGGCATAAACTATGTGAGTAAATTACTCTATATATTTGTATTATTAACGCAATCACTGCGGCACTTGTCATATGATAATTGCTTGGTCACCACTGCACCATACGAGGGTTTTGGAGTAAAAGTTACCTTCATTCCCTGCACATTTTCATGTATAAACAAGAGCTAGAACGTATATCAATGATATACCCCTTTAAGTAGAGGAACATATCTTTCCAATGACACCTGAATGATATCTGTACGACCATTGGCTGTTGTGCAACAATATTGCAAAGGAGGCGCTAAATCTGTACAAAATAGAGATTTCCAACGTTTTGCTATTCACAAGTCCATAGGGGAGCTGGAGATGTCTCCCAGGTATGTTAGTCTTCGCCCAGACACGTCTGGCGATGGATGGGGCAGACCAGCGCTGCTTTGAGTCACTCATTTGCCTCCCAGACCTTGTACCATGCCGATATTCGGCAATGGTCATATGACAAGTGCCGCAGTGATGTCCGTATTTTTCATATAACAGCTCGCAGTCATTGAGTTAAAAACATTTGTATATGGTGTAGCATCTGACATCAGACAGCCAATCCCGCTATACTGGTCATCTATGAAGTGGCTGCTGCACACAGCACGGGACTTGTTCAGCTGATCATGTGTTTTCGTCTTCAGATAGGCGATGTCAAGGTTCTAGAGCCATTACAAACATCTCCAATTACACAAATTCCAGCATTCATGGGTCAGCCATTTCATGAGATGATATTGCTGGAATCTTTATTTAGTCAGTCATAATATTTACTCGTAGATACGCCCTACTTATGACTAAGCACTTCGCCTAACCTTTTGGAAAGAAGTGATATGCGAGATTCTTATGCTTCCGCTTGCAGTTTCCGCAAGCAACACAGCAGCGAACCTGTTGCTTTGGTGCCATTTTCGTATCTGCTGCCACGCCCTCTGGACGCTCCCAGTGACATTTGTAAGTGTGCAGGCAATGCACCACCAATGGCAGAGCCATCTGCAGTGGTGCTTGGTCAAAACTAGGGATCAATTGGGATCCCATATAGCTCGTCCCTCATCAGATACTCGTTGGAGTATATTCTTGAAAATATTAAAAAAACTAATGAAATATTATCTTCCATCTTACTTAGAATCTCAAAATATATTAAGTGACTCCCAGTTCGATTTCTGTGCCGGTCTTGGTACTATTGACAAATAATCTATATTCAGCTTTAGATAACAGCCAATCAGTCTTATCTATATTTACTGACTATTCTAAAGCATTTGATACAATTTGATTAGGGGAGGTGTGGTGGAGTGGTCTTGTCACTGGCCTGGTAATCCAAAGGTCCCGGGTTCAAATCCCGATGTATCAATGGGAAGATATTATTAGGATGGAATTTGTGCTGTACCTAGTATCAGTGCATTACCATAAGCCCACCGAAACGTCAATAAAATACCCTCATTGTTCCCTGATTAAATAGCACTGTATGAATATTCCCATATTCAAAATATGCTATAGGGGTGCAATGACTGGTGAGTTATCTGCTCAACAGGTGGCATTGTGTGTGTGTGTAAGTGTGAGAGTCCGAGTGTAGGGGTTGAGACAGTGAAGCACGGGAACGATGTGGCTTCAGAGATTGGGTCGTTTCGGGCCATGAGTGAGCACCGTGCCTCATGTGAAGGCAAGATGGCAGGTGCTCGTTGTACTCTACGTGCTTCACATGTCTCACTCCCTAGACTGGAACAAGACCTCACGGGCTTCACTGTTCATTGTAAAGCGGTGAATGTTAAGGCTCTCAGCCTATGCCCGAGAGGAAGTAAGTTGGAATATAGAAGAAAAAAAACACACAAAAAAAAATCAATCCTAACATACTCCTCCAAAAGGTTTACCAATATGGAATTAGAGAAATAGTTCACTCATAGTTTCGAGACTATTTAACCAAATGAATCCAACTAACATTTGTAAATAGCTGTTCCTCCTCTACCCTCCCTATATCACTAGGGATCCCAAGGATCTTTTCTTGGGCCCCTGTTATTCCTTTTATATATCAATGACTTCCCTGACATAACTCATAACATGGAAACTCTACTAGTAGCTGATGAAGCGACACTCTTTATAGCAGAACCAAATCCGGAAACCTTGATAACCACAGCCAACACTAAACTGGGTAAAATTTAAAGCTGTTGCCTAGTAAGTTTTCGGGACTTCGGTGAGAATTTTTCTGTGACTAGACATATCGAAGGCCTTCGATAGAGTCTGGCACAAATCTTTAATTTCCAAACTGCCCTCCTTCGGTTTCTGTCCCTCCATCTGTGCCTTTGTCTCTAATTTCCTTTCCAGCCGTTCCATAGCTGCGGTTGTGGACGGCCATCGCTCATTTCCTCATCCTATCAACTCCGTTGTTCTTCAGGGTTCTGTCCTATCTCCTATTCTCTTTCTAATTTTCATAAATGATCTTCTCAACTAAACGGTCGCGCTAATAAGTCATGTCCCAGCTGTCATTACGTTTGGCATGCTCTGTGCTGTATTAATGTCTGTCAGATGTTAAATAGGGTGGGTAAATGTAGGATCATGATTGTATATTTCAGTCGATATGAAGAAATCAAGCCTATATATTGCTGATACCAATTATTGATCAAAACATACTTGGTGCCGAGATATCTCTTATTAGCGCGATTGTACATCCAGTCCCATCCATTCATATGCAGACGACTACTTTACACCACTCAATTAGTTTTCCTAAACGCCCCAGCCAGCAGTCCCTCAAAAGTAAACATAATGAAGCCATAAAATACTTATTTTCTGATCTAGCTACTATTTCCAATTGGGGTAGAGAAAACCTTGTTGCATTTAATTAATGCTTCCAAAACTCAATTTATCCATCTTACTACCCATCAGGAACCTCCAGAGGACTATCCCTTATTCCTTAATAATACAAAAATCAACCATTCATCTTCCCTCAATGTTCTCGGTGTCTATTTTTCTTCTGCTCTCACTTGGAAAGACCATATTACCAGTCTCGCTAAAGCACCCTCCCAGAAGCTGGGTATGCTCAACCGCCTCAAGGGGTTCTTTACCCCTGTGCAGCTTCTTGCTCTGTACAGGGGCACAGTGTGTCCTTGTATTGAGTATTGTTCACATGTGTGGGGAGGATCCTCTCACACCGCATTCGTAGATAAAGTAGAAAGGAAAGCCTTTCGTATCATTAACTCCCATCCACTCACCAACTCTCTGCAATCTCTCTCTCTTCGCCGCAATGTTGCATCTCTCTCGCTATTATATCGCTACTACAATAATCAGTGTTCCTCGGAGCTTTCCCGGTGTATACCACCTCCTCTACGTAGGGTACGTAATACCCGCCTTGCAACACAATCCCAGCCCTACTCTGTGCAACTCTCCAACCCAAGGGTTGAATGCTATTCTCAGACTTTCTTCTATTCAACTGCTGAGCTCTGGAACTCTCTCCCAGAATCAGTCTTTCCCTCTTCCTATGACTTAAATGGCTTCAAACTCCGTGTGTCCAGGCCTTTTAGCTCGAATGTCCCTTGATTTCGGCCCTGTCACTCTTTGAAATCTGGGGGAGGCACTCGCTGCAGGAAGTTATGCCTTTTGTCTCCCTCATTCACATAGAAAAAAAAACTGGCTCATGATGAACACAGAAACAAATTATTTTATGATGTTCACAAACAACAAACATGGATTACTATAAACAAGAGAAACAAAATAGAACAAATAGTCATAAGTTTCTTGGAGTAATCATAGATGATTCATTAAAAAACTTTATCAATCACATGATCACATCAATCTCTTATAATGTCTAGACCCATTGGAATGTTATATTATGTGCGTAACCTTATGCCAACTGAGGTACTCACAAGTCTTTATTATGCTCACATATACTCCCTCTGTAATATCAATCACATGATAACCCTCTCTCTTATAATGTCTAGACCCATTGGAATGTTATATTATGTGCGTAACCTTATGCCAACTGAGGTACTCACAAGTCTTTATTATGCTCACATATACTCCCTCTGTAATATCAATCACATGATAACCCTCTCTCTTATAATGTCTAGACCCATTGGAATGTTATATTATGTGCGTAACCTTATGCCAACTGAGGTACTCACAAGTCTTTATTATGCTCACATATACTCCCTCTGTAATATCAATCACATGATAACCCTCTCTCTTATAATGTCTAGACCCATTGGAATGTTATATTATGTGCGTAACCTTATGCCAACTGAGGTACTCACAAGTCTTTATTATGCTCACATATACTCCCTCTGTAATATCAATCACATGATAACCCTCTCTCTTATAATGTCTAGACCCATTGGAATGTTATATTATGTGCGTAACCTTATGCCAACTGAGGTACTCACAAGTCTTTATTATGCTCACATATACTCCCTCTGTAATATCAATCACATGATAACCCTCTCTCTTATAATGTCTAGACCCATTGGAATGTTATATTATGTGCGTAACCTTATGCCAACTGAGGTACTCACAAGTCTTTATTATGCTCACATATACTCCCTCTGTAATATCAATCACATGATAACCCTCTCTCTTATAATGTCTAGACCCATTGGAATGTTATATTATGTGCGTAACCTTATGCCAACTGAGGTACTCACAAGTCTTTATTATGCTCACATATACTCCCTCTGTAATATCAATCACATGATAACCCTCTCTCTTATAATGTCTAGACCCATTGGAATGTTATATTATGTGCGTAACCTTATGCCAACTGAGGTACTCACAAGTCTTTATTATGCTCACATATACTCCCTCTGTAATATCAATCACATGATAACCCTCTCTTATAATGTCTAGACCCATTGGAATGTTATATTATGTGCGTAACCTTATGCCAACTGAGGTACTCACAAGTCTTTATTATGCTCACATATACTCCCTCTGTAATATCAATCACATGATAACCCTCTCTCTTATAATGTCTAGACCCATTGGAATGTTATATTATGTGCGTAACCTTATGCCAACTGAGGTACTCACAAGTCTTTATTATGCTCACATATACTCCCTCTGTAAGAGGGAGCATTGCAACGTCCCAAAGCTGCTTGTCAGTACAGCTATTTCTTTAGTAATATAAGGGGACTTCACTCTAACATCAATTCTGTACACCAATTTCTTCAAGCAGAATCCCCTACTCTCCTTTTTTTGACAGAGACTCAAGTAACATCCACATCTGACACATCTAGATTTAATTTTCCAGGTTATCAACTGCTCCAAAATTTCAGACCTAAAGGTGGTGTATGTTGCTTCGCAAAATCTGAAATTGCCCTGGAGGAGGTTACTAGTTTCAATTGTCCCTATTTTGATTATTCTATATACAAATTAATTTCTGCTGGTAAATTTAAATACATATGTTGCATCTACCGTTCCCCAAATACTCCTCCAGAGCAAAGTCTTTTTGATTCTCTGTCCTCACAACTCAGTGTCCTCAACTTAAATGCTTCTTCTGAAATCACTGTGTTGGGTGATTTTAATGTCCATAATGTTGAATGGCTCACTCATTCAGCCAGGACTGATGATGCTGGTCTTGAATGTGAGCTATTTGCAGACTCATTTAATCTCATTCAACTAGTCAACCAACCCACCCGTGTACCAGATAATCCTAATCATAATTCCCACCTACTGGACTTATTTTTAACAACCAATTCAGAAAATTATGATGTTACAGTGAGGTCCCCACTTGGATCTTCTGATCACTGTCTGATACAGGCCACCTGTCTATCACCTACCACACCTTCCCACTCTGAACCTGTTTTGGTGACTAAATGGCATTACGATAGGGCAGACTGGGAGGGTCTTCAAGGTTTCTTTATTGATATTCCCTGGACCTCTTTCTTTTCTAATGATGCACACTCCACCCTGAGCCACATACAAGATTTTGTAAAAATTGGAATGGAAACTTTTATTCCTCATCAAAAGTACAGTAAAAGATCTAATTCACCTAAATGGTTTGACCATAATTGTGCTAGAGTAACTGAACAAAAAGCAATAGCCTACAATGCATACACAAGATCAAAAACACATGAAGCCTTTAATTACTTTAGAAACATCAGAAATCATGCCAAAACTGTATTAAACCTAACTAAATCAAACTTTCTCCATAAGCAGGCAAATAAACTTCTAAATAATCCAAATGATAACAAAATATTTTGGTCTACTCTTAACTCATTCAAATCCAACTTCACTACTGCTTCATCCATTCCACCATTAAAATCTCCGACTGGCAATCTTGTAAGTGACCCACGAGGTAAAGCTAACCTTCTTGCAGATATTTTCTCCACCAACTCAACCTTAGATGACATAAATCAAGATGTCCCTGTACTTAATTTTAATTCACCTGAAATTCCCTCACTTAAGATCCACACCAGACATGTCAAAACTATTTTGCAGAATCTCTCAGTAGATAAGGCTCCTGGTCCAGATGAAATTCCTCCAATAGTACTTAAGAATTGCTCCTTGGTGCTCGCTCCTGTATTGGCAAAATTTTTCCGTCTGTGTACTCATACCTCATGCTTCCCAGTACCCTGGAAAGAAGCAAACATCCATCCAGTTCCTAAAAAAGGTGCCTCTTCAGATCCATCAAACTACAGACCAATAGCTATAACTTCCACTCTTGGCAAAGTTTTTGAAATTATATTAAATAATCACATAATTAAGCATCTGGAGAATAATAAATTAATCAGTGATAGGCAATATGGTTTTAGACGATGTCGATCAACTGCAGACATTCTTTGCCTTCTTACGCATCAAATCAACCAAGCTACAGACCAACATGGTGAAACACATACAATAGCACTGGATATATCAAAGGCATTTGATAGAGTCTGGCATCAATCCTTATTGTCGAAGATGTCACACTACGGCCTTGCATCATTAGTTCCACTAATTTCTTCTTATCTTCATAACAGAAAAATACGTGTAATGGTAGATGGCCTTTATTCTCAATTTCACTCAATAAATGCTGGTGTTCCCCAGGGATCAGTTTTGGCCCCAACTCTGTTCCTCATTCATATCAATGATCTCATATCTACCACTCATAATCCAATACATTCCTACGCAGATGACTCAACACTCCACAGTTCCTTCACATTTACCAATTCTTTCACCCAACCCGATCTTATAAATTCAAAAATAAACACTGCAATTTCTCTGAACCAGGACCTTTCTAGAATTAATGAATGGGGACAAGAGAATCTAGTTTCCTTTAATGCACAGAAAACCAAGTACATTCAATTTTCTAACCGACAGAATCTCACTGACTCCCATATTTTTTAATGATGTAAATATTCCCACTTCCCCTAGTATTGACATTCTCGGTGTAACATTAACTACTAACTTGAGCTGGACACATTATGTTAGAAGCATTGCTAAGAATGCCTCTAAAAAACTGGGACTCCTGTACAGAGTTCGAGAATTCTTCACTGACGAGCAGTTGGCCGTAATATATAAAAGTCATGTGCGCTCTCAGATGGATTACTGTTCACCTCTGTGGGGTGGAAGTGGAGTGGTTGCATTGAGGCAGTTGGACAAAATTCAAAATAAAGCTATTAGATTAATCAATAACCCTGCAATCACACAGGACCTTCCTACATTAGCCATACGAAGAAACGTTGCATCCCTTGCATTATTCTACAGATATTTTCACAGCAATTGTTCCGAGGAACTTGCTTCAATTGTGCCGCCTCTCCACATCTTTCCCCGTAGAACTAGGGCAGCTGAGAGCGCCCATGAATTTACACTTTCTCCTCCACAATGCAGAACTTCTGCTTATCAGAATTCATTTATCCCCAGAGCTACTACTCTTTGGAATTCACTTCCCTCGAATTGCTTTCCACAAACTTACAATCAACAAATGTTTAAATCCAGTTGTTACAAACATTTTATGAATGGAGGATGCCTTTAGGCACATGGACCTTTTTGTTTTATCTGTGTTTTTCCTTCCTCCATTCATTGTCTCTTAAAAAAAAAAAAAAAAAAAAAAAAATATCAATCACATGATAACCCTCTCTCTTATAATGTCTAGACCCATTGGAATGTTATATTATGTGCGTAACCTTATGCCAACTGAGGTACTCACAAGTCTTTATTATGCTCACATATACTCCCTCTGTAATATCAATCACATGATAACCCTCTCTCTTATAATGTCTAGACCCATTGGAATGTTATATTATGTGCGTAACCTTATGCCAACTGAGGTACTCACAAGTCTTTATTATGCTCACATATACTCCCTCTGTAATATCAATCACATGATAACCCTCTCTCTTATAATGTCTAGACCCATTGGAATGTTATATTATGTGCGTAACCTTATGCCAACTGAGGTACTCACAAGTCTTTATTATGCTCACATATACTCCCTCTGTAATATCAATCACATGATAACCCTCTCTCTTATAATGTCTAGACCCATTGGAATGTTATATTATGTGCGTAACCTTATGCCAACTGAGGTACTCACAAGTCTTTATTATGCTCACATATACTCCCTCTGTAATATCAATCACATGATAACCCTCTCTCTTATAATGTCTAGACCCATTGGAATGTTATATTATGTGCGTAACCTTATGCCAACTGAGGTACTCACAAGTCTTTATTATGCTCACATATACTCCCTCTGTAATATCAATCACATGATAACCCTCTCTCTTATAATGTCTAGACCCATTGGAATGTTATATTATGTGCGTAACCTTATGCCAACTGAGGTACTCACAAGTCTTTATTATGCTCACATATACTCCCTCTGTAATATCAATCACATGATAACCCTCTCTCTTATAATGTCTAGACCCATTGGAATGTTATATTATGTGCGTAACCTTATGCCAACTGAGGTACTCACAAGTCTTTATTATGCTCACATATACTCCCTCTGTAATATTCCCTGTAATAGAATATGGAGTACAACTTACCCTAAACCCCTCATTACTTTACAACTACAACCTAATAAGATTAACAGAATAATTACCAACAGAACATACTACACGAGGTGGAAGGACAGAGAGGGAGAGGTAGACCGAAGGAGAGGTGGAAGGATGGAGCGAGGAAGTATATGGATGAAGGCAGTGCTGGTTGGGAGGAGGGGCGTCGACTGACTGGGGACAGAGGTGCATGGGGACGGTTCGTTCGTGGCCACTCCTTCGGGGAACACCGCGTCAGGCAATAGCTAGATAGATAGACACACTACACCGCTTTTTAAGTAGTGACATTGATGCAACACTGTTTATATATACATATATATATATATATATATACATTGATGGAACACTGTTTATATATACACATATATATATATATATATACATTGATGGAACACTGTTTATATATACACATATATATATATATATATATACATTGATGGAACACTGTTTATATATACTATATATATATATATATACATTGATGGAACACTGTTTATATATACATATATATATATATATACATTGATGGAACACTGTTTATATATACTATATATATATATACATTGATGGAACACTGTTTATATATACATATATATATATATACATTGATGCAACACTGTTTATATATACATATATATATATATATACATTGATGGTACACTGTTTATATATACATATATATATATACATTGATGGCACACTGTTTATATATACATATATATATATATACATTGATGCAACACTGTTTATATATACATATATATATATATATATATATATATACATTGATGGAACACTGTTTATATATACATATATATATATATATATATATATATATATATATATAATATGATGAGAATAATAGAACGAAATTAAATTCTTCACTTGAATAACTGGGTTTATTATGAACTTCATATCTAAACAAACTAAATGAGTATAAGTAAAGAGGCGTTCGTGGAGGCTGAAGGTGCTGGCGGTTGCCAGTTAATGAATTGATACATGACCCCCCCACGAAATCCCCTGATCACCTCGGGTTATGCCCTGAAATGACGTAAAGCCACTCAGTATGCTGCTTACAAAATATCTATCCAATACCTGCTATGGTTTGATGAGAGAGGCATTACCTAAAATTCAACAAGTCACCTAATTCACCTCCCCTGGTAAGAGATTCAACCGGAACTACGGTACATCACATGGCTTAGAAGTCACGTTATGCTGACATAAGATCACACGAGTACCACATGAAGGGTTTGCCTAGCTATGACTTGATACCACATGGATACAGCTCAAATAACTTCAGGGTTTTCCTCTTAATACAACAGAGAATGTATTGATGCATTACTATATATGTTAACTAGTAAAAATAGTAATATATGCAGAGTAGATGTATATAGTAACTACATGCAAATTTATAAGTATGAACCACAATAAATATATAGATAATAATATATCCATATGTAGTATATAACAATAGTGAACAGGAATACACATACTATAGAACACGGTACAATATAATAAGCAATATGGTATCAGCGATAAATAGAAACTGATAGTGCTCGTGGCATCAGACAAAAATGTTACTTGAATGGCGACAACCTTACATACAATACTTTAACTCGGTAATAACAAGTAACAAGTTTAGTCCCACACAATAAAAAGTATGTCTCTGGAAACGAATTTACGAATATAATTTTCTTTACATCACTAGAAACCTATATATATACTATTTATTGAAAGACAAGTTTTATCCAAAAATCAAACGAGATAGTTATAATTGCATAAAGAAAAACCTAGGGTTCTACTAATTTTTATTAGTGGGTTAGAGACTATGGTATCCGAGTGTACTAGCAAATTGTAAATTCAATGGTGGTGTGCTTACTAAACGGTTGCAGCAACAATGATACATTATAATGTCGTTCTCGCAATAGACAGTCTATTATCCCTCTGATTACGAATGATAGAAGGCGCTTAATATTTGATCCGAAGAACCGAAGCTAATGACCCCTAACGTCTTAAATCTCGTCACTGGTACCATAATCAAGGGCTTTACCTGCTAAGAGCTAAAGTCAGCAAACATTCTTAGAATCATTTACCTAATGAGTTGGTATGTTATAACTTGGGAGCTAACCTCTCAGTTAAATTAACACATTTATAGGCTATTGATCAATGTCCTCCAGAGCATCCTCGAGGATATACAAGTTTTATATCCATACTGCTACGAGTACTCTAACCGACCATCTAACGGTTCTATAGTCACCTAGTGCAATTTTCAAAGGGTGGTGGAGCTGGTCGTCCAGGCCAGGTCGTCTCTGCTTCTTATTACCTCGTTGACAGCCGGTCCTTCGTCAGTGCCTTCGTCTGAGGTGCATGGAAGTGCTGAGAAGGGGCACTCACATCTCTCGCCTTAGTTCCTCCCTCACTATTCGTGGCAGCTCTATTTCCCAAAGCGCAGTTAACTCCTCAAAATAACTATCAGGTGTTCTCAGGGTGTGCCGTTGTATAAGGACCTGCAGCTCTATATAGTAGCTCTGAGTTATGAAGGACGGGAGGCAACTGTAGCAGGGGCAGTGGAAGGCTCGAGGGCAGTCTATCATTTGTTCTTTCTTGTCTGTCAAACACATTCATCTCTTTCTTGCTTGTGCCTCTTTGTGCTTCCTTGATGCTAGTAGCTACAGAAGGAAGAGCTAAAGGGGGAGGAGGTCAGTGTTGCCAAGAACAGCAGACTGAACTGATTCTGAAAGTGGCAGGAGGTCCTTATAAAGCCTGGCGGTGGATGGTGTGTTCCTCTTCCAGCCAATCAGGGAACCCCTCAGGTCAGGTCGTGAACTGTCACTTTTCTTATTTGGTCTTTCACCTTGTCAGTCTATTGTGTGAGCTCTCACTTTCCCTGGCCGGCCAATCAGGTGAGTGCATTTTCCGGTAGAGGGTTCGTCTTCTAGCTGTATCAGGGGTGAAGGAGGTTCGGGAATTTGCAGGTATATAATGAGGGGTATTTCGGTGGTTTGCTTCTGGTGTTGTTCCGAGGCTGTTTCTTCAATTTGGGCGATATCCCAACAATATATATATATATATATATATGTATTTTGTTTTCTTTTTCCTTTTTTTCTATGTGAGTGAGGGAGGCAAAAGGCAGAACTGCCTGTAGCGAGTGCCTCCCCCAGAGTTGAAAGAGTGTCAGGGCCAAAATCAAGGGTCGTTTGAGCCAAAATGCCTGGACACACAGAGTTTGAAGCAATTTAAGTCATAGGAAGAGGGAAAGACTGGTTCTGGGAGAGAGTTCCATAGCTCAGCTGTTGAATAGAAGAAAGACTGAGAGTAACGTTTCACTCTTGGGTTGGAGAGTTGCACAGAGTAGGGGTGGGATTATGTTGCAAGACTGGTATCACATGCCCTACGTAGAGGAGGTGGTATACACTGGGAGAGCTCTGAGGAACACTTATTATAATAGTAGCGATAGAATAGCGAGAGAGATGCAACATTGCGGCGGAGAGTGAGAGATTGTAGAGAGTTGGTGAGTGGACGAGAGTTAATGATACGAAAGGCCTTCCTTCCTACTTTGTCTAGGAGTGCGGTGTGAGAGGATCCTCCCCACACATGTGAACAATACTCAATACAAGGACATACTGTGCCCCTGTACAGAGCAAGAAGCTGTGTACAAAGGAGTACAAAGGAAATCAAGCAACAATAGGTCTAGTGACCCCTCTAGGCTGCTTGTCCTCCAAAACACTGAGGATCAAGTGTCCAAACAGTGGTTTAGAGTGGGTAAGGGAACATTGGAAAGCGAATTACTGCCCTGGAACTAATGTCCGTGGCAGGATTAGGAAGTTAGTAGGGGACAGATGGGTTAGTAACTGAGGGGGGGATAAAATAAAGTTATTCATTTACAAACGCAGTCAGTCGCGGGTTTGATGCGAGATATTTGTCTAGGCGGAGTTTAAATGAATCAACGGTGATGCAGTCTATAACGTTTCGGGGAAGCCCATTCCACAAGTTGACAACTCGATTGAAGAAGAAATTCTTAGATTCGTGTGAGTTAAAAGATTTACCAATAATTTTGCAACCGTTTCCCCGCGTGTAATTAGATTGGTCGATAGTGAAGTACTTACTACAGTTCATATTGTCGATGCCTTTGATGATTTTGAACACTTGAATTAAGTCACCTCTTAATCTGCGCTGGGTTAAAGGAAATAGATTTAATTCTCTAAGACGCTCTTCGTATGGTTTGTTCTTTAGGCTAGGTATCATTTTGGTAACTCTACGTTGAACTCGTTCTAGCTTGTTTATATCTTTTTGGTAATAAGGGCACCAGGATTGAACGCAGTATTCCAGAAGAGGGCGGACTAAGGAATTGTAAAGGGTTAGGATAACTTCTTTGGATTTATGCTCAAATGACCTGCCTATAAAGCCAATTATTTTGTTTGCCTTCTTAACAACTTCTGAACATTGTTGACTCGGTTTTAGGTTACTCGATATTGTTACTCCCAGATCGGTTTCTCTGTTTACATTCTTAAGCTGAGTGCCATTCATCGAATAGTTTGCTTTCTCATTTAGGTATCCGATATGTAGTACTTTACATTTATCCGCATTGAAACTCATTTGCCAAATTTGGGCCCAACATGACAATTTATCTAGATTGTGTTGCATATCGTCAACTTGTTCTTTTGAGAGTACGCTATTTGCAATTTTTGTATCGTCAGCAAATTTTGAGATTGTACAGGTGAGACCCTCATCTATGTCGTTGATGTAAATTAGAAAGAGAATTGGTCCTAGTACCGATCCCTGGGGTACCCCGCTACTTACATTGGTCCATTTAGATGCCTTACCGTTTATGACTACTCTTTGCTTTCTGTCGCTGAGCCAATTTTCTATCCATTTCAACACACCGTCTTGTATTCCATGCGCTTTTAGTTTTAGCAGTAAACGTTTGTGGGGAACTTTGTCAAAGGCCTTTTGAAAATCAAGGTATATAATATCTACAGCTTTACTCTCATCGTAGAGGTTGAGGATATCGTGGAAGAAGTCTAAGAGGTTTGTTAAACAGGAACGTTTTTTACAAAAGCCGTGTTGAGTATCTTTAAGTATGTTATTTTCCTCTAAGTGATTTACGAGTCTGTCTCGTATGACCGTTTCTAGCATTTTACATACAACTGAGGTTAAGCTAATTGGACGATAGTTACTGGGTAGGGATTTGCTGCCTTTTTTAATATTGGTGTTACGTTGGCTAGCTTCCACTGATCGGGCATAGTTCCAGACTGCAAGGATTTATTGAATAGTAATGTCAGTGGTTTGGAGAGCTCATCCTTAGCTTCCTTTAGAACTCTAGGCGAGATTTTATCAGGTCCAGGCGTTTTATTTACCTTGAGTTTATCTAAACAATTCAATACTTCTCTCTCTGTAACGGTGATATTGCTTAGAACATCTGAATTATCAATCTGAATCGGCGATGGTGTAGGGATATCACTGAGGTCTTCTGTTGTAAAAACTGATGCAAAGAAGGTATTGAGGGCATTACTCATTTGTACTTCGTCTTTGGTGTATTCTCCATTTTCATCGACTAACGGTCCAACAGTTGAAGTAACTACTTTTTTCTTTCTGATATAACTATAGAATTCTTTCGGGTTTGTTTTACTTTGATTCGCAATATGTAACTCTAAGGTCTTTTTACTTTGCTTAATTAACTTTTTGGCTTTGCGTCGTAGCTCTACAAATTTCAGCCGTTCTTCGTCATTTTGTGAGGATTTTAATCTATCATTAGCAAAATTTTTAGCAAGCAGGCAGTTTGAAATATCTTTATTCCACCATTTGGGCTTATTATTATGGCCTGGACGCCGTATTTTCGATGGTATGCAGTCTTGCACTGCTTTTAGGTAAGTGGCTTCGAATAACTTCCAAGATGTATTTATGTCGTTATTGTGAATTACAAAGCTCCAGTCAGTTTCTTTAAACATAGCTCTAAGTTTATGGAAGTTTGCTTTTTTGAAATTAGGGACTTTTTCGATGCTACTATTTGGTTCGTTACTAGTAAACTTTAAAGTGAAAGTTATCGTACGATGGTCGCTGTTACTGAATTCATCACCAACATTCAAATTCTCTATTTATTCTTCTTTTGTTGCAAGTACAATGTCAAGAACGTTATTACCACGGGTTGGCGTTCGAACAAATTGATAAAGCGAACTCTCTTGCAAGTTCGTATACAAGTCATGTCCGGAGTGTGAAGTAAGAGTATAGCCCCACTTGGTCACAGGTAAATTAAAGTCGCCAAAAATTACGGTATCTTGTGAGTTACTTACATCTGCAATTTGTTCGTAAATTTCTCGGTCAGTTTGCACTGATTGAGCTGGAGGTCTGTATATTAATGCAAGTATTATTTATGTACCTTTATT
This sequence comes from Paralithodes platypus, assembly GCA_032716605.1. Taxonomy (NCBI): domain Eukaryota; kingdom Metazoa; phylum Arthropoda; class Malacostraca; order Decapoda; family Lithodidae; genus Paralithodes; species Paralithodes platypus. The sequence continues at coordinate 2,646,356 of CM064537.1, read as the reverse complement.
ATTCTTTATTAGCACAAAAGATGCGTCGACGTTCACAATTTGAGGTTTTGACAAGAGGGTAGGGTTAAGACTTTCTTTGATATAAAGTAAAACGCCACCTCCATTTCGATTTATTCGGCTTTTCTCAAACATTACATAACCGGGAAGTGAATATTCTGCTAAAAAGTCTCTATCTTCTGTATTGAGCCAAGATTCTGTTATGCCAATCACATCATAATTTTCTGTAAACACTAGCTCCTCTAAATCTGAAAATTTATTGCGTATGCTACGAGCGTTTGCATAGAAAACCTTTAAATTTGTTATTTTAGAACTCACGGAACGCTCTTTAATAATATTTTTGGTTCTTGTCGGATCTACATTTATGTTCATGGCTGTCCTCGGTCCTCGCTGTCTTCGGTCCTTATCGCTGGTGGTCCTCGGTTGCCTCTGTTTTTTTCTTGGCGTTGGATGATTTATGTCACTGCTGCTTCTTCTCGGATGGCGTTTTTTTATCCATGGCTGCGGACTGCTTCGTGTAGGAGACGACCCATGCGTGCTGAACCCACAGGGTTTAGATGAGTGCCATCCTTGCGGAACAGAGTAGGCTGGTTGTAGAAGTTGTCCCAGAGGTTGATTAATTCAACTTCTTCCCTCAGACACAAATATTTTAGTCGGCTATTTGTGCTGAAGGCCTTGTCGTAGAATTTGTCAGGTGCGTCGATCTTGGGGAGAATGCCTGAGATGATGATATTCCTTGACTTGTTTTTGTAGTGCTGGATCATCTTGCGATATTTCTCCATCAACTCTTCGGATCTGGTGCGCATGACGTCATTTGAACCAGCATGGATGACAAAAAGGGTATTTTCATTTGCATCCTTTGTGGTATCTTCGAAGGCTTCCACAATGTCGTCCAGTCCAGCTCCTGGGATGCAATTTTTTTTTCGTTGATTTGGGACTCTGTCGCAGAACTCTTCGACCTGTCCTCGTAGGATGGAATCCCCAACGAGCCTGGTCTCCTCTGGTTCGTCTTCCATCTCTACCAATATCTCAAATCTGTTTGACATTGTGACTGGTAGATGAGACCTTTTCTGCGTTGGCCGTGCACCGTTCCTCACTGGTGTAAATCCGGAAACCTGTGGTGGCGGGACTCTACGTACAGGTCGGGGAGAGGAGTGGTTAGAACGGGGGCGAGGGGTTGGTACTGTTCGTGCTAGCAGGCTTCTTGCACGAGGAGTGAGCGAGAGACTAAGGTGAACAGGGCGGCTGTCCTGGTTTGATGTCGACTCAGGTTCGTCAGAAGCATCTGCTGCAGTGTCTACTGCAGGTGTTGGATTGTTGGCAGATGACGTTGGGGCGGTGGTGGATGCTGGAGTTGAAACAATTGGAGTTAGTGATACTCCAACGTTGAGTGTTACAAACTCTTGGAGTGATTCCAGCTTCCTGGTGAGGGCGTTGATCTTGTTGTGGGCTTCATCCAATTTTGCTGTCAAATCCTCTCGTTGCTGGCAGAGTCGGCAGACTTGTGGATCGACAGGAGCAAACATGGAAGCACCAAACCTACCGGCGCAGTTCGTACAGGCACGAGGCATGGTGACGATCACTTTCTTCAGATCACTTCACTCACTTAAAAACACTTAACTCACTTTAAAAACACTAAACTCACTTTAAAAACACTTCACTCCCTTCAGGTCGCTTCACTTACTTAAATAGGCCTAACCGAAAACAAAAATGTTGAAATACACACAAATAGGTTTTCAGCGGTGATAGCCTAACCGAAAATTAAAACAAAACTAAATTAAATTTGAATACGCAGTGATAGCCGAACCGAAAACAATTTTGTTTATTTAAACAGAAATAGGCCACCAGGGGTTATAGCCTATCCTAACCTAAAACAAAAATTATGAAATACCGGTAAGCAGAAATAGGCCACCAGCGGTGATAGCCTAACTGAAAATTTAAAAATTGAAGTACGCAGAAATAGGCCACCAGGGATGATAGCCTAGACTAATCAAAAACAAAAATAACTGAAAACATAAACATGTGCAGGGATAAAGAACCACTTGAGGCGGTTGAGCACACCCAGTTTCTAGGAGGCTGCCTAAGCAAGACTGGTAATATGGTCCTTCCAACTGAGAGCAGAAGAAAAAGAGAAACCTAGAATATTGAGAGAAGATGAAGGATTGATTTTTGTATTGTTGAAGTATAAGGAGATACGTCCTGGGATATATAAACACTGGGCTCTTTCTATTGGACTAGGTATGCGGCAACAAGCAACAACGGAAAACGCTAGATCCAACCCTTATCTATAAACCCAGGCAACAAACCACCCTAAACCGTCAAGAGTCCTGCCTGGACAACAAGGTATCCTATGACTCGGTTACAGGGTGCACGCACTATAGACTGCTGATAGCCAAGCAGGCTATATAAAAGATCACACAATTAAGTTGACTTAAAGCTTCAAGGAAAAGATAGATAACGGAATTAAATTGCAGAAACAATTTAATAACAAACTAGAAGAAAGTACATTTAACGTTACATTAATTAATACAACTAATCACCCCTGCGTGAAAGAAGGTGAAAGCAAACAGTCCTCAAAACATCGTACCGGTAGACAAGATGCGGGTTTCTAAACTGCATGCGGCTACTGTAGGATCTGATGCTTAGCAAAGAAAGTACGTTACGGATTTAGAGAACTCTTAACTCATAAGCAGGAATAAATACTAGTGATAGGACCTACAGTGTATAATGGCATAGGTATAATTAAATAAAGGCAGGAACTCGCAACATAACCACATACAGGTGTGCTTCTCACTCTTAGTCAGGCAAGCCTGCTCGGACAGAGTCTCTAAGCCACACCCTGACTCACAATGCTCACAAAAATGGTAAACTGTGGCACAATAACAAGCATACAGAGATGATAAACCCCTAGCTGTTAATCTGCCAGGTGGCAGAGGTCTAGCCGGAAGGATATAGGCTTCGGATACCCGGGCGGAGCCACCTGCTCTAGCCTAGGGACATTCCCAGGTCTGTGCGCCAAATTACTCTAATTGAAAGGGTGCTCTCTTGAGAGACTCAGATCGCAAGTATCTGACTCTCTCCTGGCGACCCTAAAACAAAAGCAAGACGTGCTAGCGCAGTGCTGAGTGGACTAGGCAAGGGCCCTCACACAACACAACACTAGACACACTGGGACACAGACAAGAAAATGCCCCCCAGACTCCCACGGGTATCCTAGTAAAGTCGTGCGGGTCCACAGGACTCGCACCAGCAGACTTTACTTAAAGGATCTCAAAAAGCCTCCCCTCCGGTCTAGCCCCTGCTAACCTGACACAAGAACACACCAGCAAGCATGAAACCACCAAATATGAGACAACAAAAAAGCTTTCTAGGTCTCATTAACAATTACGTCTCTGCATAAGGCCCAAAATCCTATCTAGTTATCTGAGATCTCGTCGTTAATACAATAATAGATATAAGGTCTATCAAGGGGATGGGATAATTAAATAGATTGGTGAAGTAGTGGAAGGAAGGTATACAAAGTAAGAGAGAAAGTTTCTAAGTGGGGTTGAGAGGGATAGATATCAAGGGGGTCCGAAGGGTACGACAGTGAGGTGAGCTCTGATTCTTGAATCTGTCTGGACCCCGCCCTAGGCATGCAGAATACATCCCATGCTTGGCAACACTCAACACAGTTGCCAGGTCAAAATCCTCTACCCCGTGCGTGAGTCGAAACTAAGCCTAACGTTGCAAACAAATGCATATGGCAACGCTTCAGGCTCGTCCCAAGCTGGCAAGCGAAGCAACGTCCCAAGCCGGTCTCTCTCTCCCGCTCGTCTCCTCCCGCCCTCACTAGACTTACATCTTATATATTATAATGAAATAATCAACTATCGAGAATAAAATATACTAAGATGCGTTGGTTAAGAATAAGGGCAGGTTCAAGCTGTGAAACAACATAAGAATATCCCAGACATTAGTTACGTTGTCGTAGGATATATACTAAGGAAAAGCCTGCCGACCGGCTGCCACCAGCCGGTTTCTAAACGGCTGTGCAGCCGACGCGCGCGCATGCCCGCACGTGGCTACTATGCAGAAGCGTCACAGAAAGTCCTCTGTGGGTTCCGGAGGGGTAGTAAAATGGAGAAATTGGGTTTTGGAAGCATTAACACTTACGCTGTGGGCATATTTCCGCCATATTAGGGCTCATTCAGGCACTCCCGATTGATTAGGCAAGTGTATGAAATTAAATGTAAATGCCGAAATCTAGAAGAAAATGGCTTCAAAAGGATGCCAAAACGAGCTTTGTAGCTCACAGAGTTCACCCGCAGCGCTACCATAGACATTTGCTAAAATGAGCAATTATCGCTAATGTTGCGCTACATTTGCCTTTGGCAGCACTGTATATCTCGCGAGACTCTGACTCAGAGCCCTCAGTGCCGCGGCCGCCTGGCTGGGAGAAGGACGTGTGGCCTGCCACGCTCCCGCTCCCTCGCACTCGATTTTACAGGCTTTAAGAGGCTTTAAAAGCCTGTAAATTGCTGTAAATTGCCAGGGCGTTTGGGAACGTTTCCCACAAGGAAACGGTTAAAGGCAACAAGGTTTTCTCTGCCCCAATGGGAAATAGTAGTTAGATCAGCGGATAAGTGTTTTTTAGTTAATGGGTTTTCTTCTAGTGCAGCAATTAGTAATCTTATATTTGTAATAACGGTAGCGGTTGTCACTTGCCACCATCCATAGTATTTAATGACCTAATGGGAAGTCAGAATCAATAAAATAGAATCGATCAGCCTTGTATTTATTGAGTAAGTAGGTGTTAAATCAACAGGAACAACAGCAGCACAACAGGAACAAAACAGCGGCAATAATAGTAGTTATACAGGAACAATTTGTATCAGCGTCGATAGTAATTCTTCAATGATGTAGTGGGTGAAGTGGTGAGTTATGTCTAAGTCCCAAAGTGTGAGGACTGTGGTTGTAGGTAGGTGAAGTGGTCCCTATCGAATGCGAGACACTTCTGGTTATGAGCAGGGTCTGTCGTAGAATGATCTGTTTTCCAGTCTTGTGGAAACCTCGCCCTATTCTCGGCCATTTTAGCTCGAGTGTGAATAATGCATAACATGAAATTTTACAAGTGTGAATAATGCAGAACATGCCTTCTAAGGCAGTGGCATGATATGAGGAATTATGAATCAGTATACAATAATCGGTAGCATATCGAAACTCAGCAGTGAACGTCCGTTCACCAGCCTCCACTACCCTCAAGTAGCTATGTGTACAGTCGTGATCAATAATCACGTTACCTATATGAACTAAGATATTTCTGTATATAAAGTAGATGAGGAAACTAGATATTATCATACAAATGTATTGTATGACATGTTCTATGGCTTTAATACATTTGTTTTTGAGGGATTGCTGGCTGGGGCATTCTGGAAAACTAATTGAGTAGTGTATGGTAGAGTCGTCTGTGTATGAATGGATGGGACTGGAAGTACAGTTGAGAAGATAATTTATGAGAATTAGAAAGAGAATGGTAGATAGGACAGAGCCCTGAAGAACACCGGAGTTGATAGGATGAGAAAGTGAGCGATGGCCGTCCACAACCGCAGCTATGGAACTGCCGGAAAGGAAATTAGAGACAAAGGCACAGATGGAGGGATAGAGACTGAAGGAGGATAGTTTATAAATTAATGACTTGTCTTAGTCTTACAGTAGATCCTCTGGAAAAAAAGGCAAACTAGGCCTGTGTATCCAGCTCAGTACCAGTACTTGCACTGCTGCAGATGTTCACGGTGTTGGCGGCGGCAGCAGCAGACACAAAATGTTTACTATTCTGTATTTTCGCTTTGTATTCAAACTTCAAATCTTGTCTTCCCCATGCTTTATCAAGATTACTTTCAAATTTCTTTATTGATTCGGAATCGACTACATACTGGGGCAGTGCGTTCCACTCATTTACCACTCTATCACAAAAAGAGTTCTTTGTCTTTTCAAGCCTAGTTTTTCCTAGTAAATTTTCTTAGAGTGTCCTCTCGTTCTTGTTCCCTCCCGCATCAAGAAGGTACCTTCAGACACATCCTCATCATACTTTCCTGACACTATCTTAAAAGTCTCGATCATATACCCTCTCTTTCTCCTATATGCCAGTGTCGGGAGTCCCAGTGTCCTGAACCTCTGCTCATATCCCATGTTCTTCAAAGTTGGTACCAGCTTGCTAGCTCTCCACTGCTTCTACTGTATATCTTTCACCATATATGGAGCCCACACCTGGTTTGCATATTCCAGGTGCGACCTAACCAGCGCCATATAGAGATTCCTAAAGATTTCTTCATTCAGTTACACAAATGTCCTCCTTATCAGCCCTACAATTTTATTGGCTTTATTTATCTTCTCCGCTAAATGTTCTGAGAAATTTAACTTAATGTCTATCACTACCCTATATTCTTTTCTGCACTTACTTCCTCCATTGTTTCATACATACTGTATCCTACCTTGTCTGTCTTGTTTGTCCCAATCCGCATGTACTTGCATTTTTAACCAATGTTCTGACTATCCCTTCATGCACTCCATATCTCCTTGAAGCAAACCCACGTCTTCCTTACTCCTCACTCTTCTATATAGCTTGGTGTCATCTGCATACAATTATATCTCACTTCCATTTGTTTTAACTTCAGGTAAGTCGTTAATGAACATTACAAACAGTAGTGGTCCCAACACAGATCTCTGAGGTACCCCACTTGTAACTTCCCTCCACCCAAAGCCTATTCCATTCACCAGTACCCTCTGTCTTCGATCTTTCAGGAAGGCCTCTATCCACTTCACACATTTCTCTCATATATTATAACTTCTGACCTTCTCTAATAACCTTTTGTGTGGGACCTTGTCGAAGGCCTTCATAAAATCGCAATATACCACGTCTATAACATCCCCATCCTCCAGAATTCGCATCCTATCATATACCACCTTAATGAGCTGAAGCACCGTCGACCTCCCCAGCAAGAATCCGAACCGTCTCCCATTGGAAAGTTGGTTTGACTTCATATGTTCCATTATTCCTTCTCTGATTAGTTTCTATTAATTTGCACACTACACTTGTCAAAATAACTGGTCTATAATTTCCTGGGTCATATCTCTTTCCCTTCTTATCTATCTATCTATCTATTGCCTGACGCCGTGATCCCCGAATAGGTGGCCACGAACGAACCGCCTCAATGCACCTCTGTCCCCAGTCAGTCAACGCCCCTCCTCCCAACCAGCACCGCCTTCATCCATATACTTCCTCACTCCATCCTTCCACCTCCCCTTCGGTGCACCTCTCCCTCTCTGTCCTTCCACCTCGCTCTCATTCTCTCGCTTTCCATACGTTCCATATGGGCGAACCATCTCAAGTTATTCCTTTTCACACTTTCCAGTACATCTGCCTCCATACCACACCTCCTTCTTACTTCCTCATTCGTCTGTCTATCTTTCCATGTAACTCTGCACGCACTTCTCAAGTAACTCATTTCCACCGCTCTCACTCTTGGTCTGAGTCTCTTCCCGAACGTCCAAGCTTCGCTTCCGTAATTTAGTGTCGGGATTACCACACTGTTTATTGCAAGGACTTCTTCACTTCCATACTGACCACCCTATTTATTGTTACTGCTTTCAATGTTCCTACAACCCTCTTCCTCTGTTGCACCCTCTCCCTCACTTTTTCATCCATAGTCCCATCTTTACTCAACACACTGCCCAGATACTTAAATGAGCTGACAATCTCCATAGCCTGACCGTTCAACTTCACCTCACACTCTGTGGCTTCACCCCTTTCGAAGACCATAACCTTGCTCTTCCCCACATTACCTTCAGATTCCTTTTTTCGCACACTGTTCCAAACACATTAACCAGACCCTGCAACTCCCATTCATTATCGCTCATCAGAACTGTATCATCCGCAAACAGCAGTACAGGTAGCTTCCACTCATTTCCCTCCCTATCAGCGACACACCAACAACCACTGCTCTTCCTTGTATTTCTTTCATCATTCATGACTTCATCCATATATACAGTAAACAATCACAGGGACATCACACACCCCTGTTTCAACCCAACATTCAGGTCAAAGAACTCGCTCTGCTCATTCTGCACACGTACTGCCGCCTTTCCACCCTCATACATGCTCTTCACTGCTTTCAGCAACTTGCCATCTATTCCGTATATTCTAAGTACTTTCCACATACCTTCTCTATCCACTCTGTCATAGGGCTTCTCCAAATCCATAAAGGCAACATACACCTTTTGCTGTTTCTCCAGATATTTCTCCATTATTCATTATATGTCAACTTTTCTTAAACATAGACTGTGGCCATAATACTCTCACCATTATATAATTACGAAAGATATTCGCTTGTCTTGGACTAAAAATATTATACAAATATTAAAAAATACTGTATATAACACTTCCAAAAATACTGTATATAACACTTCCAAAAATACTGTATATAACACTTCCAAAAATACTGTATATAACACTTCCAAAAATACTGTATATAACACTTCCAAACACTTCAAGAGACGTGATTTAAATGCCCGGGAGACCATAGAGCACCGACTGGCTGACCGAGACATACCGAGTCCTGAACTTCTCCCAAGTTTAAAGGGGGACAAAAGGTTGATTCAGAATCAGTGCAAACCTTGTTGTAGCCCAATTTTCACACAGATCACTATTTAAGTTTTTGGGTACCAAATTTCTGAAAGCTTAGCGATGCGATTTACGTGGTTGTCCACTCTAGACATAACCTCCAAAATATGCAATTCGCAGTCCTGAGGGTAAAGGGGTTAAGTTGTTTTTGTGTTTTCCTTGTGGTCTAGGCATTTATATGTGAGAATCCAGCCTCAAACTTTAGTGGCCACATTTAGGTTCGGACCCTTGTGTTCTTTTAGCACCGTCGTACAACCAAACTAGTGTACACTATGTTTCCCTATGCAAATTGTACTAATCTATCTCTCACTCTCACTCACTCTTTAACTGTATGCATACATTATATGTCAAATTCAAATTAAAATTAAAAATATTTTATTGCCATGGAGAGTAAATTACAATTCCATTATCCATAGCTATTTGATACAGTTTACAAGTATAAACAAAGTATGTACAATTTTTATCATAATCCATGACTATGTGTCCTTATGTCATATACACTTATATTAATTTAGTGTGCAATAAGGTAGTGCAGAATAGTAAATAGTAAAAGTGCAAATATATAATAATTATAATACAAATAATAACAATAATAATAATATAATTATTAATATAATTTTAAGTAAATCAGCAGTTTTATACTTATAATAAACTATAATTATAAATTTTAAATCTCCCATAATATCCACCAATAATCAATGATACTTCATAGACACCCTTTGTGTTACAATTAATTTAATAAAGATTTGTTTACCCTTGACTTAAAACCTGCCAGCTAACAATTATGGTCGATTTTGCCTGAAATTGTATTCCAAATGCTTACGCCTTTATGCCTAAACGTTGATTGTCTCAGAATAGTTCTAGCCCTCTGTGCTCGACCCTGAAATCTTAGTCGGGTAGGGTAGGAGTGAATATTTTCATTAGTTTAAAATATATCGTTCAAGTCGTATGGAATCATATTTTTCATAAATTTGAACTTGCTTACAGTTACACAAAGCACATAGATATTGAAGAAATGCAGTAGGCCCATCTTTAATAATTGAAGTAATGGGGTTGAATGATCTCTACTTTTAGCTGATGTCATTATTCTAATTATTCGTTTTTGAAGTTTGTCAGTGGATTTACTGGCCATTCCCCAAACTTCTACCCCGTAAGATAAGTGTGGATAAATAAAACTATAATTTATTAGTGGCCTCTCCATCATAGACGATATGCCTATTAAATAATAGCTCTCTTTCAAACACCCGCGGTCAGCCTGTTTGAAACACCCGCCGCAGGGGAAAGAGTGCTAACATCATAAGTGCAACGCTAATTCTCTTATGGAATCGTCTTTATGATTGGGTACTCACTACGAAAAAACTTCGTAAAAATAAACAATTAAAATTAACTTAATAATTGTTATATTAAAGCTTTCCAACTCGTGGATGTCTTTTGTGGATTCTACCCGGGACGCTGAACCAAGCGACGTCATTCCTCCTTCCTTCCCCTGCGGCCGTACTGTGTAGACGTGCCTTTCCTATCCTCCGCTTTATTTGACGTTCATTCAACTCTAGTGAGTCTTTAGCTCATTTGTATTTATCTGAGATGTTCTAGAACAGGTTTAGACTAGCTAGGACTGACGGCCTCATTGGTACGTCCGCAGGGAAGTGTTAAAATAGTGTACTTGTGTGTAGGCGCCCTCTCGGTCCGCATCGGACACTCGCGCCATGTGTATTTGTTTATGTTCTGAGCCTTAGCTTTGCTATATACTAGTTATTTACGAGGCTATATTTTTTATTGCTTAATTAACACTGTGTATTAGCCCTAAGATGTGACCTTAGCTTTCATGTGGTGATATTATACATGTTTGCAAGGTGCCAGAAGACGTTCTGACTGATTTTTTTTTTTTTTTTTTTTTGGTGGCTGACTTACTCAGACAAGTCAATACATTCAAAAGTTGTTTTTTTCTTCCGGCGATCTTTACCGGGTATTGATGCCAGAAGCTCGCCTTACAGGCGAGCAAGGAAAATTCCAACAAACCCGGCGTGGTCTGGTGTACCACTAGACTCCCGGCGGAAGTGCAGATTCCTAAGGGAGTTATGTCGGCCTGGCCGAGCGAACTCGCCGAAACTGATAGCCTCACGCGGCATGAATTAACTAATAACGCCCGGCGGAAAAGTTCAGTGAGGTAATTAACTATCACTCAGGTCCAGTGACTATAGTAAGGCACCCCCCCCCCCCCCCCCAGCCGCCATAAGAGGGCGCGTTCTACTTCGCCACAGGACCAGTCCAGGTCCAGGTCCAGGTCGCCCCTCAAGTGGTCTAGTCAGTCTTTAGCAGAGACTTCAAGGTCTAGCAAGAGACACAAGGATGATGCAGCAACGTTAAGCCACAGTAAATCTGATAAGAGTCATAAAAGGTCCCGTAAGGAGGAGACGCAGTCGCGGCACCGGCAACCGCCGGAGTCGCGGCCACCGCCCTCCGCCTCTACCTCTCTACAAGGCCTAACGTCCAATCTGGCAGTTCCGAGGTAGGGACGGAGGGAGCTGAGTCAACTCCCAGGGATGGGTCTGGTGAGGGTTACTTTGAACCAAAAGACTTAAATTTTTACAATCCCAAAATTAAACTTAGACTTGCCATTGAGCCGGCCACCTGTAGTATCTCAGAGGGTGTTGGCTGAACAATACTGTGGGTATACGGCGAGTGAGCCGCAAGACTATGAAGGTTCCCAGCCAAGTCAGGTTATCCCAGATTCCCAAACTAATATTGAACAAGGGCATAGTGTGTGGAGGCACCCTGAACCCTTGAGTGTAGAAACCAGTAATCAGTTTCAGGAGGGTAACAGAGAAAGTGCTAATGTGGATAATCTCCTGTCATCTGTCCCTGATTTAGTGTGGCCAGACAATGAACAGTTTTTGTCTGAGCGCCGGCAACAACCAGAAGTGATGGAGGTGACAGAAGAGCCAGAAGACTTAGAACTGAGTCCAGCTCAACCGGAACCCGTTGAGGAAGGGTCGGAAGTAGGGTCTGAGTCATCGAATGGGTCACATAGCAAATGTATTACTACTAATTATTTAGATTACATCTTACACAGGGTTATGAAGCAATGCAATGTACCAAAGAAATCACAGGATACTCCCACAGCTACGCCGGGAGCTCCTCCGATTGGTTCAGTTGTGATGCCGTTAGAACCGGCCAGAGCTGTTGTTCCACCCAATGTGTCACTTCCCCCCACTAACCAAACTCATGTCACTGCCTCGACGAGTGGCACTACAGTGCCTGCCGCTTTAACTACTACCAATGTGCGTGTCATCACGGATATTACTCCCCCTCCTTTAGACAAAATTCCCCACAAGAAAGGCCCTATGCCTCTCTTGTATGGGCCCAATTGCTCTTGGGTTCCTGTAACGGCACAAAATCCGGCCATGGCACAGACAACCATATTGGAGGAGGTCCCAGTTCCTAGTGAGTGGGTAATTGAGATGAATAAGAGTAAGAAGTTAAGGGCAAAAGATAAGCAGGGTCAACTTTTAGACGTAACGGTCAAAGCCATCCCAAATGTTTATTACTATGAGTTTTTCGTGTATTCCCCTACCCCAGCTTTACCTCCTTCCTCATTTGCACGACTGTATGCTGACTGGAGTAAGACTGATGACGTTAATGACATAAAGTACCATAACGCCTTACGAGCGGGCCCGTAAGGAATTTCTACTACCCGCCAAGCGGGTGGTTTTACCCTAAATGGCCTTGTTTCCATGCTCTTTTTCATGCATAAACAAGAGCCAGAGCGTAATACAATTATGTATCCCTGAAAGGGCGTTAATTCAGCTTTCCAATGACACCAGAACCATCTTCCTACAACCACGCGTTCTCTTGCAACGATCGTGCAAGACGTAGGAAAAATCCCTAAAATACGGTAATTTCTTGACATAATACCCTGTGTAGTGAGGGAGGGAGGGTGGATGTGTGTGGAGTAAACGTCAGTAGGCCCGCGGAACCCGTGGCAAACGGTCAGAGCCCGACCTACGCTCCGCCCACCGCTCGTCTCTCTCTCAGAGGCAATATTGCTCCAAAATTGCACACGGACTAAAGTCGGGCCCCGCTCTTTGGGCAGGTGTTCTCTATACGGACTTAAGTTGGGCCCCGCTAATAAGGGGTTAAAACGCTAATGCTGGAGTTGGATACAACTCCGGTCCTGGATCAGTCCAGTAATCCAGTCCTGCAGGTGGGGCAGGTAGGTATGGGACCGTGGGTGGACTGGGAGATTGAGGCACAGCAGTTCGCAGCAACAATAACGTCTAAATCCTCCCATCAGATTCCTCAAGATAACCACATTTGGTTTTCATTGCCAATTAACCCGGGAATTGCGGGGAGACTCTTAAGAGTTCCCCCGGCGGACTGCGGGAAGACTCTTAAGAGTCAGAGAAAAAAAAAATCAACTTTTGACATCGAAAAAAAAAATATTATTTATTTTTTTTATTTTTATTTATTTTTTTTTGGCCCCTGGGCCATGCAAAATCTCAGTCCTCTACCTCCCCTCCTTCCCCACTTTCCTCCTCTCCTTCAGTTATCACCTATTTTCCCTGTTATTCCCTTATTCTGAGGTATATTTTCGTGCTAACATTAGAGAGTTGCAAGCAGGGCGTTGTCATCACTGATAGCAAACGAGTGCAAGAGAGAGAGAGAGAGAGTATCGATCGACTGTGTCTCAGTGGCCTTGGGGGAAATTGGCGGGAAAGCAGCTTGCCTCACCCATACATTATACAACTCGCGGGCTATATCTCTGATTTTGACCATCCAAACGATGTTTTCACTCGTTTTATTGTTGTTTCAGGTTAATACCTTTATAATCAACCCATAATAGGCGCGTATGGATAAGTATTAATGCTATTTATGGTAAAATGAATATTTTAGTGACGGAAACACCTCAAATACATGCGCACAGGGAGAGGTGTCTAATTACCCCATGCGCACTTGTTAGGTTAATCAAGCCGGAGGGGTTCCACCTGCCATTTTTAAATTCCATTCCGCCCCTAAGTTGTCACTATGGGACTTTCAGGAGCCCTTTTCAACCCCTCCTCCGGCACAACTGGATAGAGACTTTAAGTTGAGAAATAAAGCATTCAGACTCTTTTCTCAATTAATACTCAGTCGCCAAATAGCCCAGTCCCTCACGAGAACGGTTGCTGCTATTTCTGATCATGATGTTAAGAAGGCCACGGACTTATCCCGGCAGCTTCTTTTACAAAATTCTATCCAATCTTTGGGGGACGTAAGGATAGGCTTGTTGGAGGCTGTCCGTGTACGTCAAGACCTGAGAGTCTATATGGTAAAGAAGTTGCCGGACGACATTGGCCGCCGGGTAACTCTTTCACCTGTGTTAACGTCATCTTGCCCTGATACTTGGAAGGCTGTATATAATATGGTAGACAGCATGAAGCCGAGTACTTCCTAGGCTAGGAAGGAGCACTTTAAGTTTCCAAAACCGTACTCCAAACCTAAGAGCAGTGGTAAATCACAACCCAGTGGGTCTAAGCCCTTTCAGGGCCCTATGTATCCCCCGGCACAGGGAAGTACTCAGCTCATGTCTAAACAGGGAAAACAGCCAGGAAAATGGTATAAGAACAAGTCAAAACACAGATCATGTCAGGGATCGACATCTGCCAAAACCAGTCAGCCGTCTAATCCTACCCCACCACCATAAAAAAACTAGTCACAGTACAAACTCTCTCACTCCCGGGGCCTATTGAAGGCGAGTTGGATCCGAGGGTAGTTCCACCGGACAGGCCCAGTCAAGTAACTGGGTCATTTCGGGCGTATTACCGGGCCTGGCCCCGGCGAACTTGGGCAAGGAGAGTGGTACGCAAGGGCATCACTTGGCGGTGGCTCCGACGACCTCGTTTACGTCAAACTCTAGAAGTCAATCATGTTTATTTATAGGTGGGGTCACTAGTCCAGGAAATTATCACCAAGCATATAATTGTCCTGGTCAATCCAACTTGCCCTGTTTTCACGTCCAGACTTTTTCTCGTACCAAAGAGGGACAGTATTCAGATGAGACCAGTCGTAGACCTGTCTTGTTTGAATCGACACATTCACACACATCATTCAGGATGCCCACTGTGAATTACGTCAGGCTAACACTCCCGCCGCAAGGTTGGATGTGCTCGTTAGACCTGACAGACACCTATTGGCATGTCCCGGTAAACAGAAGGTTCCAGAAATTCCTCGCCTTGAGGACCAGGCAAGAGACTTATGTCTTTCAAAGAATGCCATTCGGGTTGAACCTTGCACCGAGAATATTCGTGAAATTAGTCCGGCAGGCCCTCATGCCGATGTTAAATCAGGGAATCAAGGTGTTGTGGTACCTAGTCGACTGGCTGGTGGTGGTGGAGTCAGAGAGTCTATGCAATATCCATGTCAATCTAATTATAAACCATGTACAATCCCTAGGGTTCAAGGTCAACTTGGCAAAGTTGCATCTTGTTCCCACACGGGTAATTCTGTGGATAGGGCTGGTCTGGGACACAGCACATCTTATTCTCAGTCAGAGTGTGGACAACCGCAACAGATTTCGAAAGAAATTGTTTTTGTTTCTCCACAATCTGACTACCACGAGAAGGACTTGGGAATCCCTGGTCGGCTCTCTCAATTGGATTAAACTAACTGTAAAGTTGGGCCGATTGAAAGTAAAGAGATTAATCTTGGAAGGAAACAAACATTTCCCGCTGTTGCCGGTGGGAAAGTTGTGGCAAATTCCTCCATTAATTCACGACTTGCTGTCGGTCTGGGCGACGAGAGAAACATTGCACTCAATAATGACGTGGGCTTCTCCCCCACCTATGGTATGGGTAGACACAGATGCTTCAGGGACAAGAGTCTGGGGTTATCAGTCAAGCCTAGGCCATCAGGGTCAGGGGCTTTGGTTCAAAACCGAGAATTTTCATATCAACGAGCAAGAGCTCTTAGTCCCTTTATTTTTCCTTCAAAACCACGGCTCCTCCTTGCGGGGGAAATCAATAGCGTTTCAAATGGACAATTTGATTGCGGTATCCTGCATTCAAAAGCAAGGGTCAACGAAGTCTCGGAAGTTGCTAGAGTTGTCAGAAGAGATTTTTGTTCTGACCGAAGAGCTGAACATTCATCTCCATGCATCATACCTCCCAGGCGTAGCGAACGTCTGGGCAGACGCTCTGTCCCGGCGACAGAGCACCAAAGTAGAATGGGCAATCAAGCAAAACATCTTTGCAGATGATTGCAGAGCCATACCATCCACAAGTGGATCTTTTCACGTCCAAGGAAAACTACAGGCTTCCTTTCTACCCAACCCGCTGGGAAATTACTTCGGCGGGCTTGTCCAGACGCATTGTTGGAGGACTGGAACAGGTGGAGTTCCATCTATCTATTTCCGCCTCCAGACGCTTCACTCATGTGTCAGGTAGTTCACAAACTACGGGGTTACTGGGGCTTAGTCTCGATGATCGCGCCTCTATGGCCGGCTCAGGTGTGGTACCACCAATTGAAAATGTGGTGCGAGAACCCGGTGTCACTCCTGATCTCGTACTTCCCTTTGGAGACAATTGGCAACCTAAAGACCTCGCTGACTTTTGCCTTTTGGACATTCAGAATGCCAAATGGTTAACTCCGTATGGAGAGAGTGTCACTAATAAATTTCTAAATCAGTATACTCTTCCTACCAGGCGACAATATCAATCTCATTGGAAGTCTTTCACAACCTGGATAGTAGAAACGGCGCAAACTGACGAATCAGTAGCTTTGGTATTCGAGTATTTGGATTATTTGTTTGAACAAAAGCGCCTTTCTGTAGTTACACTGAAGAATCATTTGTCTGCCATTAGAACCCCCTTCTATGACTTAACAGGGCTATCTATACCGCAGGCGGAGGAGAAAGGGTTCATGAGGGCATGTTTCAAGCTTCGCCCACCACCCCGTCAGCTCATGCCTACCTGGTCACTTGACAAAGCTTTGTCTTTGCTTCATTCGCGCAAGTATAATCATGCGCCGGATTTTGATTCACTGTTAAAGAAGGCTGTGTTCCTTTTAGCTTTGGCCACAGGTAACAGGGTGTCTGAGCTGGCGGTGATGAGTAACGAACCTAATTGCCTCAGGTTTGGGAGACTCAATATGTGAATGTACAAATTGCTCCATCTCCCACTTTTGTTGCTAAGAACGAACATCGTGAGCATGTTTTTTCTGAGTTTACAGTCCCGGCGCTCAAACGCGGGGACACACACCATGTATTATGCCCGGTTTAGGCTTTAATAATGTTTCTGAGAGTGTCACGGCCCCCACAGCAGGGAGCCTTATGGGTCAATGGTGCAGGTAATCGCGTCACGAGAAGAAAGTTGGCTTCTTTACTCGTAGATGTAATTCGTGAAAGTAATCCCGGTGTAGTGGGTGACATCAGGAAATGGGCAGTTTCGTTACGTTTCTTGCATAATTATTCAATTGATGGCATAGCCAACACCAAGTTGTGGGCTTCCAATCATACTTTCATGACGCGATACCTCTCTGTGGCTTTGGATAAACCAAAATTTACCTGTGTGGCCTTGCGCCAGCGGGTCTAGTTGGTCTGTGTGCTAAGTTTCAGAGTAGTCTTAATAGTGAAAAGGAGGAGGGGGGGGTGGGGGGGGTGCTGGAGAGCCAAAAGACCCCTAGACCCTCCGCCGGACTATGTGATAAGTTCACGAGCTGTGATACTTGATAAGTCGAACTGGTTATATAGTTCAAAATTTTATTTTTTGTAAGATATCTGTAATAGTTGCAACTATAGGATATTAAGTATAAGTTGTACAAAATATAAATATGTGCAAATTAATTTTAAGGACAAAAGATATAATCAAATGATTTATTTGTGCCTTTAAATGTTTGGACAAGAATAAAGACATTCTTGGAAAATATTTTTTATTGAATCTCAATGTGATATTCTTTAACATTATGTACACTCGCTCCAAGAAGTGTCTGCACTCCTCCCCTGATCATCTGGTGTGTACAGCTTGATAGGGTTGGCACCTCTGCCTGCAACTATAGCCATGTGTCAGAGACGATCGTCTCTGACACATGGATATAGTTGCAGGCAGAGGTGCCAACCCTACTGAGCTGTACACATCAGATGATCAGCATAGGGGTGGAGATACTTCTTGTAACGAGTGTACCTGTATGGTTACTTATAAGCAGAATTTCTTCGAAGCAACGCACTGCTTTTCTTGCAATTTTTTCTACAATATTGTATGTAAACAATAAACTTAAGATTGTTATATGGTTCTTTTTCTCTACCTATGGTAATTTGTTAGTGGTTTAATAGACATTGTCACGAATGTCCCCCTCCAGACTTGAGATATCAGGCATATCGTCAATGATGGAGGGACCAATAATAAATTATAGGTTTGAGTCCCGGAGGGAAGAATGAAAACCTAATATTTAGTAGTGGTCCCGGGTGGTGGGCGGGTGCCCAACCCCGAAAGAGGTTGAAATAGGCGAGCTATCCCCCCGCCAAAGGCGGCTTTCTAGGGCCTTTCCTAGCTGATGCTGAGAGGATTGGGTTCTAGTCATGTGGTGATGGGCTGGTCTATCAGAGTGAGAACTGAGCAATCTCTGCCATACCCATAGCTTACTCTGACTCTTCCTTTTACTTACATATTTTCTAGATGTAACATTCAATATTGGTATGCTGCATAAAATAACAGGGAGAGTTAAGAGTTATGAAAGAAAACCTGGGTCTGAAGGTAAATATAGCGGTAACTATTTTATTATTTAGGCACTGGCTCATTAAGTTACATGTACTATTATTAGTTTATTACTGTATATAATGAAAACCTAAGTGTTAGTGTAGCCGTGGCCCGTGGAGGAATAGTACCTGAGGGAAGATTTCTCATAGGGGGTTGGGAAGGCCTCCCGGAGGGCCCCCAATCGTGCATCCCCCTTAGGTGACATTTTTTTCTGTTAATCAACTTTGGGAATTGGGGCCCCCCAAATATTGGGGGCCCCTGGCTGCAGCCCAGTCAGCTCCCCCCCCCCCTTAATCCGCCACTGTCGAGAGCTGTCACACACCAATTTGTAGCCGCCTGGCTCAACACGTGCGGTTTTTGTACGCGTTTCAAATCCCAGCTTCCGGAAGGACGGTCGCCGCCCACCAGTAAAACCTTCCCTAAGGAACGGTGCCGCAGCCAGATATATTTACTTGTGACTACTCACTTGTTAATGTGTATCAATAATAACAAAAATGAATTTGTGCAATTGCTAATGAAATTTAACATACACACGAGTAGTACTTGTAACAATAGGGAAAGAATCATATCTATTTGGTATGAACACCAAGAAGTAAATGTCTCTGGCCAAGGTGGGTGGTGCAATAACTACGGCTCAAGATATTACTGAAATATGAAGAAAAATGGATAATTATTATAATTTTCAATCATGCCTAAATTATTAATTTCCGGTAATCGACTTGATTTAGGTAGTGTTTATAGCATATGACCTTCCTCTCCAGAAACAAAGGGATCTGACTTTGGATCAGTGGCATTTCAATTTTTGACAATCATGTTCTGGGTAACATAATATCCTTATGTCTTATCGGTAGAATTTTACTAAAGGGGCACGCATTTAACAGGTACATCCACATACTTATTAGAGATTAAATTTAGGTTGCCAAGCCTCCATCAACAACCTACACCCTTTTCTGGTCTGATACTAGTAATAGAAACGATTTAATCACGTTTTTAATGTTGTTTTCGATGAGAATAAAGAAGCTCATTTGGATGTTTTTCGCCTCTTCCGATCGTCGGTTTGTTGACACGATGCTCGACGTTAGTTACGTTTGCGGTTGTGTTTTTGCCCCTTGCTGGCAATATATATGATGATGACAATAAATCTAGGCGGGCTGAGGGAGGGGAACACATATACTGTATCCTGCGGCCTAAATTTTAATTGAACCGCCAATATTGGGAAATTAGTTAGATGTGCGAGGTAGGCTACTAACCTAGAGTGCTATGTCAACAAAGAGATCGACGTTACTCCCGCGAACGCAACTTTTCCACTGAGTTATCTTTATATTTTGTCTAATATTATTAATATTAAAGTGTCCCCCATTTTTTTTTTAGTGTTTCGTACACCAGAAAAGGGTGTAGCTTGGTGTTGGATGCGTGGAAACCGAAAACAATTCTGTATTAAATCGTTGGTGGTACAGTCACGGCGGTAAATTGTGGACCAGGGGATGAACCCCTTTCTAGAAACCACGCATGTATATCTCATCCGAACACAGCCTACACTCAGTGAAAGTGGGTAGTTTGAACTGCCAGGCCCCGCCCATTACTGGGTCGCCAGTCCGTTGGCAGAAAATATAAAGTAATGGTTTAGAAGCCCACACACACACACACACTTCACTATATTCTTTTAGAAAGAGTGTTTAAGCTAAACAAAATATATGTAGTATTAAGTCCCGCAGAGAGTGTAAATTTTGAGTTGTATACTTTAGGTATGCCAAGTTATATATTCAATGCTATATACTGCAGAGACGGTTTTAGTTATGTATCAAGTATATTATGTTCAGGCACATAACAGAATTGGCATCAAGATTAAGACAAGTGTTATATGTTCAATACCCACGTCCCTTGCATAATGCCTACTGTCTTTAGGTTTTAACCTTTTCACCGCAAGTAACGTCCGTTTTAATATATTCAAGTTACCATTAAACGATATTTATACAGAATTGTACAGAATAAGCGTTTAACCCCTTACGAACGGGGATATTTGTAACTTCTACTACCTGGCAGGCGGGCATATTTACCCTAAACGAGCTTCATTCCATGCTCTTTTTCATGCATAAACAAGAGTCAGAGCGTAATACAATTATATATCCGTGAAAGGGCGATAATAGTGCTTTCGAATGACACCTGAATCCGCTTTTTACGACCACGGGTTGTCTTGCAACGATGTTGCAACACGAGGGCAAAAAATAAAAATAAAATACGGTAAATTCCTCAGAATATCCTCGTCCTCGCGAGGCGAGGGATGTGGAGGGGTGTGGTGGAGGACTCAGTTGCCCCACTCGGCTCATGTCGAGCGGTCAGAGCCTGCCTGCGGTCCTCCCAACGCGTGGACTCTCTCTCAGAGCCAATAATGTTCTCAAAATCCCACCCAAATATTGTCAGGACCCGCTGAATAGGCCATGGTTCTCTCATCCGACAATTGTCGAGACCTGCGGCTTGAGTGTTAAAAGCTGTTAATTATCTAAATAAATCCTTATAGTTACCACAAATCTTTACAAAGCTGCATAAAACCGTCTAAATATAGCTACAACTAAATAAAAAAGACGTCTCCCAGACTGAAAGGGTTAAAGTTCTTCTGTATAATTTATCATAGAGATGAGCAAAAGCGAATGTCGAAACACAATAGGCCTATGTTACCTTCTATGTAAACTACCATATATTACATGTTTCTGACCTCGTTTAGGATACGTCAGTTTTTCCCGCCACCTTTTAACCCTTGTCTATCGGGGCCCGACTTAAGGCGGTCAAGAGAACCAAGACCTAATTGGCGGGGCCCGACTTAAGTCCAGTGCGATGTTGAGCACATAATCGGCTCTGAGAGAGAGTCCGAGCGGTGGGAGGAGCGTAGGTGTGCTCTGACCGTTCGGCACGGCTCCCGTACCGCGACTGGTCCCACCTCCACACTCATCCACATCCACTGCTTCCCTAGACAGGGAAATATGTAAGGAAATTACCGTATTTTAGGGATTTTTCCTTCGTGTTGCACGATCGTTGCAAGACAACCCGTGGTCGCAGAAAAATGGTTCAGGTGTCATTGGAAAGCTCAATTAACGCCCTTTCAGGGATACATAATTGTATTACGCTCTGGTTCTTCTTTATGCATGAAAAAGAGCATGGAATGAAGCTCGTTTAGGGTAAATCTGCCCACTTGGCAGGTAGTAGAAGTTACAAACCTAGCCGCTCGTTGAGTGTTAAAATCTCTTTTCATCACCGTAACCTTGTTTCGCTTCCCCACTTACCTGTACACTTATCGTGTTCATGACATTTTTGAATATTATTAGTCATACAGAGAGAGAGAGAGGGTGAGATTTACATAGATACACATACACTGGCCACACAGATCTTAGATCCCTGCGAGGTGGCAGGACTTAATTTTTGTAGAGATAGCAACCCAAAGAGTAAGATGAAGTGGAAGGAAAGGATAGCAAAGATGAAGGGTTTTTCTCTCTATCTCCCCCCCCTCCCCCCCCCCCCCCTCTCTTCCGCTCCCTCCGGCAATTTGCCGTACATGAAAACAGAAGTGTATAACCTTGCAGAACTTAAAAATCGCATGAAGGAATGTATAGAATAGCTAGAAATGGAAAGGATATGCTATGCATACCTTCATCTCTTTTGTTTCTGTTCTCTTACATTGAAAAGAGTGTTAATTTCTGCCAGGTTCTCTTGTCGGTAGTAATTTCCTACTCCAGACCAACTTCTCTATACAGTAGTATGAGTTTAACCTTATTTTAAAATGTGTATATTGAGCCACTGTATAACTTCATTGGGGAGCTTATTCCACTCACCAATTATAGTATGGGTGAAGAAAACTTTAGTTTTCTCTAGGTTCGCTTTCCTGCCTATTAGTTAGAATTTCTGTCCTCTTGTGGAACTCTCCTTGGCTATCTTAAGTAGATTATTGTAATTTACGTTACTAAATATTTACAGAATCTTAAAACACTCTCAGCTGCCCACTTATTCTCCTTTATTTACCGAACAAAAAATCGAGCTCCCTTGATCTCATTGTTTGGTTTAGTTTTTAAAGGATGGGATATAATCTTGTTCTGCGCTGAACGGATTCGAGTTTTTGTCTTTTATTTAGTAGGGAGACCAAAAATGCACAACATACTCCAGACACGGCCTCACAATACTTGTTTATAATGGTATAATATGTCTTTACTATGACAATGAACATTTCTTCTAATTAATCCTAGTGCTCTGTTTGCTTCGTTAGCTACTTGTGGATTTTAGATTTTCGTTTATAAGCACTTCTTGGTCTTTTATCTGCGATACGCTCTCTACTTTTCTCCATACATGTGATATTCGCATTGATTGTTTTGGGAGCCTATTTGTAGTATATGACATGAGAGAGAGAGAGAGAGAGAGAGAGAGAGAGAGAGAGAGAGAGAGAGAGAGAGAGAGAGGTAATGTGCTAACACAAAACAAGATTCAAAAGACTGGGCTTCTCAAATGGGACTCAAGAGTTGAATGTCCTGATGTGCTGGTTTAGCAATATTTAAGGGTTCATATTCCTATTTTTTCTAACTATCACTGTCATTACCACTTTCTATTATAAAGGTTAAATTCCATATATCAATATCCCATGAAAAAGTGCTATGATATGTGTAAATGAGATTAATGTATTCCTTGATTTCTATAATAATGGTGTAAAATATACACATTTGTATTTCTATAATAATGGTGTAAAATATACACATTTGTATTCGTAGTTAAACTAATTAATTAAAGTAGGGCTATCAACACCTGGATTTTTAAGCCAGGATATTTCAGTGGGCAAATCAAGATTGGAGCCTCTTTTCGAGAATTCCAATACCTTGTTGTCATTTGTATTCGGTAAAATATTAATGAGTATGGAGTATTACTTATATTATTGTGTTAATTACTTCTAAATCCATGGTTGTCTCAGTAAAATTGCGAGGTGATACTAGCGTTCGTAAAACTGTCAGTATCTGCCGTCACGTGAGTTTATTGTATACATGTAAATTGACCTACGGTAGGATAATACTATATTATGTGTCGTTTTACATTAACAGTAGTTACTTAGTATATGTCTATTATTGTATTATTATCATACTCATCACCATCAACATTAACAGTAGTTACTTAGTATATGTCTATTATTGTATTATTATCATACTCATCACCATCAACATTAACAGTAGTTACTTAGTATATGTCTATTATTGTATTATTATCATACTCATCACCATCAACATTAACAGTAGTTACTTAGTATATGTCTATTATTGTATTATTATCATACTCATCACCATCAACATTAACAGTAGTTACTTAGTATATGTCTATTATTGTATTATTATCATACTCATCACCATCAACATTAACAGTAGTTACTTAGTATATGTCTATTATTGTATTATTATCATACTCATCACCATCAACATTAACAGTAGTTACTTAGTATATGTCTATTATTGTATTATTATCATACTCATCACCATCAACATTAACAATAGTTACTTAGTATATGTCTATTATTGTATTATTATCATACTCATCACCATCAACATTAACAGTAGTTACTTAGTATATGTCTATTATTGTATTATTATCATACTCATCACCATCAACATTAACAGTAGTTACTTAGTATATGTCTATTATTGTATTATTATCATACTCATCACCATCAACATTAACAGTAGTTACTTAGTATATGTCTATTATTGTATTATTATCATACTCATCACCATCAACATTAATAGTAGTTACTTAGTATATGTCTATTATTGTATTATTATCATACTCATCACCATCAACATTAACAGTAGTTACTTAGTATATGTCTATTATTGTATTATTATCATACTCATCACCATCAACAGCTTTAGTTAGTCCAAAACGTTTCTAATCTTGCTGGTCAGATGTGTTCCTGTTCCACCCTACTTTAGAAAAGTTTCCGATCTCATCCCTCCATCTGGTCGTTAGGATAAACTTTGTCATCAGCGAATCTGAGGTTACTTTGATGTTTCCCATTAACAAACACGCGTGAACAGATTTGATATTGTATTATGTTGTCTACCTAAGTACTGGAGTTTCAATGCACGTTATAGTCTGATCATTTGTATTGCAAACAGTAACAGTTCAACTGTAAGGAACCACAAACAAAAATATAATATAAAATAAATAAATATATATATATATTTAAATCGGAATACAATAATCACTATTACCGCTTTCTATTGTGTTGCTGTTACATGTGCCTATACATACGCAGCTGTGTATGGGAGGAGTTTATTAACTATCAATGCACTTGTTTCACTGGCGTAGTGCCCGCTGAACCGGCAAAGATAGAAATTGTTCGAACCTGCTGACAATGTGTGGCTAGGACTTTGGCACACCCCTGGTCTACGACTTACCGTCCTGAGTGTACCTGTCAAAAAAATCGTACCGTCTTATCTCACTAAACCAAATTGCAGCTTTGTCAAGCTTACTTATTATTACAGTTGAGTAATAATAATAATAATAATAATAATTCTTTATTCCAGACACATAAGATAGATACAGTATAAATACAGTACGACCTAATGGTCCATATCACATACACTTCTCGTCAGAGCACAGATAATAATTATACACAAAGATATATTAATAAAGACACAATAAAATAAAAAATACAGTAGGCCTATTTACAGAATAGAGCACATATCACATTTTGTCACAATATAACACAGATAGGCTAACTAAGGCTATTGCTCAATGTTGGTTAACACCTATTGCACAGATCATTGCTCATAGTTCAATTAGACCTATATATTACATTACAGTACATACTATGTGTGCAGCAGCTTCTGCCAGTGAGATATAATACGGGATTCATAGATATGATCACTAGACCAAAGAGCTACAATCAGCGTGTTACTGGAGGATTGCAGTCGCTGCGAAAAGCTGTACACCAGTCTCCTGATGACAGCCCGACAGCACTGCACATCCAACAGTGTGCACACCATACTAGTGCTTTCATATTTAGAGAGACCAATGAACATCTTGAGTATATTATGATAGGATGTACACAGACCATTTATGGTGGCTCTCTTATACTTCCACCACAAATGGGCCGTGTACATAGAAGAACAATATGTCCGGAACAAAGTGACTTTAGTTTCCCAATTACACATGTGGAATTTTCTCAAGATGGTGTTACCACGTAAATATAGCTGTCTGCGCTGACGGCCGATATCTGCATCATCTGAGCAATCGCTTGAGATAATGTGTCCCAGGTATTTTATTTTGTTTACTTCTTGAATAATTTGATTATTGAGTGAGAAATTTGGCAGTTTACTTTTATACAGTAATTTTGATCTAAATATAAGAACAGCACTTTTCAGTGGGTTGAATTTAACACAATGTTTACTACCAAAAGATTCACATATATCAAGAAGTTTGCTCAGACCCGCAGAAGACGGTGCAATAATGACCAGATCATCAGCATACATGAGATGGTTGATGATTTTATTCCCACCATAACATCCAATCTGCTCTTTATTCAATTTATCACTTAATTCATCCATATATACATTGAATAAGTAAGGTGAGAGAATACTACCCTGTCTCACTCCATTGGTTACTGTAAAGGAATCCGAAATAATGTTACCCCATCTTACATTAAATGTTTGATTGGCGTACCAGTACTTCAAGATTCTCAGTATATAGGATGGCACTCCCCTTGTTGCTAATTTATCAAACAGGATATTGTGGCAGACTCTGTCAAATGCCTTACTAGCATCAAGAAAGCATGCAAAAATAGAGGTGTTCATTTTGATGTACCCATCCACTAGCTCCTTCAGAGTGTAGATGCACTGGTCCGTACCATGATTCTTTTTAAAACCAAATTGATTACTATTAGTTGAGATATACACTGAGATTCTGTCTAAAATGATTAACTCTAGTATCTTACTTACAATACTGGCAAGGGCAATAGGTCTATAGTTGTCTTTTGATGTAATTTTGCCAGCCTTGTCTTTAATTACTGGTATCAAGGTAACGGACATCATAGATTCTGGTAGGAAACCATGGATTAGAAAGCTGGTAAAGCAACTGCTGAGTTTCTCCAAGAGGAGAGTGGAGGAGTACTTCAAATGTTCAGCATTTATACCATCAAAACCACAGGATTTGTTAGCATCTAGCCTACTTATTGCAGCCTTGATTTTTTCACTTGTAACTTTAATTGTGTCATATTTTTCTTCTTTGTTACACTCTGTTGTAGCAGCAATGGTATTTCCTTGGTGCCCAACAGAGTTAAACAAAGTTTGGTAATGTGTTTTCCAAAGATTGGCTATGTTATTAGTACCAGAGATCCCATCTACACTAACGGGTAGAGGTGTGCAGCTATTATGCATTTTTTTAATATCCTTCCAGAAGGCCAATGTGTCTTTGCTAGCAAAGTTTTTGGCCAATGCTTCTCTTCTTAATACATTTTCATTGTTTTTTATATATCTGATTGCATACTTGCATCTAGCCTTTAGTCTGGTGAACATGTCAAAAATGGGTCCCTGTCTCGGTTTGTTATGATCCAGCCATACACTACGAGCATCTCGGGATGCCTGGTATAGTTCTGAAACATGGTCATTCCACCCAGGTTTGTTAAAAGAGTAATTTTTGTTATGCTTGTGAAATACTATGTCACTAGCCTTAGTAAGACAAGATATAATATTATTGTACAGCTTGCTGACTTCTTCTCGATGACTAGCATTAACACAATTGGGGTCTTCACAGGTAATGGCATCCTCACTGCCAGGATCAAGCTCAGAAAGGAGAGTGTGTGTTAAAGTGCAAAATTGCTCACACTCCTCCTCGTCAAGCCCGCCCCATGGCAGTTTTGGATTTACACTATTGTTTGACTGGGTTAATTCTGGCGCTCTTTCCAAACTAGCTGTTAAGGTCAATGGGATATGATCTTCATCTGTATATGTATACTGAATTTCCATATTTGTTATCATATCATGGAAATCAGCACTAGCTACGGTATGATCTAGCCAAGACGTTGAGCCCCATGCTGCACTGACACATGTGTAACTACTATGAGGGAGCATGAGCTGAGAAGAGATAATTAGATCATGCTCACCACAGAAGTTAGTCATATGACTAGCAAACAGAGAGTTACTCATGTCCTTCAGATTAGCATTCCAGTCCCCTATTACAGAGTAGCAGGTGGTATTTAGTTCTTGTAAAAGAGCACTTAGCTCTCCAAGGCATTCCAGGTATTGTTCTTCATTTTCATTACATTGGTAGGGCAAGTACACACTAAGAATAACTACTTTCCGTTGGATATCTTCTATTTCTATACCTGTACACCATGGTAAATTTGTTACAAGTGGTTTAACCCGGCTGTCTAAAGAGTCCCTCCACAAAATAGCTACTCCTCCCGGTGGGTGACCTGCTACTAGACCATCCATAGCATCAGTTGTCGAGACCCCAAACCCATGAAAATTATCACAGATAGTACTGAGGTTACCCAAATCCTGTTTAAAATACCAAGTCTCCTGCAGGCACACAATATCACTGGTATTAAATACGTCTACTACATCAGGGCGTAGGAGAAGCCCTCTGTTGGTTTTAGGGAGCCCCCTACAGTTATAAGTAGCAATACGCAAATTGTTGGGAGATGAAGTAGACTTTATATCCATGATTAAGAGTTGTTGGGAGGGTGGGTTACCGTAGTTATAGAGTCCTCATTTGTTGATACCGGTACCTGTGCCCTACGTTCTCTCCACCAGTACACCGATGCTTCCTCTGGCCAAAGTTCTTCATCCATAAACACCTCGGGATTTGGACACTCGCAGTTTATTCTGAATGAAATATGTGTGCCTATCAGACCAGGGAATAATTGGTTCAACATCCATACTAAGACTGAGTTTATTGGAGAGATATTCTTTCAAGTCGGATGCCGTCACTCCTGGCTTAAAACCTGTCGCGAATACTTTGGCTATGCGTGATCTTTTCACTTTTTTAACTGTACTTATCCCCGTACTTTTATTTTTACCCTTAATCCCCTGATGCATAAAGTTCCTAGGTTGAATTTGCACAGCCATAGAATTCCTAACATTGTTTGTGGTACCAGTACCGGTACCTCCATTCAGCCTCTGTTCCCCCTCAGGTATACAACGTGAGTTACAAAAATCATCAAACATGTTAAAGCCAACGTTCACTCTTGGCTACCGTGAGAACAAAGATTCATTTAGTATATTCACCTCACATTAAATGCTTCAAAACAACTTCTCTCGATCGCTCAACCAGGGATAGTGGTTCTGCGAGAGGGTACAAGTACCCGAGTTGCCCTCTGACCCGTGACTAGTGTGGACGTCCCCAGTGACCGCTAGTGTACCGGTTTACCCTTAGTGAGGTCCTAGTGAACTTTCATAGTGATGGCTGTTGTTGATGAGTCTACTGTCTCCTCCCATACTCTCCAGCTTTGTCTTGCTTTGCAAGAAAGACTGGAGAGTGTGGAGCAGGAGATTCAGTGTCTCAAAGATGAAAATTTGGCCTTGAGACTAGCTATGGCGGAGAAGAAGTGTGAGGCTACCGGAAGTGTTCCCAGGGATCGTGAAGCCCCTTGGAAAGTGGTGTCAACTAGTGCAACGGCCTGCAAGCTGAAAAGGCAGCCAGTCAAGACCCACAACAACTTCAGCACCTTGGCTGATGAGAGTGATGGCGATGAAGTGGCGATCATCGAGGCAGTGAGAGGGGAGGGGGGGAGTCTGCTGCTGTTGCTGCAACAACTGCTGCTACACGCCGACAAAAGGAAAAAGCTAAGTCTGTTTTCATTGTCGGTGATTCATTGGTTAGATACCTTGGCAGGGCAACAAACACTCAGGTTGGTAAAGTTGTCTGCGTGCCTGGTGCCGGAGTCGGGAGGGTGGCTGAGAAGATAGATGCTGTCATGGAAGTGAGTGGGGAGGACCCCATCATCTTCCTCAACGCAGGGAGCAACGACATATGGAGATGCAGGACTGAGGAGTTGCTCTCCAAGTATCAGGAAATGTTGGAGAGGATCAAGGAAAAAGGTGGAGTTCCTGTGGTAAACAGTATCCTGCCTAGAAGAGGGGTAAGGAAGGAATGGTCCTCCAGGGCTATTGGTGTAAATAGCCGGCTGGAGAAGTATTGTAAGGCAAATACTATTCCATTCCTGGATAACTGGTCCCTCTTTTATGGTAAGGATGAACTGTATGCCCAGGATGGAGTACATCTCTCTCGACTAGGAGTTTCGACCTTGGCCAGCTCACTCGACAAGATTGTTGCGGGGTTTCGTTAAAAAAACCTGGGTGTGTAAGTAAAATACTGTCTCCATATGGAGCAGGTACTTCATGTGACAAACCAGTGAGTAAAATAGAAATAATCAGTCAAGATAGTGCGGATATAGTGATGTGTAATAGTAGTATCGATAACACTACACATGTAACTGATAGTAAAGATGAGAATACTGATAGAGTAGAATTTCCGTCTAGAGCTAGTAGTTCAACAGGAAATAATAAGTTAGCTAAACACAATAGAAAATTAGTTGCAAATAAAAGTAATAGGTTGAGGGTATATTATACAAATTGTAGGAGTTTATGTAACAAAATGAACGAACTTAGAGCACTCGTTAGCACAGAAAATATAGACATAATAGCGCTAACTGAAACGTGGATTAATACAGAATCTAGGCATTTTTTAGCAGAATTTGATATTCCAGGATATAGTTTGTTTAAATATGACCGAACAATTAGGAGGGGCGGGGGTATAGCAGTGTTTGTCAGGAGTACATTAAAAAGCTGTATTAAATCAGGTATTAGACTAAATAATGATAATGAAAGTGTTTGGGTAGAGGTTAACGAAGGTAGTGAGACCATAGTTATTGGAGTTATATATAGACCGCCTAATATGAGTAGAAATGGCGGAAAATCGTTATGGGAGGAAATTAAAATAGCATCAAGGTTTAGCAATGTGTGCATTATGGGGGATTTTAATTTTCCGAACATTGATTGGCAGCACCAAATAGGCGACTCCGATTCAGTAGAGTTTATTGAGGTAGTACAAGATAGTTTTTTATTTCAATTCATAGATACGCCGACTAGAGGTATTAATATTCTTGATTTAGTTTTCAGTAACAATGAACATATGATAAATAATGTAGAGATTGGTGACCACCTAGGAAATAGCGATCATAAATCTATTTATTTTAATATACAATGGACAGGGAATGCTAAAGAGAATACGACACTTATCCCAGATTTCAGAAAAGCCGATTATGGTGGGCTAAGAAGAGACTTAAGGGTGGACCCTATTGTTAAGCAATTAAGTCAGGATATGCCAGAGTTAAACTTGCCACCTACATATAACCAGTTTATTGCTTCACTCCACAATGCTCAAAATAAATATATCCCTAAAAGAAGATTTAGATCGACGCAGAACCAACCAAAATGGATGACTAATAAGCTAATAGATCTTATAGGAAAAAAGAAAGGAATATATCGAAAAATAAAGAAAGGTGAAAATCATTTACATATATACTATCAGACTCTATCAAGACAGGTCAAAAAGGAAATCAGGAAAGCAAAAATAAATTATGAAATAAGGATAGCCAGCGACTCAAAAAATAACCCTAAAGCTTTTTACCAACTATATAAATCTAAAGTTAGAGATGTAATAGGCCCCCTAAAAACTTCAATAGGAGAAATAACAGAAAATGATTTAGAAATGTGCAGTACATTAAATAGTCAGTTTCTTTCCGTTTTCACTAATGAAAATTTGGCACAGATTCCAGAAGTCAATATGGTATATAGTGATAGTATAGAAAATATGTTAAGTACAGTTAGTATAAGTAGAAATTATGTGCTTAAGGAAATTGACAGACTGAAACCTCAAAAATCGCCTGGTCCTGACGAGGTATATGCTAGAGTATTAAAAGAATGCAGAGATGAGTTAAGTAGTCCATTAGCATTTATATTTAACAAGTCATTAGAAACAGGTTTAGTTCCAGAAGCTTGGAAGCTTGCAAATGTAGTTCCGATCTTCAAAAAAGGTGATAAATCGATAGCATCCAATTACCGTCCCATTAGTCTCACATCAATCATAGGAAAGTTGCTAGAGTCCATTATTGCTAGGAAAATTAGAAGCCACTTAGTAAAATTTAACTTAATAAATTCTTCTCAGCATGGATTCACTCAGGGACGTTCTTGCCTTACTAATTTGCTTAGCTTTTTCTCAGAGGTATATGAAGCAGTGGATAGTGACAAGTCATATGATATTATATATTTAGATTTCAGTAAAGCTTTCGACAGAGTCCCTCATGAGAGATTGATGAGAAAGGTTGAGGCACATGGAATAGGAGGGTCGTTGTTGGGATGGATTAGGTCATGGCTAATTGGTAGGAAACAGAGAGTCAGCATAAATGGTACCAAGTCAGAGTGGGGAGCAGTCAAAAGTGGTGTCCCCCAGGGATCGGTATTAGGTCCCCTGTTGTTTCTTATATACATAAATGACCTAGATTTAGGTATAACTAGTAGGATAAGTAAATTCGCAGACGATACTAAAATGGGGAGATCAATTGATTCAGATAGCGATATAGAGTGCCTCCAAAGGGATCTAGATACCTTACATGAATGGTCAGTAAATTGGCAGATGAAGTTTAACATTGACAAATGCAAGGTATTAAAGATAGGGAAGATGCAAACAAATGTTAAATATAAACTAGCTAATTTAGAATTAGAAAATTCAGACTGCGAGAAAGATCTAGGTGTGTTTGTTAGCAATGATTTGAAGCCTAGAAAACAGTGTATAAGCGTTCGTAATAAGGCAAACAGGATTCTCGGGTTCATCTCTAGGAGTGTGAGTAACAGAACTGCTGATGTTATCTTAAAACTTTACTTGTCATTAGTGAGACCCCATATGGATTATGCTGTCCAATTTTGGTGTCCTTATTACAGAATGGACATAGATTCATTGGAGAGAATTCAGCGTAGAATGACAAAAATTATCCATAATATTAGACATTTTCCGTATGAAGAAAGGTTGAAGAAATTAGGTTTACATTCGTTAGAGAGACGCAGAGTTAGAGGGGATATGATAGAGGTGTTCAAGTGGGTTAGTGGAATTAACAAAGGGGACATGACAAATGTACTAAAGCTCAGTGATAGCGAAAGAACTCGTACCAATGGTTTCAAATTAGATAAATTTCGTTTCAGAAAAGATATAGGCAAATATTGGTTTGGTAACAGAGTTGTAGATGGGTGGAATAGGCTACCAAGTGATATAGTGGGATCAAGAACGATAGGGAGCTTTAAGAAAAAATTGGATAAGCATATGGACGAGAAGGGTTGGGTGTGAAGGGGGATCAGCCGGGTTGGGCCAATCAGCGCTCTGCAGACCCCCGTAATCCTGCATTAATCTCTAACCGGTTGGTAAGATGATCCTCAGGGTATTAGAGTGTTGAGCCTATAATTGGGCTTTGTAATTGGGGTTGTGTGGGACAGGGATCTGCCTTGCTTAGGCCAATCGGCTTTCTGCAGACTCCCATTTTCTTATGTTCTTATGTTCTTAAGTAGTGTTTGGATTGTCGGCTACAATATCGTAGGAATGGCTTTGGCTGTGTATATTTGTATACTTCATTAATTATTTTCTAATTATCTATGCATTTTCAGGCAATAACTCATATGACATTATGCTCGATATTTTATGGA
The DNA here is from genome assembly GCA_032716605.1 of Paralithodes platypus. Classification (NCBI taxonomy): domain Eukaryota; kingdom Metazoa; phylum Arthropoda; class Malacostraca; order Decapoda; family Lithodidae; genus Paralithodes; species Paralithodes platypus. The sequence continues at coordinate 2,613,252 of CM064537.1, read as the reverse complement.
ATTTACCGTAGAATTTTGTCGGTAGAGTTTTAAATCTCTATATCTGTATATATATATATATATATATATATATATATATATATATATATATATATATATTGCCTGACGCCGTGATCCCCGAAGGGGTGGCCATGAACGAACCACCCCAATGCACCTCTGTCCCCAGTCAGTCGACGCCCCTCCCCCCAACCAGCACCGCCTTCGTTCATATACTTCCTCACTCCATCCTTCCATCTCTCTTTCGGTCTACCTCTCCCTCTCTGTCCTCCACCTCGCTCTCGTACACCCTCTTAGTCATTCTCTCGCTTTCCATACGTTCTATATGGCCGAACCATCTTAAGTTATTCCTTTTCACACTTTCCAGCATATCTACCTCCACACCACACCTCTTTCTTACTTCCTCATTAGTCTGTCTATCCCTCCATGTAACTCTGCACGCACTTCTTAAGTAATTCATTTCCACTGCTCTCACTCTTGGTCTGAAGTCTCTCAACCAACGTCCATGCTTCGCTTCCGTAAGTCAGTGTTGGGATTACCACACTATCATGCAAGGACTTCTTCACTTCCATACTGACCACCCTATTTCTTGTTACTGCTTTCAGCGTTCCTACAACCCTCTTCCCCTGTTGTACCCTCTCCCGCAATTCTTCATCCATAGTCCCATCTTTACTCAACACACTGCCCAGATACTTAAAAAAGTTGACGATCTCCATAGCCTGACCGTTCAGCTTCACCTCACACTCTGTGACTTCACCCCTTTCGAAGACCATAACCTTGCTCTTCCCCGCATTTACCTTCAAATTCCGTTTTTTCGCACACTGTTCCAAACTCATTTACCAGACCCTGCAACTCCCATTCATTATCACTCATCAGAACTGTATCATCCGCAAACAGCAGTATAGGTAGCTTCCACTCAATTCCCTCCCTTTTCAGCGATACACCAACATCCACTGCTCTTGATAGTATTTCTTTCATGACTCCATCCATATATACAGTAAACAACCACAGGGACATCACACACCCCTGTTTCAAACCAACATTCAGGTCAAAGAACTCGCTCTGCTCACTCTCCACACGTACTGCCACCTTTGCACCCTCATACATGCTCTTCAATGCTTTCAGCAACTTGCCATCTACTCCGTATATTCTAAATACTTTCCACAAACCTTCTCTATCCACTCTGTCATAGGCCTTCTTCAAGTCCATAAAGGCAACATACACTTTTTGCTTCTTCTCCAGATATTTCTCCACAACACAATTCACGGTAAAAATCTGATCTACACATCCTCTTCCCTTCCTAAAAACCTCCCTGCTCGTCGCCTATCCATTTCTCCGTTCTCACTCTCACTCTCTCAATCACTACCCTACTGTATACCTTCCTTACTACGCTTAGAAGACATATTCCTCGGTGGTTACCACACACTCCTCTTTCCCCTTTGCCCTTATATAGGGGGACTATTATACCAGTCTTCCAGTCATCGGGTGCACTCCCCTTCTTCCATGCTAGTTTGCACATTTTCCATACCCATTCGATCACTATCTCACCACCATACCTCAACATTTCCCCACACACTCCATCTGTTCCTGGTGCTTTCCCCAACTTCAATCTTGTCATGGCTTCCCACACTTCTGACCTCCTGATCCCCACCTCCTCCTCCACTACTTCTCTTCTTCTCCCTCCCATATATATATATATATACTGTATATATATATATATATATATATAATGTACTGTACATATGTTTTTATTCACACAAATCATTATGTATGTATACAAAAATGCTCCCACCCGCCGTCCATGATCAGAACTTAAGTATTGAACTTGACATTGAAGTTTTGATACCACTATCCATGAAGATTATAAAACCTCAGATACAATAATTATTTCAAAAATCTGTAACTAATATGTCAACCCCTATTACTTAATGTATATCATATTTTAAGAAACTTGATCTGTATGTTATTATATATAATTATGCTGTCCATCCTTACGAATATTTTCAAAAAAAATTATATCTCACGCTCATTTTTCAGCCCGACAAACCCCCACCATCATTCCCAGGGCGACCCAGATTGATAACCCTTGGTGTCATTTGTCTGAGGCTCCCTCCCTTGATGCTCTTCAAACCCGGGGACCCAGGTACAGCGGGTAAGCTCACAAAACAAAAAAACAAATTGTGTGTAATTTAGGACTCATTCAATATAATCCTCTATTATCATGCTATCATTTACAAACAGGTACACTCTAAGGCATCAATCTTGCCCCAATGTGAACCCTCGAACAGTAAAACGAACCTTAGAAATATAATTTACATATTGAGTAAAAAAGTAATGAGAAGATGCGATTCAATTCCGGATAGCTTCGAAAACTGAAGGCCACGATTAATGGCCTAGAGTGTACATTGTTCTAGCAATGGGCACTGCAACTGGTGTAGTCTTGTTATTATTATTGTTACCGGTATCTCATTTATTTTTTAGTGGCCCCTCCATCATTGACGATATGCCTTAAACAGTAATGGCACTTTTTGAGCCCCAGAGTCAGCTCTTCAAATCACCCGCCCCGGAGTGTAAGAGCCCAAACATCGTAAGCATACGCTCATAATCACTTACGGAATCGTCCTTATGATGCGGATAATCACTACAAAAAAAACAAAATTAAAAATAATAAAAAGAAAAATATTAGAACTACTTATCTGCTATACTTCCCCTCGAGTGGATGTTGATAGCGTGGGTTCGCCCGAGGACGCTGAAGCGCCATTCTTCATTCTCACTCCGGGGCTCGTTGCCGACTTACGTGTGGTCCCGACCTCTCTGCATTCTTTGTTCTACGGTCTGAGATAGTTTTAGAATAGGTTTAGATTAGACAGGTCGGGCGTTCCGATTGGCACGACCCCCAGGAGTGTGTTATTTAAGGGTGCTTAGGTGTTGGCGTCCCCTCGGGTCCACTATGAACGAGGCCACCATTAATTTATATTGTTATTGTTGCTCTATTTTAGCCTAGCTAGTATTGTTAGAGGCTTTTTATTACCAGGGCAACGCTTTTCGGCTACCTTTTTGGTGGGTTAAGCGTTTTTTTCATCATCGGCAGTACCTATAGTTTAAGGGTGGCTTCACTTAGTGGAGAGCCTTCTGTAGGTTACTGCGTCGTCTTTTTTCCCTACGTGCCTGTCGTCGAGATGGTGGTGGATGTTGGTTTACCTTCCTGGAGGTAAGAGTGTCGCCGAGTCTTCGTCCTTCTTGCCCTAGGCCGTGTGGCCAGCCTCTTTGTAAGGGTTATTTTATGGCTAGGATGTTATGTTATTATTATTATAATAATGTTAGTCATAAAATGTGACCTTCTTCTCCTTGACGAAAATTGTCGCTGGAGTTGAAGGTGTCAGGAGACGTCCTGGCAAATTTATATGTATATGTGTGTTTTGCTAACCCGTTGCAGACGAGTTGGAAAAGACAAAGGTTAGGATCTGTTTTTCCGGCGGAAGGTCAGTCTAGAATTGCCCCGTCAGACGCCCCACTAGTGGCAGTTTAGTGTAGCTCAAATCCAAGTAACCTGTTCGTGGTCTTGACCTAGAACGAACTCCCGGCGGAAGGGGAAGGCTTCCAAGGGGATTCTGACGCAGCCGGAATGACTCGCTTATACTTTTATATTATTCCTCCTACGGCGCGGAAGATTTCTAATCCGTCATCACGGCGGAAGGGTCATTGATAACATAGGACCGTTCCGGCGGAATGGTCACTTAGGTATAAGCCGGTGATAGGCTTTATCATAGATAAGTAGTCATAACTCCTTCAATGGAAAAAAACAGAGTTATATTTTTTCCAGAGGGGTACACAGGAAATTTAGATTAGTGGTGATCGCTATATCTATTTTTCTTGCGTATTCGAGGTAACGGTATGTTTAAATGTCTCAGGTTATCCTTATGAGCATTGATTCTTAGAAATGTCTTTTCCAGATCCCACACGTTCTCCTCGGCAAGGACCTCCGGACTGGGGGGGCCGGCAGGGGGTTTAATTTCATCATGGAATTTGTAACTTTTTGTGCTACACCGCTCTGTAATAACCTTCCAGTACGTGGACATAAGCTATGTGTTCGATGTGTTACTTGTCTCGATCGTTCCCGTGGTCAATGGTTAACGAAAAAATGTAGCGTGTGCACTAAGCTCCATAATGGTTTACTAACTCACAAGGAGCCGGCATGTCAAATGGTACTTTCTAAGATTAAAAATATTTTCAATAACTATACGAAAGATGTGGCTCATTAGGCGCTGCAATGTGATGACCAAGCTCTGTGGGAACTCCTCATTATCAAATCTCCAAGTGCAAAATCTTTGAAAACTACTCGTTCTGGGACACACAAAAAGAAAGCAACTCAAGTGATTTCCAAAGAAACAATTTGTACTGAAGAATCCACGGATGAAGACATAGCTAAAAGAATTATCCCCCCCCCCCCCCCCCCGCCGGCAGTTGAAATGGCCGACGCCGAATTCGTCATATCAGCAAGAGGAGAGGACCCAATTTAGATCACGGTCCCCCTTAAGTCATGACACCAGAAAAAGCAACTTCTGGTGATGGGAAAGGGGTTCAACATCCCTTACGGCGACGTCGAGTGCACGGCCTAGGCCATCGCTTGCGCCGGCACCTGCTCGCCCTCGACCTGTCTTGACCGGGCCTAAGGTTCAATCTGGCCGGTCTGAGACTGTCACTAGGGTAGCGGAGACGCCGCCAAGGGACAGTTTATGTGACTTTAGCCAACCAATCGGACAAGTTTCGCCGTCGATAATGCACAGTTCATATGTAATTCCCAGAAACTATGCGCCTCAGGGTCCCAGTGCGCCTCAATCTCGTGTATCATCGCAGGTGTTGGCAGAACAATACCGAGGCTACCCTAATATCACTAGTGAGACCCAGAATAGGCCTCAGAGCCGAGTGTCCGCTCTCTTAGTAGAACCAGATAGAGACTATGTGCAACAATCTAGTGAGGCTCACGTGCCATCTTCTATCCCCAATTTAGAATGGGAAGAGTTTGCGCGTGATGTACTGGAACCCGCCGTCCAGACTGAGGAGGTTCGACTCTCCTCAGCCCTGTCGCTGAAGGCGAGGTCAATAGAGTCAACGGAGTGCCAATCCATTCCTGATGATGTTTCAGAACATTTGGAATCCGGACAGAAAATAGCTTCATCAGGTTATTCTGACATTGAATCTACTGTTTCCATGGAAAATACTAGAGATTATGTAACTCGAGGGGATTTACAAAACTTTTTTGATAAGATGATGAGAAAATTTAATGAGAGTCGATCGGTGTCAGAGTCTCCCACGCCATCTCCGGTTGCTAGACCTTTGGGTTCCCTACAGGTGTCAACTAAACAATCTCATGCTCCATCCCCGGTTACTACTAGTTTGCCTCCCTTGACGTCGACTTTGACGACCTCTAATGTACACGTCGTCACTGACGTAATTCCTCCACCCTTAGAGAAAACCCCTCTCAGAAAAGGCCCTATGCCATTGTTATATGGCCCGGTTAGGTCTTGGGTAGACATTGTAGCCTTGAACCCTGAGGTTGCGCAGCCGACGATCTCTGGGGAAACTCCGGTACCTGATCACTGGTGCATTCGGGGTGAGTGAGGGAAAGAAATTGAGAGCTAAAAATATGTCTGGAGAAATTTTAGATGTAACCATTAAGGCTATTCCAAATGTATATGCCCCTGATTACTTGATCTATGGATCTTCCCCTGCTTTGCCACCAGCCTTCTCTGCAAGATTGTTTTCGGACAGGTCAAAACTAGACGGCTTTAATGATATGATGTTAAGTCTCTTCTTAGTCTAACACCTGAGTTAGATGCCCAGCCTACTATAGATCAGTCCGGTAACTGCAGATTGGGGAGGTAGGCACGGGGCCGTGGCTCGAGTGGGAGGCGGAGGCTCAAAATTTTGCTTGTACCATTACTAGTAAGTCAACCCACCAAATACCCCAAGAGCAACACAGCTGGTTTTTCCTGCCTGTAGCTATTGCAGGGGGCATTCCTGAGTCTGTACTTGAATTCCTTAGTGCTCCAAAATGGTCCCTATGAGAAATTCATGAACTGTTTTCTAGTCCAACACCTGCTCAGCTAGACAAAGACTTTAAGTTACGGCAGAAAGCTTGGAGGCTACTGTCTCAGTTCCTCCTCAGTCACCAGATTGCAGAGTCGTTAGTTCGGACGACTGAGGCGGTAACTGATGCACAAGCTACTAAAGCCCTATCTCTTACCCAGCGACTTATTCTCCAAAATTCAGTCCAAACACTTGGCGACATTCAGGTTGCCTTCTTGGAGGCGGTCCGAGCTAGGCAAGACTTGCGTGTTTATCTGGTTAAAAAGTTGCCGGAGGATATTGGGCGTAGGGTAGTTCTTTCCCCAGTGTTATCCCCAAACCTTGTGTGTAAGGAAACATGGAGAACTGTATTTAGCCTCTTGAACTCTTCACGATCGACTGCCTCTGTGCCGCGGAAATGTATTCAGAAGAGTCACCCAAGTGGGACTAAGTTTTTTCCGTCCTTTAAGACCCCTTCCGCACCGGGAAGTAGTAGCTCTACCAAAGGTAAGCCACAAGGCAAAGGGAAGTGGTACTGTTACGATCCAGGTTCTCAAAGACACAGGGCTCTTCAACATTGGACTAGATAATGGCAAAAAGCAACAACGGTAACACTAGATCCAACCCCTGCCTTAAACACTGGAAAACAAAACACCATTACCGCCCTGAGTCGTGCCTGGACAACGAGGTATCCTATGACTCGGTAACTGGTGCACACACACTAGGCTGACGCTCAATGAAACAGCCTATTCTCAAACAGTAAAAGATTACTCGATTATGTTACACAAAAAAGATAGTTAACGTGATTAATTAACGTTACGGTAGATACTCAAATAACTGGCACTCCTGTATTAAAGAAAGTGCAATGCTAGTCCTGCAACATCAACTGGAAACTTCTGAAATAAGTCTGATGCTGGGAAGATGTTCGTAAAGAATCTTGAACAATTATAATGCAGAATACGGGTCACAATAAATGCTAGGACATATAGTAATAATAGGCAGGCGAATAATAAAGACTGCGCAAAGGTAGTAATGCTCGACAACTAAAGAAATGCTTCGTGACACAACATAACAGCCTACTCGGGTTGTGCAACTCAACAACAACCTCGGCTCAAAAGTGCAGTGAATAATAATGTTGCATACATATAATAATGGGGCTTATCTCTAACCAGTGTCTGCTCAGTTAATAAAGTCTAGCTGGGGTATCAAGGCAGGGCAACAATGGGCGAGCATGCGGCTCGTAGCCTAACGTTGTCCGAGGGTGGTATAATGAAGATTACGTTATATGACGGGGATGCTCTCTTGATAAATCTAGGTCTCTAGTACCTAGCTCTATCCTGGCGATCCCTCAGAAGTCAACACAAAGAGGCAGCACTATGTTGTGAGGGATAGGCTATGGCCCTCTCACACCACAGCGCTGTGCTCGCAAAGTAAACCAACCCGAAGACAACTTAGGCTCCCACAGTACCAGTCGATGTCGTGCAGAGCTTAGCTAACACTGCACACATCGGAGACAACGACACAGTAACCTTACCCCTAGTCTAGCTTTAGATAACCAAGAAGAATCACTCAACACCCTGCAAGGGAGACATATACCGGTCTACAACCTTCCCGAGAGAGGACACATACGGAAAAGTCCGTCTCTCTAACCCTCAATAAAGCATAATACCTCCTTAACCTAATACATGGAAATATCTGAGAGCTTCGCGTACAATACGACTGATCGACGGTGAACGTCTATGCTGAAACCAGAAGGGATGTTGAGTTTAATAAAGATTAGAGAATGAGAAAGGAGAAGTCGAGAGAGAGAAATAGTATGCAAAGTAGCGAGTATGGGGGACAGAATTGCAATGGATGTAGGCGATACGCATGTCAGGCAAGCTCTGAGCTGGTAAAGAACACGAGGCAGCGACGGGAAGGGACTAGTTGACCACCCGGCCGCCAACGCCGTCAGCGCCCAAGCGAGCCGCGTCATAGCTCACCTCGCTGCCGGGTGTACCCCTCACCCTCTCTCGCTCGCCTCCCACACAAGCAACATTTATATTATAGCGAATATAAAATATAAGGCGCGGTCACAGACCAAAACAAAGACCATTTCTAGACTGTCTGTGGCAACACGACACTAATGAAATAAAGCAGATCATTCTAGGACAACTGTAGCCTATCCCCCCATCCTGGCGAGCGCTAGCGAGCTGCAATGCCCCACGCAACCATTCTGCTAACGCCGGGAGGCGTCACACACCCCCAAGATATGAGACACTCAACCATGAGCCCATATCTGAACAGGCAGAATGTCGCTAGAATCTGCCACTCCTAACCACTCTGCCTCTCATGGAATGCAAGCTCAGTTTCCTCAAACAAAAAATACAACAACATTTTATATAAAAAAATCTTATCACCCTTCCCAAATATAATACATTAATTCATAACATTGTGCTCCCAGAGCGAGCTTTAAGAAGCACAGCCTACTGAGGGAAAATCATCTGCACTCAGTACTCAGCTACAATATTATCTTAAAATTAATTATTAAAAAGAAAGAGTTTTTATTTAATTTTTCATATTTTATTTTAATGTTGTTTTTGGCGGCTACTATAGATGTAGCCTAATTTTCTTCTAATCAAAGCCAACAACTCCTGCCCTGCGACCCTACGCTGATGCTACACACGCGAGCCAACAAGCACCAGCGCAAAAATACACCGCGAGCCAAGACAGGAGGCTATACCAACATACTGTGGTAGCCTACCCCGGATCCTCCACCCACGACAGACACTGACTGAACAGCGAGGGTTCTCCTGCAAACAAAGCCAAAACATTATCAGTGCCCTAAGCATGCCACACATCTAACTTGTGTTCCGGCAGCACAACAACACCTGACACTGATAAACTGCCCAGTTCATCGCAAGACTGGCACTTCTCTTCGCTCTTTCCGGCAACGGGGCCTGCCAATAACCCTTCACTAGTTCTACCTTCGTGATGAGCGAGGCAGCCCCGAAGCGGTCTATGGTGTCGTCAACTCTGGGTAATGGATAGGCGTCTGTCAGGGATAATGCTTCCACACTCTTGCAATCAACATACACACAGACTCTGCCACCAAACTCAGGTTGCAAAGCCACTGGCAACGACCACTCACGATATCCCTCATCCCTCAGACCCCCTCTCCACATGCCGTCCAGCTCCGCCTTCACAACAGGCTGTCGAGCAGGATTCACACGGTAGGGAACCAACTCGAGCCTTGCACTGTCTCCAGCCTCCATGTCGGATTCTACCCCGTACATCAGGCCTGGAGAAGCAACAAACATGCGGACGGACTGCCACAGCCTAGTAAACAACTCCTCTTGTCGCTCAGGAACAAGAGGTTGCAACTTATCTCGCAGAACAATATGCCTAGTGCCCTCCCACATCTCCTTCACCATGTGGAGAGGACCCCTCACCTGATGCCCGAAAACAAGCTCATTCGGACTGAAACCGAGACTCTCTCCAGGTACTTCTCTTGCCGCGAACAAAACATACGGCAGACCAAGGTCCCAATCCTTTCCATTCTCTGCGCAGTAACATCGAAGCATGCTTTTCAGCGTGGCGTGCCACCTCTCCAACACCCCTTGACTCTCCGGGTGATACGCAGAAGAGAAGACAGTGCTGATGCCATGCTGAATCATAGTTTGTTTGAACAGATTAGATGTAAAACTAGAACCTTGGTCCGATTGCACCTCTTGCGGGTAACCATACCGCGAGCAATACAAGAGCAGGTTCCGGACAACAGTTTTCGCCGTGCCATTTCTCATTGGATATGCATCAGGATAACGAGTGACCACATCCATGATAGTTAATAGAAATTTATTACCGGCACTAGTAGGGGGTAGGGGTCCGACCATATCAATGATGACCTTACTGAAGGGCGGTCCACTGACAGGAATTGGGTGCAACGGGGCTCTCGGAATTGTTTGGTTAGGTTTTCCAACCCTCTGGCACGTATGACACCTTGCTATCCAGGTTACTACCTGCCCCTTCAACCCCGGCCACCAAAACAATTTTTCTAAAGCCGCCACCGTTTTTCTCACCCCTAGATGTCCTGCCAGTGGTATGTCATGCGCCAACCTCAGTAGGCTATCCCTGCACTCCCGTGGCACCACCAACTGGTCCACTACTCCGGACCCCTCTTGCCAACTACGTTTAGGGTCTTGAAAACGCCTATAGAGGATGCCTTCTAAATAAAAAAAATCTCCTGGCTGTGCATCGCCGTCCTCATCGAGCTCTACAGCTCCATTAGCACACGTTTGGAGCTCAGGGTCCTCTAGTTGCAACCGATGTATATCTGAGGGTGCCAAGCGATCTAACTGCTCCCGGAGCAATGCATGACCTTCCCCGATACTGGGCTGCTCCCTCTGTCTCTCTCGATGTACATAACGTTGCTGTCGTGGAGACTCGTCATGCCCAGCCTCGTCACTCTCGATGACAGGCCCAGGGGCTACTCCAGAATTAAGTAATGGTGCTAATACTGAATCACCCAGGAGAGCCGCCGAGTCAAAACTCTTAAAACCTACTCCAGCTTTAGCCTCCTCCTGTTGATCGTTCCTCCGCTGGTCTGAAGACGGAGGACTAGGCTGTGACACTTTAGCTGCCCGAGCTCGGGTGACAACACACGCCATGGGTTGTGTCTGGCACCGCTCGACCCACTCTTGCTCTTCCCTACTCACGTCGGCCGGCCTCTCGGCAACGACTAAGGGTAGAACCTCAGAAGCGGGCATTGCAAAGTCGTTGCCGAGAAGAAGGTCGACGCCCTCCACTGGCAGTTTCTCCACAATCCCGACATCCAATTCACGTGCCACACCATCCACCTCCAACTCCAACCGCACCAGCGGGTATGACCGAGTTGCATTAATACCCTGCACCACTACCACCCGAGCCGCGTTTATAGGGTAGCCAGTCAAGTTTTTCATCAGAGTCTGTGAAGCACCTGTATCACGCAAGACCTCTACTCCATACTTGCGCCCCGCCCACATCACGCAGCCCCGCCCTCTATGGTCGCAAAAAACATCCTGAGCAGGGTTCGAGCCTCCCAGGTGCTTCTGCATTGGCTGTGCCTCAGCCTCTGACGAACTGCCCCGGGCAAACTCAGACGACTTCGGAGACACACCAATGTTGCAGGCCAAAGACACAGCTGCTGTAGGTGGTTTGCTAGGACAGACTCTTGCAAAGTGCCCCTTTTTATGACAATGATAACACTCCAACTCCCCTTTGGGCTTCCCTTGGTACTGGGAAGGGCCCGGCCCCTTCTTAAACGGGACGGTGCTAGTCTTGTGGTCAGTCTTGGTATCATGGCTCTTGTACTTGTTTGCATAAGGTATTTCACTAACTCGGGGGGGTGGGGCGTCACGCCCCTTGTTACCTGCCTCACTACGCTGGGCAGACCCGCACCCACGAATTAGTGATAGCCAGAGGTCAGCCATCTCAGCTGCCTCCTGTAGAGTTTTTGGTTGCTTTTCTTTCAGGTTTAACGTCAGGTCGCCGCCCGTGCATTTGAAAAACTGCTCTAAAAGCACCAACTGTTTAATGTCGTCAAACGTAGTAGCTTTCTCCGACCTCAGCCAATTCCCAAAAGCATCGGACAGCTCCCGGGCATGTTCCAAAAAGGTGCTCTCCCGACCCTTGGTAACACCCCGGAACTTCAACCTGTACGTCTCTGGTTGTAGTTCGTATGCTCTCAGGACAGCCTCCTTGAGTTCCTCATAGATAATACACGACTCTATTGGCAATGCATCATAAGCCTTGAGTCCCTTGCCCACAAGTCTAGAGGAAACAAGGGCTGCCCACTTCTCCCCAGGCCACTGGTGTTCCTGGCACTTCTTCTCGGATCTCATGAAAAATTCGGTGACACCCGACTCATCAAATACAGGGACTAGCTTCAACAGGTGCGACAAAGACTGATCATACCCACGATTCCCACCACCGAGACGTTGCCCTGTCGTTTCCACCCGAGTCTTCTCAAGATCGATACCTGCACGGTACCTGGTAGACTCAGCCTCCGACTCGGATTTTATTCTCGCGAGTTCGAGATCAGTCTGTTGTTTAACCTTAGCGAGACGTTCCTCACGCTCAGCCTGCATCTTAGCCATCTCAAGCTGGAAGAGCATTTCTGTAGTGAAACTTTGAGGAGGAGGTGCAACTATTGGAGGCCCACCCAGCGATCCTAAACCACGCTGCCAGCGGCTATCGGCCTGCGGGAACGTACTAAACTCCGGCATCCTAGAGGTCCCAATGGGAGTAGAGTGGAGGGGGGGCTCGAGCAGAAGTCCCCGAGCACCCTCTCCACCCTGGACCTCACTAGCCGCCCCCAGTATGCAAGCCCTCAAATCGTTCTTCTTGATGCCATGAGCCACCTTAAGCCCCATGAGGGGAGCCAAACACTGTAGACCATACTTGCTAATTCCCTCTAGTCGATCAGCTGTTATAGGCACCTCCAAAAACTTCTTTGCGGCCTCCTCACTAGTTACTAACCCCCCTGGCATCTGCCCATCAGAGCCTGCATCATTCCCTGAACTCTCAGTATGATCTGATTCGTCTCCCATTGTGTCCACCAAAAATTATCACGTTTATAAAAAAGAAGAAGAAGTACCCAAGCTCCTATGTAGCACTATTAACTTGCCAAAAATGTCTGAAGACTCTCAAGTGCTATACAACTTTGCCAAAAAAAAATTTAACGTGCCCACTATATTCCTCAATAAAACAAATGACCACAACAATCCTGCAATTATCTCTTAGTTCACAAGATCCTGAGCTAGGTCGCCATTTGTTACGATCCAGGTTCTCAAAGACACAGGGCTCTTCAACATTGGACTAGATAATGGCAAAAAGCAACAACGGTAACACTAGATCCAACCCCTGCCTTAAACACTGGAAAACAAAACACCATTACCACCCTGAGTCGTGCCTGGACAACGAGGTATCCTATGACTCGGTAACTGGTGCACACACACTAGGCTGACGCTCAATGAAACAGCCTATTCTCAAACAGTAAAAGATTACTCGATTATGTTACACAAAAAAAGATAGTTAACGTGATTAATTAACGTTACGGTAGATACTCAAATAACTGGCACTCCTGTATTAAAGAAAGTGCAATGCTAGTCCTGCAACATCAACTGGAAACTTCTGAAATAAGTCTGATGCTGGGAAGATGTTCGTAAAGAATCTTGAACAATTATAATGCAGAATACGGGTCACAATAAATGCTAGGACATATAGTAATAATAGGCAGGCGAATAATAAAGACTGCGCAAAGGTAGTAATGCTCGACAACTAAAGAAATGCTTCGTGACACAACACAACAGCCTACTCGGGTTGTGCAACTCAACAACAACCTCGGCTCAAAAGTGCAGTGAATAATAATGTTGCATACATATAATAATGGGGCTTATCTCTAACCAGTGTCTGCTCAGTTAATAAAGTCTAGCTGGGGTATCAAGGCAGGGCAACAATGGGCGAGCATGCGGCTCGTAGCCTAACGTTGTCCGAGGGTGGTATAATGAAGATTACGTTATATGACGGGGATGCTCTCTTGATAAATCTAGGTCTCTAGTACCTAGCTCTATCCTGGCGATCCCTCAGAAGTCAACACAAAGAGGCAGCACTATGTTGTGAGGGATAGGCTATGGCCCTCTCACACCACAGCGCTGTGCTCGCAAAGTAAACCAACCCGAAGACATCTTAGGCTCCCACAGTACCTGTCGATGTCGTGCAGAGCTTAGCTAACACTGCAGACATCGGAGACAACGACACAGTAACCTTACCCCTAGTCTAGCTTTAGATAACCAAGAAGAATCACTCAACACCCTGCAAGGGAGACATATACCGGTCTACAACCTTCCCGAGAGAGGACACATACGGAAAAGTCCGTCTCTCTAACCCTCAATAAAGCATAATACCTCCTTAACCTAATACATGGAAATATCTGAGATCTTCGCGTACAATAAGACTGGTCGACGGTGAACGTCTATGCTGAAACCAGAAGGGATGTTGAGTTTAATAAAGATTAGAGAATGAGAAAGGAGAAGTCGAGAGAGAGAAATAGTATGCAAAGTAGCGAGTATGGGGGACAGAATTGCAATGGATGTAGGCAATACGCGTGTCAGGCAAGCTCTGAGCTGGTAAAGAACATGAGGCAGTGACGGGAAGGGACTAGATGACCACCCGGCCGCCAACGCCGTCAGCGCCCAAGTGAGCCGCGTCATAGCTCACCTCGCTGCCGGGTGTACCCCCTCACCCTCTCTCGCTCGCCTCCCACACAAGCAACATTTATATTATAGCGAATATAAAATATAAAATTTGGTCACAGACCAAAACAAAGACCATTTCTAGACTGTCTGTGGCAACACGACACTAATGAAATAAAGCAGATCATTCTAGGACAACTGTAGCCTATCCCCCCATCCTGGCGAGCGCTAGCGAGCTGCAATGCCCCACGCAACCATTCTGCTAACGCCGGGAGGCGTCACAGTACAAAGGTCAGTCCAAGGGTAAGTCAGGACAGGAGTCACAGCCCCCTACCTCCAGCCAGCCGTCTACAACAACCACATCCCAATAAAAAAAACTAAGTCACCACAAAACTTTCGCACTCCAAGGGCCCCCGACGGGCGAGTTGGATTCGAATGTAGTTCTGCCGGACAAGTCCAGTTGCATGACTGGAGAATTCCGGACATGTTACCGGGCTTGGCCCTGGCAAACTTGGGCACGGACAGTGGTACGCAAGGTAATCACTTGGCGGTGGCTCCGGCGACCTCGTTTATGTCAAACTTTAGAGTTCAACAATATTTCTTTAGAGGTGGAGTCACTAGACCAAGAAATGATATCCAAGCATATCATTGTCCCGGTCAATCCAACTTGCCCTGTTTACACGTCCAGACTTTTTCTCATGCCGAAGAGGGACAGCGCTCAGATGAGGCCGGTCGTAGACTTGTCTCACCTGAATCGCTATATTCACAATCCATCATTCAGGATGCTCACTGTGAATCAGATCAGGCTAACTTTTCTGCCGCAAGGTTGGATGTGCTCGTTAGACCTGACGGAAGCCTATTGGCATGTCCCGGTAAACAAAAGGTTCCAAAATGTCCTCGCTCTGAGGATCAGGCATCAGACTTATGTCTTTCAACGGATGCCTTTCGGCCTGAACTTGGCACCGAGAGTTTTCACCAAATTAGTCCGACAGGCTCTGTTACCACTATTACAGCAAAGGATCACGATCATGTGGTACCTAGACGACTGGCTGGTGGTAGCAGAATCCGAGATAAAATGCCTCTAACATGTAAATACCATTCTACACCATGTCAAATCCCTGGGGTTCAAGGTCAACTTGGAAAAGTCGAATCTTTTCCCAACCAGGGTAATTCAGTGGGTAGGGCTGCTATGGGACACAACTCACCTAACCCTCAGTCAGAGTGTGGACAATCGGAACAGGTTTTGAAAGAAACTGTTTTCTTTTCTTCACAGTCAGACTACCACGAGGAAGGTGCGGGAGTCTCTTGCCGGGTCTCTCAACTGGATTCAACTTACTATACAGTTGGGCCGGTTGAAAGCAAAGAGGCTGATCTTGGAGAGAAACAGACATTTTCCGCTGTTGCCAGCGGACAAGTCATGGCATATCCCAAAATTAATCTACAACTTACTAGCGGTCTGGGCAAGGCCAGAAACATTGCATTCAATTATGACGTGGACTTCTCCTCCGCCTACGGTATGGGTACGAGATACCGATGCTTCAGGGACACTGGGTTGGGGTTATCAGTCAAACCTCGGACATCAAGGTCAAGGTCTTTGGTCCCGGTTCAAGGAGTTTCATATCAATGCAAAAGAGTTACTAGTTCCCCTATTTTTCCTTCAGGCTCACAGTTCAACTCTAGTGGTAAAATCAATAGCCTTTCGAATGGACAATCTGAATGCAGTCACATGCATTCAGAAGCAAGGGTCAACGAGGTCTCGAGTGTTGCTAGAGTTGTCGGGACAGATATTTGTGTTGGCGAACAAGCTAAACATTTATCTTCACGCATCTTATCTGCCAGGTGTGGCCAACGTATGGGCAGATACTCTGTCACGGCGACAGAGCACATTAGTAAAATGGGCGCTCAAGCAAACCGTCTTTCAGAAGATGATTGCAGAGCCATACCGTCCACAAGTGGACTTATTCGTGTCAGAGGCGAACCACAGACTCCCTCTCTTCCTCACTCGCCAGGAAGCAACCCCGGCGGGAGGACCAGACGCATTGCTGATGGACTGGAACAGGTGGAATTCCATCTATCTGTTTCCATCACCAGACTCTTCACTTATGTGTCAAGTAGTTCACAAACTACGGGATTATCAGGGCATAGTCTCGATGATCGCGCCCCTGCGGCCGGTTCAGGTGTGGTACTTCCAGTTGAAGACGTGGTGCGAGAACCTGGTGTTGCTCCCGATCTCGTACTTCCACTTAGAGGCAATTGGCAACCTAAAGACCTCGCTGACTTTTGCCTTGTGGACATTCAAAGGGCCAAATGGTTAGCCCTCTATGGGGAAAGCGTGACTAATTAATTAATTAATCAGTACACTCTTTCCACCAGACGTCAGTACCAATCTCACTGGAAAGCCTTTACTACTTGGATAGTGGAAACTGACAAGACTGTTGCATCGGTGTCTTTAATTTTCCAATACCTTGACTATGTATTTGAACATAAAGGCTTGTCAGTAGTCACACTAAAGAATCACATGACTGCTATCAGAGTGCCATTTTTTTATGTAACAGGACTCTCAGTACCGCAAGCGGAGGAGAAGGGTTTTATGCGTTCATGTTTCAAGCTTCATCCACCACCACGCCAGCTCATGCCTACCTGGTCACTTGACAAAGCCTTGTCATTACTTAATTCTCAGAAATATAGTCACAATCCTACTTTCGATTTGATCTTAAAAAAGGCTGTGTTCCTTATGGCCTTGGCTACAGGAAACCGGGTATCTGAGCTGGCGGTGATGAGCAACGAACCTAATTGTCTAAGGTTTGCCCGGCGCAATGTCAGTGTTCAAATAGCGCCGTCACCTACCTTTATTGCAAAAAACGAACACAATGAGCACGTTTTTACCGAATTTGAGGTTCCGGCGCTCAAGAGAGGAGATTCTCACCACAAACTTTGTCCGGTGAAATCTTTAATGACCTATATGGGAGTGTCCCGGCCTAACCAACCGGGAGCTCTATGGGTGAATCAGATAGGTAAACGTCTTACGATGCGGCAATTAGCAGCTTTACTAGTCGATGTGATCTGGGAGAGTAACCCGGGAGCCGTTGGGCATGCTCATGACATAAGTGGGCAGTTTCGGTTAGATTCTTAAAGACTTACTCAGTCACTGATATTCAAAGAACGCAATTATGGGTGTCCAATCACACCTTCTTAACACGTTACCTGTCTGTTGCTCTAGATAAACCACGAATGGCCTGTGTCGCATTGAGACAACGGGTCTGAAGGTCTATTACATCTCAAGATTGTACTATTTAATATGCAATCATTATAACCATCTCTCATATAATTTTAAGAAAGTATACTTACTATGAATGATCTAATGCAGGTAGCTATACATTCTGAGGGGGTATTCATTGTAACTCTTTGTAACTTCCCCCTTCTAAAACCATTGACTCAGGCATGTGATATCTAAGACACTCAGCCCCGCCGGACGTGGTTAGTGCATATATGCACTGTGATATTCATTATCCTAGGATTTACTCAAAGACTGGAATTACAGTCTAGAGTGAAAATTTGGTTTATGTATTTTGTATGCATAACCAAATATTTTATGTGATACTCATTATCATAAGAATACTCAGGAAGTTGAAATAGAGTTAAGAGTGGAGAATATCATTTAATATGGTATAAGAAAATATACATAGACAAAGATTTTATTTATAACAGTTACAAATGTTGTATACATATAAGCGATCTGTTTTGTACATATAATCAATAGGTTATAATCGTGCAATGTTTCTACAATCCCTATCCTATGATTTCAGAAACTGTTGTACACAGGTATTAGTGGGGGCTGTTAAGGGTAAATGTTGAGGTCTGGGTGACACGCCGGACAAAAGTACCATATTTTTCTCAGGTAATCTATACGGCTAACACTTTAGATTTTGTGTAGGCCCTACATGATCGGGGAAATAGGTCATGAGTTATGGGCAAATCCCTAATTATAGGTGACGGACGACAGGGTGACAACACTCCAACAGTACTCTTTTACAAATAATGTTAACTAGACAACTAGATAAATACTATTATGTCTTACTTAAGTTTATTGCATCACACAGGGGTTGCTGGATGCATATATGAGCCATAGTTGTGTCATGATTAATTCTGTATTGTGTTGAAACTCAGTTGTTTTCTTTAAAAAGTTATGCGCCCCCCCCCCGCCCCCATTAGTCTGTTTCTGTTTCAGGTTTGACCTAAAGGAGATAGGAGGCATGGGTTGGCAAGCCTGGTTGATTTGTCAGCAAACAACTGGTGATCGAAGGTCTGAAGTGTGCATTGAATTCTCCAGGGCCAGGAGATAAATCTCAGCCATATAAAAACTTTCTAAGCGCTGTCAATGAATTTCACAAACTGAACTGCCTGCCAGTGACCTTATTCTTTGATGAAACCATGACCGCAGAAGAGTTAATTAACCGTCAAGCTCGTTGGCGCAATCCTGCCATCGAAAACTTGGGAAAGACATAGTAGACAGAGTGCAGAGAAAAAGAGACTTGGAAGAAGGCAGGCCGTCCAGCAGTGGTGTTGAAGAAAAGCGACGAAGAAGTCACAAGTCACAGAAAAAGGCCATCTGCATCCTTTGCTCAAAAACTGAGGGTGACCTCCATAAATTCATGACACTTGAAGCTGATAAGAATATCAAATGCATGGCTACTGATCTACAAGATACTGCAGTCGAGAATATTTTCTGGAGATTTAACTCTTTCACGCATTTATGACGCAGAGGTTGCCAGATTAGCAATAAGAAATCGAGTTATCTCACTCTTATAATTACCTCTCCAAAATTAGTTTTCTGCCCACAGCTAACTCAAAGACAACTGCAGAGGTTGAAGTAACTAAACTAAAGGTTTCTAAACACCCCTGATGGTAACAAAGGCTTTAAAGTATCCCCAAATAGGCTCAAAATCGCGTCATATGTCGGAGAGGGTTAATAGCAATAGACAGCATGAAATCCCTCCCTGAATTCCGGAATCGTCATTGTTCATTCATGATAAATAACATAAACACTCATGGAGAACGGATGGCAGAAAAGAGGCTGGAGGCTACGGCTTTCATTGAACTGGTCAACCTCATAGAAAACTCTGTAGAACAAGAAGGGTTCTGTTTCAAGATGTATGAGTTGCAAAACATGTATACACAATATCTTTTGGAGCTTGGAGTCGTGAAGGAAGTGAACAAAGTTTGTTTCAAGGAACAGCTTCTGGGCTACTTTGCACAGGCCCAGGTGCAGAAAGAAGGAACGCATTTGGTGCTTGTTTTTTTACCAAGCAATGAAGCAGATGCTTAGATACATTTACGGATTATGAAGGAGATGCATTAGTTTTGGCAAAAGCTGCCAAAATCATACGAGAGACATCTTTAAACATGTATTTCACTTTGATGTAACTTTCCCACCAAACTGCCAAGAGAACTCAGTACTAACAACACTGAAAATGCTTGTTGCAATGTTGTTGAATGGGCCTGGCATCAAAAGTCAAGGTTCTCACGATTCCCAACAGACTCTTACTATTTCCCAGACGATCATATTCAACTGCAAGAAGAATACCCAGGTAGGGAAAAAGTCTCGCCATTGTCTTCTGTCCCCTGACAGGCGGTTCAGTGTGGTTTATGTTTCTTTCTTCACTTGAGAGCTTTGCATTCATACGATCAGCTAACATAAATGTTAGTATGCTTCATGAGGAATGAATAACATAACATTTTATCAAATGTAAGTTCAAAATGCAAATTTTTGTATTTGATTTTCCTTTATTTATCTTATTTTAAGGTCAAACTTTAAAATTAAAATGTCCAATCGGTTTCTAGAAAATTTAACCAAAATGCGAACATCGTTCGCTCAATCCGATTTCTGACAAACGTCACGTGACGTAATCCATAACCCTGATCACGTGGGGCCTACCCAAAATAGTATGTAAAGGACCAAACAAAACCTTACACCAAGTTTGGTACTTTTGTCCAATCTGTCCCCCTTATTCCCTTAACAGCCCCCTCTATATATCTTTAAGTACGCTACCTGTACCTCTGTTTACAAAGTATTTTACTGTATTTTGTATACAAAATAAAGAAAAGTTAGAGCTCTATATCTGGGTTTATTTTCATCCTATTGTTGGTTTGTTAGTAGTTTGATATTTGTCACGAAAGTCCCCCTCCAGACTTGTGATATCAGGCATATCGTAAATGATGGAAGGGCCACTAATAAATCATAGGTTTGAGTCCCGGAGGGAAGAAGGAAAACCTAATATTTAGTAGTGGCACCGGAATCATTGACGATTCCGGCCCTCCCTTCCATCCCCTTCTCATTCGTTCTGTTGTTTTTAGGTTATCTTGATATGTCAGTGAAGGAAGAATGGCGCTTCAGCGTCCTCGGGCGAACCCACGCTATCAACATCCACACGAGGGTAAGCATAGCAGATTAGTAGTTCTAATCTTTTTCTTTTTATTATTTTTATTTTGTTTTTTTCATAGTGAGCATCCGCATCATAAGGACGATTCCGTAAGTGATTATGAGCGTACTCTTACGATGTTTGGTCTCTTAGACTCCGGGGCGGGTGATTTGAACAGAGTGCCATTACTGTTTAAGGCACATCGTCAATGATTCCGGGGCCACTACTAAATATTAGGGTTTCCTTCTTCCCACCGGGACTCAAACCTATATTCTTGACTTGTATGCACACTTCCACTCATAGAGAATTCACGCCAAGTCAAGATTGTGATGGCAACTGTTTAGGTCCCATAGGCATAATCGTTGCTACTATTACTACTACTATTACTATTAATAATGTGATTGGTGACGATAAATTTGTAGTATTTACGGCAGCTGTGGTGTTCCTTAATTTCTATAGGTTCAGGAGCTAATGTCTAGTGAGACCGGTCCTTAATGATCTTGGCCCCATTCATTGTTCTTTCCTCTCACTAAAACAGTAGGCTTTCCATAATGCAGTTGGGTCTAAGTACATGATTAGATTGATATACAAAATTCGAAAATGGATATTAATCGTGATCGTGTACTCAACCTTTAACTGTGTTGGTGGTGTAATGGTTTAGATGCTTATGTTCTCGGTGTGGTTTCCCGAGTTCGAATCCCGGGAGGACCATATGCTTTTATTTGTATATTCAAGTACATGGGGGTTTGTAATGGATGATTAATGTTAAGAACAGGGTGTTCCTAAATTATCAATTAATCAAGTAAATATATGATTGCCAAGACTAATTGTAGTATAATTATGTTCTGCATTTAAAGCAAACACAACTGTTATTTATTCACAATCCGTGACACACACAAATTAACACTGTACAGTATATATATACATATATACAATATATACTGTATTGTATATAATCAGTATATATATATATATATATATATTATATATATATATATATATATATATATATATTTTTTTTTTTTTTTTTTTTTTTTTTTTTTTTTTTTTCTCTGTACTGTATATAAGGGAGAGAGTTCCAGATTTCAGCTGTTGAACAGAGTGGGAATATCATTTAACTCTTGGATTGGAAAGTTGCACAGAGTAGGGGTGGGATTGTGTTGCAAGTTAGGTTTTACATGCTCTACATAGAGGTGGTATACACTGAGAGAGCTCTGAGGAACACTGATTATTGTAATAGCGATAGAATAGCGAGAGAGATGCAACATTGCGGCGAAGAGAGAGAGAGATAGAGAGATTGCCGAGAATCAGTCAGGTTAGCTATTATTCTACTGGGGCCCAGAGTGGAGCAACAACTCCAGAACGAGGTAATACTGTATTTAGGCAGTCTCCCACTATTACCACAGTGCCTGCCACCATGCCTCCACCGTCCGCTTTTAACCCTATCAGTACGGCCCCTTCATTTTCACAGGGCTGTGTTTATGCCCCTATGGCCAGTACATTTGTTTCGAGTTATGCTAGCAATCCCCTTTATCCTCCTTCTTCCCCCCCATGTGTCGTGGGCCACACCCCAGCATTTCACTGCCACTCATACGGTGGGTGCTCAGCACAATGTTCCCCCTTTCACCCAGTTTTCTCCTATAACCCCGATAGGGTCGAGAAATAGTCCAGAGGTTGAGTTTCAGCTAAAGAAAATGGAGATAGATAGAGAGATTGAGTTGAGAAAGTTGGAGATAGAGGAGAAGAGAATACAGGCAGATTTGGAGAATACAAAGTTGGAAACTAGTGGTCAAAGACGACAGGGGAATAATGCTGGGCATGTATCTATAAGGAGGAGGCAGAATTAAGAGGTGCTGTTGTCTCGACGGCTGAAACTCGTGCCGGGCTTCGATGAACTTAAGGTCACAGAGTGGTTCTTACGTTTTGAGAAGAAGGCCCACGAGTATCAGTGGCCAAGGCAATGCTGGGCAGTGTTGGTGTCCAATGTATTATAAGGCAAGGCTCTTTGATGCATATGATCGCCTAGAAGTGCAGGAGTTAGAGTATGACGTACTTAAGGAGGCTGTGTTAAAAGCCTACGAGCTTCATCCTGAAGCTTACAGACTAGCGTTCAGGGGGGCTCGGCAGCGGCAGGGGGACTCGCATGTGGAATGTGCCAAGTACCTGCGCGATACTCTAACTAAGTGGTTGCACTCAGAGACAGCTAATACTTTTGAGGTGGCGTGTGAGGTTTGGCTGATGGAGCAGTTTACCAGCATAGTTGACCAGGATATTGGGGCAAAATTAAAAGAAAAGGGGTTTAAGTCACTAAGGGAAGCAGCAGTTTGGGCTGATGACTTTGCACTAGCCCCGCGTGGCAGTTGTGTGGGGAGCGGTTTTTGTGACAGGAGAGACCGACCTGTGCACCAAGCAGCCAAAGTGTCAGCGCGCCCGTCATCTCCCAAAGTTACCACAAATAAGACACAATATCTTAACAAGGCTGACAACCAGCGAGCTTCTACGGAAGTGCGGTGTTACTTTTGCAAACCAGTGGGTCATATAAAACCTCAGTGTGCTAAATGGAAGACTACCCAGGAACCCAAGGCTGTCCAGTTGATGGTGACGCTAGGGGAGATGTCTGTGAAAGACGAGCCAGGTAGAGGTGAGTCTAGGGGGCAGTGTAGGCCAGCGCGAAGCAGGGTTGTAAGCACTACGCCGCCCCAGATGGTATCACCACCTGAGCAGAACCAGACTTCCCCTGATTGGTGTCGACCATTTATACATGATGGATTAGTACGGGTTGGGGAGCAGACGTACCCTGTCAAGGTGTTTAGGGATACTGGTGCGCAACAGTCCATGTGTCACAACCTGACAGGGGGACCTATTAGAATGGGAGAGTTTGTATTATGCAGGGGAATCAACTGTGAGCAATGCTGTGATTTAGTGCCGGTGACCCTAGAGTGCCCACTGTTGACCGCTGAGGGTAAGGTGGCCATGTCGGACACTCTGCCAGTTGGACTTTTTGCTCAGGACTGACTTAGTACAAAGGAGTACAAAGGAAATCAAGCAACAATAGGTTTAGTGACCCCTCTAGGCTGCTTGTCCTCCAAAACACTGAGGATCAAGTGTCCAAACAGTGGTTTAGAGTGGGTAAGGGAACATTGGAAAGGAAACTACTGCCCTGGAACTAATGTCCGTGGCAGGATTAGGAAGTTAGTAGGGGACAGATGGGTTAGTAACTGAGGGCGGAATAAAATAAAGTTATTCATTTACAAATGCAGTCAGATGCAAGATATTTGTCTAGGCGAAGTTTAAAAGAATCAACGGTGCTGCAGTCTATAATGTCTCGGTGAAGCCCATTCCACAAGTTGACAACTCGATTGAAGAAGAAATTCTTAGATTCGTGTGAGTTTAAAGATTTGCCAATAATTTTGCAACCGTTTCCCCGCGTGTAATTAGATTGGTCGATAGTGAAGTACTTACTACAGTTCATATTGTCGATGCCTTTGATGATTTTGAACACTTGAATTAAGTCGCCTTTTAATCTGCGCTGTGTTAAAGGAAATAGATTTAATTCTCTAAGACGCTCTTCGTATTGTTTGTTCTCTAGGCTAGGTATCATTTTGGTAACTCTATGTTGAACTCGTTCTAGCTTGTCTATATCTTTTTGGTAATAAGGGCACCAGGATTGAACGCAGTATTCCAGAAGAAGGCGGACTAAGGAATTGTAAAGGGTTAGGATAACTTCTTTGGATTTATGCTCAAATGACCTGCCTATAAAGCCAATTATTTTGTTTGCTTTCTTAACAACTTCTGAACATTATTGACTCGGTTTTAGGTTACTCGATATTGTTACTCCCACATCGGTTTCTCTGTTTACATTCTTAAGCTGAGTGCCATTCATCGAATAGTTTGCTTTCTCATTTCGGTATCCGATATGTAGTACTTTACATTTATCCGCATTGAAACTCATTTGCCAAATTTGGGCCCAACATGACAATTTATCTAGATTGTGTTGCATATCGTCAACTTGTTCTTTTGAGAGTACGCTATTTGCAATTTTTGTATCGTCAGCAAATTTTGAGATTGTACAGGTGAGACCCTCATCTATGTCGTTGATGTAAATTAGAAAGAGAATTGGTCCTAGTACCGATCCCTGGGGTACCCCACTACTTACATTGGTCCATTTAGATGCCTTACCGTTTATGACTACTCTTTGCTTTCTGTCGCTGAGCCAATTTTCTATCCAATTCAACACACCGTCTTGTATTCCATGCGCTTTTAGTTTTAGCAGTAATCGTTTGTGGGGCCTTTTGAAAATCAAGGTATATAATATCTACAGCTTTACTTTCATCATAGAAGTTGAGGATATCGAGGAAGAAGTCTAAGAGGTTTGCTAAGCAGGAACGTTTTTTACGAAAGTCGTGTTGAGTATCTTTAAGTATGTTATTTTCCTCTAAATGATTTACGAGTATGTCTCTTATAAGTGTTTCTAGCATTTTATATATAACTGAGGTTAGACTAATTGGATGTAGTTACTGGATAGGGATTTGCTGCCTTTTTTTAATATCGGTGTTACGTTGGCTAGCTTCCACTGATCAGGCATAGTTTCAGACTGCAAGGACTTATTGAATAGCAATGTCAGTGGTTTGGAGAGCTCATCCTTAGCTTCCTTTAGAACTAACTCTAGGTGAGATTGTATCAGGTCCAGGCATTTTATTTACCTTGAGTTTATCTATACATTTCAATACTTCACTATCTGTAATGGTGATATTGCTTAGAACATCAGAATTATCAATTTGAATTGGCGATGCTGTAGGGATATCACTGAGGTCTTTTGTTGTAAAAACTGATGCAAAAAAGGTATTGAGGGCATTACTCATTTGTACTTCGTCTATGGTGTATTCTCCATTTTCATTGACTAACAGTTGAAGTAACTACTTTTTTCTTTCTGATATAACTA
This sequence comes from Paralithodes platypus, assembly GCA_032716605.1. Taxonomy (NCBI): domain Eukaryota; kingdom Metazoa; phylum Arthropoda; class Malacostraca; order Decapoda; family Lithodidae; genus Paralithodes; species Paralithodes platypus. The sequence continues at coordinate 2,587,615 of CM064537.1, read as the reverse complement.
TAGAATTCTTTCGGGTTTGTTTTACTTTTATTCGCAACATGTAACTCCAGTGTCTTTTTACTTTGCTTAATTAACTTTTTGGCTTTGCGTGACGTAGTTCTATAAATTACACCCGTTCTTCGTCATTTTGTAAGGATTTGAATCTATCGTTAGCAATCCTTTTAGCAAGCAAACTGTCTGAAATCTCTTTATTCCACCATTTGCGTTTATCATTATGGCCTGTATGCCGTATTTTCGATGGTATGCAGTCTTGCACTGCTTTTAGGTAAGTGGTTGCAAAAAATTCCCAAGATGTATTTATGTCGTTATTGTTATTCAGAAAGCTCCAGTCAGTTTCATTAAACATAGCTCTAAGTTTACAGAAGTTTTCTTTCTTGAAATTAGGGACTTTCTCGATGCTGCTATTTGGTTCGTAAACTTTAAACTGAAAGGTATCGTACGATGGTCGCTGTTACTGAATTCATCACCAACATTCAAATTCTCTATTAATTCATCGTTTTTTGCAAGTACAAGGTCAAGAATGTTATTACCACGGGTTGGCGATCGATCAAATTGATAGAGCGAACTCTCTTGCAAGTTCGCATACAAGTCATGTCCAGAGTGTGAAGTAAGAGTATCGGCCCACTTGGTCACAGGTAAATTAAAGTCGCCAAAAATTACGGTATCTTGTGAGTTACTTACATCTGCAATTTGTTCGTAAATTTCTCGGTCAGTTTGCACTGATTGAGCTGGAGGTCTGTATAATAATGCAAGTATTATTTTTTTACTTTTATTATTCTTTATTAGCACAAAGGATGTGTCGATATTCACAATTTGAGGCTTTGACAAGAGGGTCGGGTTAAGACTTTCTTTGATAAAAAGTGAAACGCCACCTCCATTTTTATTGATTCGGCTTTTCTCAAAAATTACATAAACGGGAAGTGAATACTCTGCTAAAAAAGTCTCTGTCTTCTATATTGAGCCAAGATTCTGTTATGTCAATCACGTCATAATTTTCTGTAAACACTAGTTCCTCTAAATCTGAACATTTATTGTGTATGGTACGAGCGTTTGCATAGATAACCTTCAAATTTGTTATTTTAGAACTCACGGAACGCTCTTTAACTTCTCAGCTGCGCAGTCTCTGTAGTATACTCTATACCCCTGTGAGTAGGTATTTAGACTCATTCCTCACTAAAATCGTTAATTTACCATAAATATAATTAATACTTATCCATATGCGCCTATTTTACGTTTAATATGAAGATAGTAACATGGTACAACAATAAAACAAGTGGGAATATCATTTGAATGATCAAAATCGCGAATTGTTAGCGAGTGGTTCATTCAACAATTGTGAGCCAGCCGGCCTCACACCCTCCTCTCTCGAAGCCTGGAGAGTGACTGAGGCCTGTATCTCTCTCTCTCTCTCTCTCTCTCTTTTTCCCATGCATAGACACACACATGACCTCAGCCTAGGATCGGTTTGGAGAAAATATACCAATGAATAAGGGAACAACAGGGGAAATAGGTGATAATTGAAGGGGCAGGGGGGTGAAGGGGGGAAGGAGGGGATGTGGAGGAGTGATATGAGGTATGGAGGAAAACAAATAAAATTGTTTCAAGTGCTACTGGGGCCTTTTAAAAAAACAAATTTAGGCCTAGGATCTCAAGAGTCTCCCCACAGTCGCCCAGTAAAACCTCTTATAAGAGCCTCCCCGTAGCTGCCGGGTTAATAACATTTTTGGTTCTGGTCGGGTCTACATTTATGTTCATGGCTGTCCTCTGTCCTCGGTCCTCATCGCTGGCGGTCCTCAGTTTCCTCTGTTTTTTTGCTTGGTGTTGGATGATTTATGTCGCTGCTGCTTCTTCTCCTCGAATGGCATTTTTTTTATCCATGGCTGCGGACTGCTTCGTGTAGGAGATGACCCATGCGTGCTGAACCCACAGGGTTTAGGTGAGTGCCATCCTTGCGGAACAGGGTAGGCTGGTTATAGAAATTATCCCAGAGGTTGATGAATTCAACTTCTTCCTTCAGACACAAAGATGTTAGTTGGCTGTTTGTGCTGAAGGCCTTGTCGTAGAATTTGTCAGGTGCATCGATCTTGGGGAGAATGCCTGAGATGATGATATTCCTAGACTTGTTTTTGTAGTGCTGGATCATCTTGCGATATTTCTCCATCAGCTCTTCGGATCTGGTGCGCATGACGTCATTTGAACCAGCATGGATGACAAAAAGGGAATTTTCGTTTGCATCCTTTGTGGTATCTTCGAAGGCTTCCACAATGTCGTCCAGTCCGGCTCCTGGGATGGAAAATCTCTTTCGTTCATTTGGGACTTTGTCGCAGAACTCTATGACCTGTCCTCGTAGGGTGGAATCCCCAACGAACCTGGTCTCTTCTGGTTCGTCTTCTATCTCTACCAAGATCTCAAATCTGTTTGACATTGTGACTGGTAGATGAGACGTTTTCTGCGTTGGCCGTGCACCGTTCCTCACTGGTGTAAATTCTGAAACCTGTGGTGGCGAGACTCTGTGTACAGGTCGGGGAGAGGAGTGGTTAGAACGGGGGCGAGGGGTTGGCACTGTTCGTGTTAGCAGGCTTCTTGCACGAGGAGTGGGGGAGGGACTAAGGTGAACAGGGCGGCTGTCCTGGTTTGATGTAGGCTCAGGTTCATCGGAAGCATCTGCTGCAGTGGCTACTGCAGGTGTTGGATTGTTGGCAGATGACGTTGGGGCGGTGGTGGCAGCTGGAGTTGAAACGGAGACAATTGGAGTTAGTGATACTCCAACGTTGAGTGTTACAAACTCTTGGAGTGATTCCAGCTTCATGGTGAGGGCGTTGATCTAGTTGTGGGCTTCATCCAATTTCACTGTCAAATCCTCTCGTTGTTGGCAGAGTCGACAGACTTGTAGATCGGCAGGAGCAAACATGGAAGCACCAAACCTACCAGCGCAGTTCGTACAGGCACGATGCATGGTGACGGTCACTCTCTTCAGATCACTTCACTCATTTAAAAACATTTCACTCACTTTAAAAACACTTTACTCACTTCAGGTCGCTTCACTTACTTAACCCAGGAAGTGCGGATCTCCTTATATAAGGCCTACCGGTGGGCTGCGGAACTCCTTATATAATCCAAGACCTAAAAAAAAAAACATTTAAGGGGGGATCTCCACTTGAGGGATTTTTTTCTGGACCCCTTTCTCCCTCATGTTTAGCCCCATTGCTTTTGATATTATAAAACGTTCGCCCCATTAGTTTAGCGATTTTAAGAACTTTCACCCCATATTAAGACCTTTCGTGCAATTCAGGTGTCGATTTTATCCTGGCGAGCGATATGAAATTCATACACGAAACCAGTCGTGGACTCTGCCAGGATGTACAGCTTGATGGTGTACTTCTTCGGCTTCATCGGGTTGTAGCACTTGAATGAAAGGCGACCCTTCCACCCAAGGCAGCCTGTAATGTAAGAGGAAACGGCCTTCAGCCGGGACATTTTTCTACCGAAAAATTTACAAATTTATCTTGAAGGGGGTCAAGGGAGTGTAATTGTTAAGCTTGATGGAGGTCTAGGGTACAAACTAAATACCTTTTTTTTTTTTTTTTTTTTTTTTTTTTTTTTTATTGCCCCTTGGCCATGCCAAATATCACTCCTTCACATCCCCCCCCTTCAATTATCACCTATTCTCCCTGTTATTCCCTTATTCTTAGGTATATATTTGTGGTAACATTAGCGAGTTGCTAGCAGGGCGTGGTCATCTGCGTTACCAAGCGTGGGAAAGAGCGAGAGAGAGACTACCACGCAACAGTGTCTCTCCAGCCGTCTGGCCGGCTGGCTGGCTGGCAGGCTGCCTCAGCCATAACTTATGTAACTCCCGGCCTCTATCGCCGATTTTGACCATCCAAATGCTGTTTCCACTTGTTTTATTGTTGTAATAGGTTAATACCTTTATACTCAACGTAAAATAGGCGCATATGGATAAGTATTAATGATATTTATGGTACGATGACGATTTGAGTTTAGGAAACAGTCTAAATACCTCCGCACAGGGAGGGGTGGCCAATACCTCACCTACGCAGCGGAGAGGTTAAATAGGCTTAACCGAAAACAAAAATGTTGAAAAACGCAGAAATAGGTTATCAGCGGTGATAGCCTAACCGAAAATTATAAAATTTAAACATGCAGTGATAGCCTAACCGAAAACAAATTTGTTTTTATTTAAACAGAAATAAGCCACCAGGGGTGATAGCCTAGCCTAACCGAAAACAAACATTATGAAATACTCAGAAATAGGCCACCAGCGGTGATATCCTAACCAAAATTTTAAAAATTGAAATACGCTTAAAAAATTGAAATACGCATTACAAAATTGAAAACGCTTAACCCATTGGCTGCAGCTATGTTTGGGCTATTTAGAGCATATTCAGGCACTCCTGAATGATAAATCAAGCATCTGCATTAAATGAAGTGTATTCTGCCGAAAACTAGGCGAAAATAGCTTCAAAATGACACCAGAACGGACCGTGTACGTGGTCTGGTTCACTCGCAGTGGTCCCAGTGAAACGCGGGAACCCCGCTATTATGTAACACTCGCTCGCTTGGCTACACTGATGAGAGAGACAGAGAGAGACTCGCCCGAGACACAGCCCAGCTCAGTGAGCCGCTCGGTGCTCTGAGGGTCGGAGGTGGGCCCCTCACGCTCCCACCCACTGACACTCGATTCTTACGTTTTTTACAGGCTTTTAAAGCCTGGAATTTGCTGTAACTTGCCAAAACATTCCAGAACGTCACCCGCAGCGAAAGGGTTAAGAAATTGAAATATGCGACTTGGCTGGGATGTAGTTTTCCCGCCTCTTATAGTCATCGCTGAGGCTGCTTTTGAGCCATCTGCTGGTGGTGGTTTGCAAGAAGATAACATGGACTTTATCTACCCTGTTGGTGCAGTGACCCAATCAGTGGCACAAGTGGCACAACAGGGGGATGATTTAGTGGATGCGGGGGCCGACATGTAGCCATGAATGCGGGCCATCCCATGATGCACTACTAGATGACACTGGCTTGGAGGCAGCTGTGGGCCTGACCAGTGAGGCTACCGAGACTAGTAAAGGTGACCTATTGCTGGACGAGGAGTCTAACATAGTGCCGCCGACTTTTTTGAGAGGTCAGAGGTAACTGCCTTGACGGAGATACCTAGAGACAAACTGAGCAAGTTGCAGCAAGAGGACCGGAGTCTGGGCCTCCTGTTAAAGAAGGTTGGCACGACTGGTGGGAAGAATGGTCCAGAGAAGTTTATTGTAAAAGGGACATTGTTGTATCGGCAGTGGACGCCGGATACGGACTCAGGCTTGGGGAAGGAGCAGTTGGTGGTGCCTGCCCAGTTCAGGGAGGAGCTGGTTTGGCTAACGTATGAGGCACCACTGGTGGGGCATTTAAGGGTACGCAAGACTACTGATAGGCTACGTTTTCATTTTTGGTGGCCTAATATGCATGCATTGGTGGCTACCTTTTTGATGTGTCATATTGTTAAGGTAGTTGGAAAACCCCACCAAGAAATCCCTGTGTCACCTTTGATCCATATACCTGCAGTTGAACCGCCATGTAGGCTACTCGTGTCATAGTTGACATGGTCGGTCCCTTACCACCCACCAGTTCGGGATATAAATACTTGCATACTTTGATGGATACTACCACTAGATACCCGGAGGCTATTCCGCTTAGCAGCATGAACGTGAAGATGAAAGACCATTATGACAAGCAGGCTAAATCTAGGGCGTTCAAGGTAGGCGACGAGGCTCTTGCACGGTTGTCAGTTCAGGGTCGACCCATGGCTGCTAAGTTTTGCGGTCAGTATCAGGTCATTAACTCCTTCCGACATATTAAGTCCAAATAAGTCCGAGGAGGCTGTTGACATAGCTTTTCAGTCTTGAATTTGGCTCATGAGTGTTGTCGAAGCCTTATATATTTCTCTATTTCCATCCACCAGAATGCTGTTTATTGTGATGTATCATATGTCAATGGAAAGAGGAATATTTATATTACATGATAAAAAAATAAAAATAAATAAATAAATCGAAATATGAAAGTGTAAATGAGTCCGGAATACAATTATTTCCCATGCAATTGTCTTCACACCGTCCTATCTCTAAATTGTGAGTGATGACCATATATTTTTTTTTGCTCAAATAATAGTATTTTTTCTGCTCTTTCCAAATCTGAAAACAGAAATTGTTTATCTTCAATAGTTCTCAAGCAGTGACCGAAAAAAAATATATATGATTTTGATTGATATGGTTTATAACATTTTCGATTTATTTCGTTGTTACGAAGTGTATGGTTTTAAATTTAGTCTGTATGAATACGGCAAATAATGCTGATGAGTATAAACAAAACTAGAAGTTCCTACGACAAATACTTTTTGCGCTATGAATATTTGAAATGAAGATCCAAAATGCGAATATTTACGCTTCACCCGTCTCTGTTCCGCCGACGCTAGCCGGGTTCCGAGCTGTTTCCCACCTCGTCGTTGCATTATTTGCTCGGATACGCATATAACTGTATATATCACCGGAATCGGAAAATTGTGCTCTTTCTAATGGTGAAAACCAAAATAATATAGCGTAATTGGTTCATGAGCTATGCGCAATTGTTTCCATGCATTTTTATTGTTATGAAAATATATGAGAATGTTTATACAGTTGTATATCTTTGCCACAATATACAACACTTTTATATAATTTTCCTTGCCAATAATTGTATAATGTTCATAGAAGACATGTCAGTCATGAAGGTTGTCAATTTGACTTACTTGGTAGGGCCACAACCCTTTCCAACGAGAAGGGAAATGGCTCTTGGGTTGACACTGAAAAAACAAAACAAGAAAGCCAGGTTATCTTCAGGTAATAAATTCAGAAATAATTCTATTGTACACGTAAATAAAATAAAGTAATATATATATATATATATATATATATATATATATATATATATATATATATATATGTATGTATATGATTTATTGAGGCAACAGCATTCTTAAGTATCTGTATGTAACACTATTATCTATATGCATACCTCCTTATATTAAACATGTACTATAGTAATCATGTGCACTCACTTATATAATTGTACTGTATTGACTGCACATGGTAACTATGGGTATTTCATGATCTATCTACCCGCTAGGGGTATGTTATGATCAGATCGAGAGAGAGACTAGCCTACCAAAGGTCTCCCTGTACACTGTACCCACTTCACTCCTGAATACAAGAACCTATTAACTTTTACCCAGTGTTTGACTTATCCCACCTCTTTGATAAGTACCTGGGGATCGTCTGGAAGCAGCCAGACCCAACATATACATGGCGCAGTGAGTAAAAACCGGACTTACGAAGTTTGAAAATCCTGTTGGACCCTGTGAAGTCGCCATTACCGAGCCAGCTCCACCACTCGGGAGTAAGACAGTGCCTCCAGACCAGGATTACAGTGAGCAGTGCCCCTGGATATACAGTGCTAACAGTGAAGTGTTGTGTATTGCCAGTGCTTTATTTTGTGTATATTTCATGTGTGCTTGCCCTGGGTACGAGTTCCAGAGCGTATCAAAGCAGCAGGGCCAGCCAGCGAGCGGAGCGCTACACCCTCCTCCCACCATGGCCTGAGCAACACTGAGTTGAGTCAATTGAGTGAGTGAACGCGGCCTCCTCCCCCTCCGAGCCACGAGCGGTTGGTGAACACACATACGCATACACACACTGAACACGCCGTCACACACACTACTTGTTGCTGGCAATCTTTCGCAGCAAAAACACTGTTATCTACTAGGACGAATATTCAAGTGGGGAATTTTTCGACTCTTTGTTATCAACCTGTCTGTCTGTTGCCCTAACAAGAGGATGTCAGACCAGGAAGAGGTACGATTGCAACACAACCCCACATTACCTCCCAGCTCTCCTACACAAACCTCCCCTGGGATTTCTGGACCACTTCCACCTCCACAAATCTCCCAAGATTTTTCTGGTTTCTCTACTTCTACCCCCTTACGCACTCCACCTCCTCCACCCTCCCACCCACATGCTTCACCCTCAGTTCCGTCTGGGGCCGATTTCCTACAGTATATTCAGTTTCTGGAGGAATCTAGAAGGCAAGAAGAGGCAGTGAGAAGACAAGAGGAGGCAGTGAGAAGACAAGAGGAGGCTTTAAGAAGAGAGGAAGAGAATGCAAGATTTCAGGCTTTGATTCAACTGTTGGCCACTTCCAGGATATCTACAGATCACTCCATGGCCCAGGGCCCACCCTCCCAACAGCAACGAGTCAGCCCTTCAGATCCCTCAGCACCTCCACCACCACCAAAGGCTACAGCACAGTCCCCACCACCACTTAAAGCCGACTCCACCTTTCAGATATTTCGAGAGTGGAGACGTCGCTGGGATGACTATGCAGTAATGGTGGACCTCCCCAAACTACCTCCAGCAAAGCAGATGATCCAGCTTCGCATGCTGAAGCCCGACTTGACCTTCTTGGTGATAGGAGGAAATGAGATAAGGAGCGGGGTCAGTCCGAGAGGGATTGCGGAGGGGATCGAGGTCCTAGCTGAGGAGGTGGTGCGGCTCTCGGGGGGAGAAGTCCGGGTGATTGGGGTAGAGAAGCGGCAGGCTCCACGAGGGGTCTCTACGGACGAGTTTAACCGCATTAGAAATGCTGTTAACCGATGGCTAAAGCGCCATATCCCATTCACCCGGGAGCGCTATCAGTCAATGAATACCTCTGAGGCTGACTTCAGTCCCGACGGGGTACACCTCATGCACGAGGCATCAAAGCGTCTCTATTCGGAGATCCTGGCCACCTGTCGTCGGTGCTTTATGCCAGACGAATATGCCATGGTCGCCAGGTCATACGACGAGATGTTTGCCCACCATGACGTTAGAGTTGATCAACAAAATCAGTATAACCTAGATTAGTAATCCTTCAAATCGGTACAATATATTATTTAAATTTTGATTGTAAAACCTTTAGGCCCAAATTATAACAATTGATTGGCACTAAGATTAAAATCATCCATACTGTACTGTATAATAATTTCAAAAGTTAAGGTTATTCATTCTATATCAAATTTATACTGTCCAATAACTTCTTTATTTGATTCACATGTCATTCTAAATTCTTCTCTCGTCGTGTGCCCTGGAGGCGGGGTAATATGATAGCTGATAGGCTGAGTATGTGTTAATCCAACTCAAAACTTTTTTCCTTGTGACTTCTTGAGATGAACTTTCTTGTGTACAATTTTCACATTTATTAAATTTAATAATATAAAATTAGCGGTACCGATTGAGTTTAGCCTGTTTCAATTACCCTATAGGCTCTCTCTCTCTTAAAATTCTTGAATTGATTATAACTTTAAACGGTACCTCTCTTTTTGACATCTGGAGACTTTTGGCCTATACTGTATTGTATTAAATTTCCCTCCTGGCTTTTCTTAACTTATGGTGTAATGATTCTATAATTTCATAACTATTATGTAAGGAGTTAAATTGAAAAGCTCCAGATTGCTAGTCTACATTGCGCACAATTCTTATTCCGCATTTCGTGAGGGTGTTTTATTTTCGGCTCGCGATTTATTTGATTTCTCGGAGTACTGTATTGTTGGCTGCAAGTTATTCAGTCTGGCATTTATAGTTTGATTTAACGTCAATAGATTTCCTTCCCGTATAATCATGGCTAAAAGTGTACAAAAGCGTCGGGCTGGACTTAAGGGCTCTTTGACGGTCTTAACCTCTGATATTGACGGATTCCTTGGTTCGGCGTCTAGAGTGGAGGTGGAGGCCAGGTTGCTCAGTATTCAAAAGCAACTTGACAAGTATGAGGTCACACAGGAGGACCTGGCCGACACTTGCGAGGACGCCGAGTATATCGAGGTGATCAGAGAGGATACCCTATATATGGAGGGCATACAAGTAATCGTTGCCACACTGAAGGGGATCCTGATTACAGAGGTCAAGAAGGAGGTCAAGAAAGAGCCAAAGAAATCCGCAGTCAAATTACCACATCTTACTCTTCCAAAATTTGAAGGTGATGCCACCATGTGGTCGGGATTTGGGGAGATGTTCAAGTGTACCATCCATGATAATCCCGACCTCACAGATATACAACGCTTCACCTATCTAAAGGGTCAGCTTCAGGGTGATGCACATAAGCTAGTCGAAGGATTCATAATCGAAAGTGCAAGCTATGCCCCAGCAATTGAGCTCCTGCAAGAGACATATGGGCATCCAGATCGAATCAAGGCAGCTTATGTTACCAAATTCAATCAATTAGTGTCACCCAAACACCAAACAGCTGACCTGAAGGACTTCTATGCCAATACAGAGAGTGTGATGAGGTCAATCATTAGCCATGGTATTTGTCTGGAGGAATTTTGTGTGGTGACTCTTGTCAATAAGTTACCATCACCACTAAAAGAAACCATGAAACGGGAAATGGGAGACTCGAGCCTGTATTATAAGAAATTCACTCATTGCCTCCAGGCTGAAGTGTACAATAAGACAGAGTAGGGGGTACACCCATGGCTACGGCAACATTTACCTCCCAAAGTGAGTACAGGAAATTCAACTGTGTTCTGTGTAGTGGCACCAATCATTTATGGTACAAGTGTATTAAAGTTAAAAGAGCCCGTCAACTACGTCTCTGCACTGGGTGCTTGTCAAAAGACCATGGCCATTCGGGTTATAATAATCCTAACATAAGAAGCTGCAAGTTTTGTAAGGGCAAACACTTTCATTCCCTGTGTACACAAAAACAAGGGAAGGAAAGTAAACCGGCGAGGATAACACCAAGAGAGAGCATACTGCTGCTACTTCAACTACAATGTCCGTTGCTACAGGTAAAAATACAGTAGTCTTGCCCACCGTACAGCTGCCGGTAAAGGGTAAGGATAATAATTATGTTAAAATTAGATCGCTACTTGACCAATGTTCTCAGAGGACCTTTGTGAAGTCTTCTGTTCTATCCTCCCTTTCCTACATTTCTAAAGGAACTGAGGAGTTATGTCTTCACGGATTTACCGGGAAACAGGCCTCTAGGGAATATAATGTTGTGGCACTGCAATACAAACACAGAGGTAAATTTCATCATCTAGATGCAATAGTGGTTGATGAATTGCCAGAACATAAAGGTGAACTTAACCTAAAGTCTAAACTGGTTAGTTTACAAAGTAAAGGCATAAAATTAGCCGATCCTCACGCGACGGACACAGATCAGCTGGAGCTGCTCATCGGTGCGGATCACTATTACGACACTATTATCACTCAACGGCAATGGCGGGAGGGATGAAGGGTGCGGGCGTAGCCCTCTCTCTATGTATCATCCTTCTCAACATCCAGAGGGGCTGTGCTGATATACAGGTGCAGAGGGGACCGGTAGTGTACCAGGTCAACACTAAACAAGTATTGAGGGACCTCGTCACACAGAAATCACACACGAGTGAAATTTCTGTCACCATTCCTGCCTACCTGCCTGGTCTATTTCATATATCGGGAAGACGCCGCGACTGGGCAAATACTCTGGCACAACCTCGCTACAACACCTATTGTGCTACACTCTAATTAGCTGCGGAGATGTAGAGACCAACCCCGGCCCTAGTTCAACGTTGAAGAAACCTCACCACCAAACAAGTAAGGCAGACACCGACATTTCAACAGTCCCTAGCAGTAAAATTCGTTATAACAAACTGGGCCAGCAGGCACCCAAGTCTCCCGTCACGCTCCAACTCACAACCAAGACCGCAGGGCAACCGCCAGCACAGTGCCAACATTCTACCTACTCAACATTACCCTCAACTGTATCATCACTACCACAGATATCGGTGACCCAAGTAACACAACATGCAACCAGAACACCCAAACAAACAGGAAGCTCTAGCAAACACATCGACAATGAAGTAACAGCAACAACGGCCAAGAACAAGGACATAAAACAACAAATACAGGTAGGGGGGCAAGGGGGAGCCACAACCTGTCCTCATCTCACGCGCTCACACACCATCAGCCGCTCACGGCGCACAGCTGATCACCACACCGCCAGACGTACGATGAACAGTAACAGGAAAATATGTATAGTGTGCGATATTGGATTCAACAAAAGGAGTACAACGTCACAATGTAGTAGTTGTAATGAAACAGTACACGATCGATGTACTTACGTTACTAGCAGAAAAGAAGTGGAATGCGATAAATGTAGGGAAATAGCTATTAAGGGTCCTAAAATCATTTGTGAAATATGTGAATCACTCATAACAAGAAAACAAAGGATCATAAACTGTGTTAAGTGTAAAACTGTAGCTCACATGAAGTGCATCTCTAAGAAGACCAACAGTGAAGAACGGGAATTCCTATGCAACATATGTGCCTTGCATTCATTACCGAATATTAATGTAAATGAACCAATTAGTATTAACAACTCAGAATCCAGCCAGGACACATTCAAAATCAAAGATGAATACAGAGTGTTCACCAACAAAGGGCTCCATCTTATCCACATTAACGCCAGATCAATGTACCATAAATTGTCAGAATTAAACTTGTTAGCTAATAAGGCCAAAGCTTCAATAATTGCAATCACAGAAACCTGGCTGGATTCAAGTATAAACGATGGTGAAATAAACATTCAGGGTTTCAATATGGTTAGGAATGATCGCAATAGGCATGGGGGAGGAGTATGTCTGTATGTAAAAAACAACCTCACACACACAACCAGGACCGACCTCCATGTAGAAAATCACGAAGCTCTGTGGATCGATCTACACCTGCCGAGGACAAGACCCATCACAATTGGGGTATGCTATAGGCCACCAGACGACACACAATTCTTGACCAAATTTGAACGAACGTTGTCATCGCTAGACCCTCGGAATGAATCCATCATACTAGGGGATTTTAACCTGTGTTACAAACAACGAAATGGTAGGCTTGTACGAGAATATAGGCATATACTGACAATGCACAATCACAAACAACTCATCACAACCCCCACACGTATCTCTGAGAACACTGCCACAATAATAGACCACATAAACTGTAACAGAGAGGACAAAATATCCCAATCAGGGGTTATACAGACTGGGATAAGTGATCACTTCGTCACATATTGCACACGAAAAACCACAAAAATTACCCTAGAGAATCACAAGATTATCAAAACAAGGTCACTCAGAAACTACAATAAAGAAACATTTCTGGACATTTTATGGAATACAGACTGGTCTCCAGTGTTTGGAAGTACAAACGTTAATGACGTATGGGTTGGCTTCAGAACCATCATCACAAACATTCTAGACGAAATAGCTCCTCTGAAAGACATACGAATTAAAGCAAGGTCAGACCCATGGATCAACAATGACATACTACACCATCTGGAACACAGAGACAATCTGTTAAAAAGGCTAGCGAAACATAGACAGGATCAAGGTCTGAAACATGAGTTCAACAGGGCCAGGAATAAACTAAGTAGGAAAATAAAATCAGCGAAAACTAATTATTTTCACAATAAGGCAGAGGAATATCAGAATAACCCAAAGAAACTATGGAGGCACCTAAAAACAACAGGCTACAGCAACAAGACAAGGGATTCGTCTAACACTAATATTGCTCTCACCATTAATGATCAGATTTGCCACGATAAACGACAAATTTCAACCTACTTCAACTCCTTCTTCACTTCCATAGCAAACACACTTGCACAGAACCTACCTCAACCTCTCAATATATACACGACAACAACGGCCACCTTTCGAAATTTCTACAGAGATAAAGACATACACCCAAACTCATTTGGATTGCAAAATGTTACACACCAAAATACACTTTTGACGAGCTGTCTAACCTAAATGTACATAAAAGCACAGGACCAGACAAAATTCCTGCCAAATTTCTACGAGATGGAGCCATTGGTATAGCAGGCCCCCTAACTCACATCATCAACTTGTCAATTAACACCAACACTGTACCTGCTGAACTGAAGGAAGCTATTGTAACCCCTCTATTCAAGAAAGGAAATAAACTAGAAGTTGGTAACTACAGACCAGTTAGCATATTATGTATTGTATCTAAAATCCTTGAAAGAGCGGTATACACCCAAATTGAACACTACCTCAAACAAAATGATCTATTCTATAAGTTTCAATCAGGTTTCAGATGCATGTACTCGACAGACTCCTGTCTCATCCACTTAACGGATCACATTCGTAAAGAAATGTCTAAAGGTAACTACACCGGTATGGTTCTTCTTGATCTACAAAAAGCGTTTGACACAGTAGACCATGATATCCTATGTAATAAACTACAAGCAATGGGCATAGGATCTGTGAACTGGTTTAAATCTTATCTTAGTGGTAGAACCCAAAGAGTCAAAATTGATGATAATATATCTGATCCTATGCCAATTAACTGTGGGGTCCCGCAGGGAAGCATCCTTGGTCCCTTACTCTTTCTCTGTTATGTGAACGACATGGAACTGAGCGTCTCATGTAAATTATTACTGTATGCAGACGACAGCGTGCTCCTGGTTTCAGGAAAAGACCCAATAAGTATTGCCGCTTCACTTTCCAAAGAACTAGAATCATGTAGTGAATGGCTAGTGGACAATAGACTATCTCTTCACCTGGGCAAGACGGAAGCCATCTTATGTGGAACAAAACGCAAACTGAAAGACATTGTGGGCTTCTCGGTCAACTGTAATGATATTCCTATAACAACAGTGTCACAAGTTAAATATCTCGGACTAAAACTGGACGCGAGTTTGTCAGGTGAAACAATTTTGGAATCTATCCTGAGTAAGTGTAGAGCACGTATAAAATACCTGTATAGACAGGTGGGATGCTTGCCCGCGGCGACCAAAAGACCCTCTGCCAAGCGCTTGTTCAATGTCATTTTGACTATTCTGTGTCATCCTGGTACTCTGCATCATCTAAATCAGCACAGCACAAACTTCAGGTCACTCAAAATAAAATGGTTAGGTTCATGCTGAACCTAGGACCCAGATCACATGTTGGCCAGGAACAACTTCAGTCACTAGGTATGCTCAATGTCGCTGACAGGGCCAAACAAATCAGGCTCACTAATGCCTTCAAAATTTTCTATGACAGAGCTCCAGAGTACCTAAAGAATGATTTTGTTAAAGCAAATGAGAGGAGTGGACATAATACAAGAAACAGGATGTTTAATTTTAAGGTCCCGAGAATCCAAGGACAGGGTAAGCAAACATTCTTCTTCACCGCCATCAAAGACTGGAACGACCTACCCCAGTCAGTCCGTGAAAAGAGAACACTGTATTCCTTCAGACGTAGCCTGAAGGAACACCTGAACCGGACAGCTGCGAGAAGGGAGCACCAAGCTTATGTCTACTACTAAATGCGACATAAGAGATAGACAAACCAAACTGAAATGATTACTGATTACGGATTACTGATATTTACTATAGGATGTAAGGTATCTTAAAATAACCCCCTAGAAATACTTTTTCTAAAGTATCCATTTCTTTATCCTCCCCATTTTTCCCCAGCTAACCTAATCCCACAAGGACCCCAATGGAAATACGCCTAACGGCCTTATTGGGCTATCCTTAGTTGGAATTATGCAAGGCTGGTACATGTAATATTTGTAACAAACTATGTGGTACCAACTCTGTAAATTGCTAACTGAATAAATATTATTATTATTATTATTATTATTATTATAGTGCGACCTGGGTATAAAAGGTCAGGTAGTCTAATTCTGCTTCCTACCAAGTACGGGTACGCCATCAGTGGTTCATATGTGACACAGCCTACAAGCTCCAGCACAGAAGTAATTACTGTATTGAAAGTAGCAGTAACACCAATGGACGAATACATGTCCACTGGTAATATTCCACCATGCAAAAATTACTTAAATGTTTTGTGGGAATTAGGTTATATCGGGATAACCCCTAAGGAATACTCACTGGTTGAGCGTCAAGCACTATCGTCGTATGAGGATACCGTTACCTACGATCCCGACAGCCAACAGTATAAAGTGAGACTGCCCTGGAACAATTCCAAGGATCAGCTGCCATCTAACAAGGGTTTGGCCATAGGCCGTCTTCGGGGATTTCAGAAAAGATTCCTCAAGGAGCCTGACTTTTGCGAGGAATACTCAAAAGTCATAAAGGAACAGGTGTCCCGGGGTTTTATAGAAGAGGTGCCTTTTGATAAGTCAGATACCGGGCATTACTTGGCTCATCATGGTGTAATCAAGGAGAGCAAAACTACGCCAGTGCGTATCGTCTTCGACTGTTCCGCCAAGATGAGTGAACGTCATCCTAGTCTTAATGACTGCCTGTACACTGGACCCTCACTGGTGCCAGATTTAGCGCAGGTTTTGCTTCGGTTTCGACTCGGTAAGTATTCCTGGGTGTCTGATATTGAGAAGGCATTTCTAATGTTAAGGCTCCATGAAGACGACCAGGACTATACGCGATTTATGTGGCCCAAGTATCCGAGGCAACTGGATTCCCCCCTAATTTGTTACCGGTTCCGGGCAGTTTTATTTGGAGCGACTTGTTCCCAATTCCTTTTAAACGCCACCATTTTGAAACATTTGTCTTATGTCAGTGCAGATCCGCAGATTATTCATCAGATTCGGTCAGGGTTGTATATAGACAATTTACTGGGTACAGGAAATGAAGAAGATTTCCTGGTTGATACCTACGCTGTAGTCCGAGAGATTATGAATGACGCCCATCTACATTTGCGTGAATGGGCGACTAATAATTCTGTTTTGCGGACTGTACTGCAACGGGATGGTGTGGCGGCTGTACAGCAGGAACATGTTAGAGTGCTAGGGTTGTTTTGGAAAACGGACACCGATACCCTCTCATTCGGCGTTCAGTACGCGCAATATTCGCAGATTACAAAACGAATTTGCTTGAGTATGACAGCTAAACTTTTTGACCCCTTGGGGATTGTTCTACCGGTGTCGATCAAATCAAGATTATTCCTTCAGCAATTATGGAGGATAAAATTAGGATGGGATGAGGTTTTGACTGGCGATCTGGTTCAGGAGTGGGATGACATTATTTCGGATCTTCGTCTCTGTAAGGGTTTTAATTTTCCTCGGAGAGTTGTCATGGACCATCCTGTTTCCATTCATGCCTTCTCAGATGCTAGCAAGGTCGCGTACAGCACCGCCATATACTTTGTTGACACAAGTGGCAGCCGTCTAGTCATGGCGAAGGCGAAAGTCGCCCTGATCAAATCCCTTTCCATCCCAAAACTAGAGCTGACTGCAGTTCTGTTGGCTGCTAGACTCGTTCACTTTGTAGAGGAAACTTTTAAAAATTTGCTAAATATCTCGGAGACAGTTATATGGAGTGACAGCCAAATTACGCTCTACTGGTTACATAGCCGTAAGAAGCTACCAGTGTACGTCACCAACCGTGTCGACGAAATTCGTACCCTGCTCCCAACCGCACAGTTCCGGTATGTGTCTACCAAAGAGAATCCAAGTGACTGCATTACTCGTGGTGTCTCTGCTAAATTTCTCAAATCTTCTGCGTTGTGGTGGAATGGCCCATGCTGGCTTAATGATCCCAACGAATGGCCAGAGAATATAGATTTGAACGAGCAACACACTGCTATTGTGGCACCGGTAATTGACTCGGTGCCTGACGAAGACACACGGTTATGGGACTGGGATAGATTCAGCAGCTATGAGAAGTTACAACGTGTTACAGCATGGGTGTTACGATTTGTAGTAAATGTAAAAGCAAAAATTAAAGGCACACCGCCCACAGGTAGTGCTTACCTCAATGTGAAGGAGATCAGAAATGCAGATCAATTATTACATAAGCTCTGTCAACAAGAAATATATATGCAGGAATATAAATTACTGGTTAAGGGAACAAAGTCTAGGAATAACCTGATCAACCAGTTGGGCTTACACTTGAAGGGGGACTTGATACATTGCGGAGGCAGATTACGATTGGCAGCCCTCTCTGAGGCAAGTAAGTATCCAATACTACTGCCCCCCAATCATCCCTTCACCCATCTTATCATCGATAGGTGTCACCGACTCTGTTGTCATTATGGGGTTGGTCATATAGTCACCTATGTAAGACAACGATGGTGGGTGCCTAGAATCAGGCAGGTGGTCAAGAAAGTCCTTCTCAAATGCTTAAAGTGTAGAAGAGTACAGGGAACACATTATGATCCCGTCGGAATTCCTCCCTTACCAAACCTGCGAACCACCCCAGGTGACCTTTACAAAGTTACCGGGGTTGACTACAGTGGAGCAATCCCTGTGAAAGATTCACCCAATCTTAAGGTGTATATGATACTTTTCACTTGTGCTGTTACCAGGGCAATTCACCTGGAACTGGTCACCAACCTCACTTGTGATAGCTTCCTACATGCCTTCCGAAGATTCTGCAGTAGACAGGGATATCCGCGTATCATGCTGAGTGACAATGCAAAGACTTTCATAGGGGCATCTACATATCTCAAAGAAGTGAGCAACAATCCTAAGATTCAGACCTGCCTAGCGGATGTAAAATGCGAATGGCGTTTCATTCCCGCCAGAGCGCCTTGGTTTGGCGCCATATGGGAGAGAGCCATAGGCATCGTGAAGGCGGGTCTGAAGAAGGTGTTGGGTAGAGCTCTCATCTCGATTGAGGAACTCAACACCATACTCTTGGAGATTGAAGCCACCGTGAATGATCGCCCTCTATACTATGCTTCTGGTGATTTGGAGGACCTTACCCCAATCACACCCTCAGTACTGGTACGTGGATACAGACTGCGGGATCTTCCTGAAGAGCATGACGAGGATACTATGGAGGATCCAGACTACATAAGTAAGGAAGTGATATCGGCCCGCTACAAATACATTCGTAAATTATCGCGAGATATTTGGCATCGCTGGTCAACAGAATATCTGGTGACTTTAAGGGAAGCGCAAAGGAATAAACTAACACCATTAAAGGGTCATTGGCCTAGGGTAGGGGACGTGGTAACCATCCATGAGGAGGGCCCGCGCGCATTTTGGAAATTGGGTCGGGTAGAGGAGTTATTACCAGGTCGTGATGGTGAGGTTCGGGTAGCAAAGGTTTGCACCAGGACTGGAGTAATCACACGGCCAACAGTCCGACTATATCCTCTTGAGGGTGACCTCGATCGCAAGGACACTCCCTCGGATCAGTTATCCATTGAAGTCCCCTCTCTGGCTTCTACTTCGGCGCAGCCTGTTGACGCGTCTGGCGAACGCCCACGTCGACAGGCAGCCCAGATATCCTCCCAAGCTTGGCGGGATAAGATTGCCTCCGGGCAAATCTAATCATGTAAATTTTTTATATTTTCTGTTGGTGGGAATATGTCCATACTTAGTGTACTCAAACTAGTATGAACAGTCTCGATGTTACGTAATCTGGGTTGATGTAGCGTTACGTATCATTCCGTAGTCTTAAGTTGAACGCTTCCATAACCTTGGTCGAACGTTCCATGATTGGGTAGAATATATTATTCTATAGTAGTATATGGGAAAGTACTGTAGGATTATAATTCCCATATATATATATATTTGTATTATTTAAGATTGTTTATAAGTATCTCATTGTAAAGAAGATGGGATACATTTTCCATATGTTATGCGCGTGCGCGGTATGTCACGACAGAGACGAACATAACGCGCTCGCCCACTCTCCAACCAACCTCCGTCCCAGCTACACACGCTAAGCCTTCTTCCTATAGTTTCATAATCAGGTGTTTTCGCTTCACTTTCATCTCATATTCCATATAGTCATTACATCATCATCTTTGTTAGTTAGAAAACTTAACGTAAATATCTAGCCTATCCTAGCCTATTGTAGCCTCTTTTCATACTTTGTTAACTATACTAACCACTTCCAGTTATCTAGCCTATTTTCCGCCATCCTCCAATCACCAGCTGAGTTCATCAAAGGGTAATTATATTTCTATATGGTTAATACTTATTCATTATCAAATACACAGTCCACTTATCTAAATTAGCCATAGTGTGAATGTGTGTATTTATATATAGCCTATATATATATATATATATACAAGGTGTCAAACCAGAGAAATATGTGCAAATTTCCAAGCTACCCAAAGAGGTACTGCACATGACTCGTTATTTGTTTAGAGTGGTTTCCCCAGTCCACTGTAGTGCAAGAAATTGACTTGTGCTTTTTTTTTTTTTAATAAAGACTGAATGAATGAATGGGTGATAGTGATTGGAAAGGAATAATGAAGGTGAATAGGAGAATGCATAAATGAATGAATGAATCGTGCAAAGATCCTGGCTATAGGACATCTGCATCGAGTCGATGGAACTTATTGAAGCAATCAGTGACATCGATGCAGAGGCAAACGAGACAAGACTTGCATCGAAAGCTTGTGTCCTTGCGAGTTTGGTCTTTCGTGTAACACAGATGGCACCGCCGTCGCTTGCGGTCAGGGATCTTCTCGAGAACGTGTTCCAAGGTCCAGTTGTACCGGTCATGGTCCAGTACAACAGGACGTGGCTTGGAACCCTTTCCTCGAAGAGGACCTCTCCGACGTCCTCTTGGTGCCTGAGCCCTAGCTTGGACGTCCATTACTAGTGGGCCCCGGTTGGCATCCATGACGGGTGCTTTCCGAGCGCCACCAGCAGCAGCAGCTGCACCCGGTACTACTGGTGCGGGGGGGTCAAGTGGTAGGACATCCACTTGCCCCTCAGCATCAGCAGCATCGTCCGATACTGGTGCCGCCTGGGGTGCATTCTCAGCGAGTGCTCCCCCGACGGCAACAGCAGCAGCAGCAGCATCTGGACCTGGTGAGGGGGGGGGGGGGGTCATGAAGGAGTGCTCCCCCAACGCCTCCACCAGCAGCAGGAGCACCAGGAGGAGTGCCAGGATCATCAGCAGGAGCGGCTGGGGAGTCTGGATTGTCGTCTGGTGGGGGCGACCCAGCTGAGCTTCCGGAGGATTGCCGACGCCGCCTGCCTCGCCTGAGACGGGCGCATGGCTCATACCGATCTTCCGGCAAATCCTCTGCTCGCCGGATGCGTCTCTCCGACAAAGGCCACTCTGCAGGGTTGAAGAACAACAAGGAACGGACTATGCTTTCCTGGAACGCCAGCAGAGTCATCTTCCTGCGGAGGTTGCACTTCTTGAAGAGTACGAAGGCATTGAAGAGGGCCATTTGGATGAAGTAGAATACGATCTTCTTCGTCCATTTGACCATCCTTCGCTGGATGGGGTAGTACTGGATCATCTGATCGAAATGATCCACCCCACCCATGTGGCGGTTGTAGTCGTCAATACAAACGGGTTTCATGATATTCTTCCGAGTCCGCTGCCACCTGCCTTGTACCTTCTTCTTGACAAAGGACTGCTTTGGTATGGTGCTCTGGTTGTGGAAGGTGGACACCATGTTGACAATCCGTTTGTCTTTCCAAAGCAGGACTAGGGTTGTGCCGTTGTTCATTGCCTCTATTGCATCGTCTTCCAGTGTCGCTGCATGGGCAATGTCGCGCAACCGCTTCGGAGCCCCTCGTACAAGCCTCATGCTGCCACACACATAGATCTGGTGGTGTGTGAGCATGTGCTGGCACAGGTCAATTGAGTTGTAAAAGTTGTCTATGAACAACATGTAACCCAGGCCATGCAGGGACTCCGTTAAACCCTCAACCGTTTTCTGGAGAGTTTGACCAATACCAGTGTAGACTTGAAAGTCATACACGAAACCAGTCGTGGACTATGCCAGGATGTACAGCTTGATGGCGTACTTGTTAGGCTTCATCGGGTTGTAGCACCTGAATGAAAGGCGACCCTTCCATCCAAGGCAGCCTTCGTCGATGCACACCTTCCTCTCCGGGACGTAGGCAAGCTTGAAGCCAGCAAGCAGGTAGCGCATCACCGTGCGGATCTTCACTAGCCTGTCTTTGGTCTGCTTGATGACTGCCTTGCTGTTGAATGTGTGGAAATTGCTCAGCAAGGCTTGGAACTTGGAGACCTGCATGGTCTTGCGAAACGTTGGGTAATCATGGACTCCGTCATTTGCCCAGTAGTGACGCACAGTGGGGAGTTGATTCACACCCATGAGGAAGTACAGGCCAAGGAATTTGGCCATGTCCTCCTCACTGAATGTTGTCCAGAGAGAACCAACGAATAAGGCATATGCGTTGGTCTCACTCACCAGGAACCTGAGCAGTTCTCTTGTAAAGAAGAGCTGGAAGTACTGCAGTGGTGTCACTGGTGCTGGAACCCGCAAGCCAGGGGTTCCAGAGAAAGGATCAATGTTGGGTGTGAACGGGTCTGAAGTCCACTCGTGATCCTCAGCATACACGGTGGGGGGGGCGTTGAGGTGCACGTGCTGGGAGAGCACCACGCCGTCCGCCTGGACGACGTATGTGACCTCTGCTGCCCCTGGGCCTACCACCTCGGCCCTTCATGGGCCCAGATTTTCGGCGGGGAGGGGGTGGGGGGTCGTCTTCTGCGGAAGACAAAGGGGGTGGGGGTGATGGTGGATGTGATGAGGGTGATGGAGAAGGTGCTGTGGTGGAGTCAGGCCGTGGGGGTGATGGTGGATGTGATGAGGGTGATGGAGAAGGTGCTGTGGGTGGATGAAGTGGGGCAGGAGGAAGCCTTTGTGGAAGCTCCTCATCGATTGCCGCAGCAATCTTGTCGTGCATGATTTGGCGATGTTCAGGCAGAACAAACGCCATGTAGCGCGCCTCGCTGCCCCCGCTGCTACCCAAGGAGATCAGCGAGGGGGAGGCTACGTGAGCAGACAGGACTTGTGATGGCGGGGTGTTTAGACTACCCACCGGCAGGAGTGAAGCAGGATGCGGGGGCTGTCTGAGATGTTGCTGGCCGGTGATTCTACCTGAGGTAACAAGGGACCGCCATGCAGGGTGCGTGAAGCAGGAGAAGAATAGAATTATTTGTTGAGGTCCGGTAATGGTAGTGGTGTGAAGCATTGAGTGGGTGTTGATGGTTGTGGTGTGAAGAGATGAGTGGATGTTGATGGTTGTGGTGTGAAGAGATGAGTGGATGTTGATGGTTGTGGTGTGAAGAGACGAGTGGATGTTGATGGTAGGATGGGTGCTGGTAGGAGGGGTGTAGGTAGGACAGGTGGGGATGGATGAGGTGGGGCGATGCGTAGTGATGTACGGGGTAGGGGGACGGGTGGGGTTGTACGGGGTAGGACTACGGGTGTTGATGAGCGAGGTAGGGCAACGGGTGTTGATGAGCGAGATAGGGCGACGGGTGTTGGGGAGCGATGTAGGGTGACGGGTGTTGATCAGCGAGTTAGGGGGACGGGTGTTGATGATCGAGGTAGGGGGACGGGTGGAGGTGGAGGTGGAGGTGATGAAGGGACGTCGTCGATGACAGTCCTCCTCCTCTTCCCCCTGGGCGGTGGAGAAGGGCTAAAATCCTCATCCGTCCACTCCTCTTCATCACTCCCTCCCCATGTCGTCCTCGCTTTCACTCTCGCTACTCGTCATGTCCAGGATTGTGTTGAGGACGGAGGCCAGCTGGTCCTCCGGGATGGGTCGATTCTTACTCATAGCTGCTCTAGACTACTCAGATGTTTAACTAATCTGTAGGGGGGGGAGGGGGGGGGGGGGGGGGGTATAAAAAAAATACAAAACAGAACAAAAAAATACAAAAATAATATATATATATATATATACTGTATATATAGATATATATAATATATATATATATATATAATATATATATATAGAAATATATTTATAATATATATATATATATATATATATATATATATATATATATATCAAACTACAATTAAAAAATAAAAAAAAAATACATATAAAATATATATATATATAATATATATAAATATATATGGGGGAGGGGGGAGGAGGAGGAGGAGGGGGGAAGGAGGAGGGGGAGGGGAGAGGAGGAGGAGGAGGGGGAGTGGGAGGGAGAGGGGGGAGTGGGAGGGAGAGGGGGGAGGGAGGTATAACAATAATAATATTTAATAATAATAAAGTAAACTTGTTTTTTATTCGGTACTTAATTCTTAATTTCTGTAAGCGTTTTTTCAATATACACTCTGTGTATATATACTGTATATATACTGTATATATATATATATATATATATAAACCTTGTTAACTTTAATGCTTCCAAAACCCAATTTCTCCATCTATCTACCCGTCAGGATCTCCCAGCGGACTATCCCTTATTCTTCAACAATACAAAAATCAACCCTTTATCTTCTCTCAATATTCTGGTCTCTTTTTCTTCTGCTCTCATTTGGAAGGACCATATTACCAGTCTTGCTAAGGCAGCCTCCCAGAAGCTGGGTGTGCTCAACCGCCTTAGGGGGTTCTTTTCCCCTGCACAGCTTCTTGCTCTGTACAGGGGCATAGTGCGCCCTTGTATTGAGTATTGTTCACATACAGTATGTGGGGAGGTTCCTCTCACACCGCTCTCCTAGACAAAGTTGAAAGGAAGGCCTTTCGTATCATTAACTCCCGTCCACTCACTAACTCTCTGCAATCTCTCTCTCTCCGCCGCAATGTTGCATCTCTCTCGCTATTCTATCGCTACTATAATAATCAGTGTTCCTCAGAGCTATCCCAGTGCATACCACCTCCTTTACGTAGGGCACGTGGTACCCGTCTTGCAACTCAATCCCACCCCGACTCTGTGCAACTCTCCAACCCAAGAGTGAAACGTTACTCTCAAACTTTCTTCTACTCAACAGCTGAGCTCTGGAACTCTCTCCCAGAATCAGTCTTTCCCTCTTCCTATGACTTAAATTGCTTCAAACTCCGTGTGTCCAGGCATTTTGGCTCGAACGTCCCTTGATTTTGGCCCTGTCACTCTTTCAACTATGGGGGGGGGCACTCGCTATAGGCAGTTATGCCTTTTACCTCCCTCAATCACATAGAAAAAAAAAAAATATATATATATATATATATATATATATAGATAGATAGATAGATAGATAGATAGTGAGAGAGAGCAGTCAACAACACCAAATCACTGTAAACCAGGTAGATGGTATAAGCATGGGCTCTAGCTTATCCCCAGTGTTTGTGAATGCTTTTATGTCTAATAAAGTAGACGTGCCGTTTTGCCCAAAATCAAAACGGCATACCCAACTCTGCGATGGGTTACCATCATCACTACTAATACCATCAATCACAATCAACATAATAACTACTACTGCCATCATCACTACAACTGCCATCATCACTACAACTGCCACAATCATCACAAGTACTGTCATCATCACCATTACTATGATCATCATCACTACTACAATTACAATTATCACTAGTACTCTCACCATAATCACTGTCCATTGTCACTAGCATCTTAATCACTACTATCATCATTGATACTACAACTATCAACCATCATTACTAATATCATCACCACCATCTTACAATCATCATTACTACTGTTAACATCATCACTACTGCTATAACCATCATCATTACTACTGTCACAAATATTACCATAATTTATTCTACTGTCACCATAATAACTACTACTGCCATCATCACCATTACTATGAACTTCATCACCACAACTATCATCATCACTACAAATTTCACCATCCTCACTACTACTCACCATCATCACTAATACTCACACCATCGTCACTACCATCATCACTACTGTCATTATTATCACTACAACTATCATCATTACTTGTCACCATCATCACTACTATTATGACCATCATTACTACTACTGTCACCATCATATATACTACTGTCATCATCATCAATACAACTACAACCATCATCACTACAATTATCACCATTATCACTACTATCACCATAAATCTAAATATTACTACCATCACTTCTAATGCCAACTAAACTAACTTAACCTAGCAAATGCATAGCGAGATGTTTTCGCTCCCAGAACGAATGCGTTCTTAGTATATGAGCCCCTTCGCGGCTCACACGGGGGGGGGGTTGTCCGGGAGGTGGGGGGGGAGGGGGGCGGTGTGGGCCCGGGAGGTGGGGGGGGGGGGGGGGGGGGGGCAAAACCATATTTTGGACCTAAAATCATAACTATTGCATAAATTCAAAAAATCTTTTTTGACTGACTTTTGCATTCACGCAAAAAAAAATTGTGTGAAATTTGGTGAAAATCCGTCCAACGGTCTAGGAGGAGTTCCGAGACAGACGGACGCCAACTACGACGACAACGACGACGACGACCGACATTTTTTTTGTGTGGTACCCACTATACGGGGGGGCGATACCAAACTCTGCTTACGCAAAGTTGATAAAGTAGACGTGCCGTTTTGCCCAAAATCAAAACGGCATACCCAACTCTGCGATGGGTTACCATCATCACTACCAATACCATCATCACTACAACTGCCACAATCATCACGACTACTGTCATCATCACCATTACTATGATCATCATTACTACAATTACAATCATCACTACTACTCTCACCATCATCACTACTACTGTCACCATTGTCACTATCATCTTAATCACTACTATCATCATTGATAC
The DNA here is from genome assembly GCA_032716605.1 of Paralithodes platypus. Taxonomy (NCBI): domain Eukaryota; kingdom Metazoa; phylum Arthropoda; class Malacostraca; order Decapoda; family Lithodidae; genus Paralithodes; species Paralithodes platypus. The sequence goes on along the minus strand of CM064537.1, from coordinate 2,561,104 downwards.
TACAACTATCAACCATCATTACTACTATCATCACCACCATCTTACAATCATCATTACTACCTTGTATTGAGGTACCTTGTACCTTGTACCTTGTATTGAGTATTGTTCACATGTGTTGGGAGGTTCCTCTCACACCGCTCTCCTAGACAAAGTTGAAAGGAAGGCCTTTCGTATCATTAACCCGTACAGCCCCAGCGACGCGTCTGACGCGTCGGCGATGTATGTAACGCACAGCCCCAGAGACGCGCCTGACGCGTCACCCTAATTGCGCCGACCGTAACCTCAGGTGTAGCCACTCAAGAGGGCTCAGATTTGTATGGGAACTGTGTACGTATCCCACGCAACCGTGCCGATGGTTGAAAACTCTCAAAGTCCACGTGCGTGCGCACGAGCGCACAATAACCTGTTTTTTTGGGATAATTGCCTTCAATTTTTTACTCTTGTAAAATCCGTTTTCGGGGGCTCTGTAGGACCATTTTTTAAGCTTTTTGAGCGGTTTTTCATGGTTTTTCCTTCATTCCTAACCCATTCGCTATTGTTTCTGGAATAAAACCATTTTTTGAAAACCGGCCGGGTTCTGGTGCGCAAACATTACAAAACTAGCCGGGGCTCCACGGGTTAACTCCAGTCCACTCACCAACTCTCTGCAATCTCTCTCTCTCCGCCGCAATGTTGCATCTCTCTCGCTATTCTATCGCTACTATAATAATCAGTGTTCCTCAGAGCTTTCCCAGTGTATACCACCTCCTTTACGTAGGGCACGTGGTACCCGTCTTGCAACTCAATCCCACCCCTACTCTGTGCAGCTCTCCAACCCAAGAGTGAAACGTTACTCTCAAACTTTCTTCTACTCAACAGCTGAGCTCTGGAACTCTCTCCCAGAATCAGTCTTTCCCTCTTCCTATGACTTAAATTGCTTCAAACTCGGTGTGTCCAGGCATTTTGGCTCGAACGTCCCTTGATTTTGGCCCTGTCACTCTTTCAACTATGGGGGAGGCACTCGCTATAGGCAGTTCTGCCTTTTGCCTCCCTCAATCACATAGAAAAAATAAAAAATAAAATAAAAAATAACATCATCATTACTACTTTAACCATCATCATTACTACTGTCTCAAGTATTACCATCATGTATTCTACTGTCACCATCATCACTACTACTGCCATTATCACCATCACTATGATCTTCATCATCACAACTATTGTCATCATCACTACAACTTTCACCATCATCACTACTAATCACCATCAGCACTAATACTCACACCATCGTCACTACCATCATCACTACTGTCATCATTATCAC